>CM076649.1:10927154-11019057 GCA_038496675.1 Rachycentron canadum | reverse complement strand
TATATATATATATATATATATCATTCACAGAGTGAAGCAGTGGCTCTACAGGCAATCCGCAACGCAAAGGGCAACAACTTCTGTGTTGACTGTGACGCTCCAAGTGAGTAATAAACTCTAAAAGTTTTTCTTCTCTTTGTACATGTCCTTACCTGTGCCTGCTTTTGGTACATTTCCCATCTTGTCTCACTTTAACCTTGTACATGTGTCATCTCACCAGCCACACTTGTTATTTGCTAGTCTATGAAATAAGAATCAATCAGGTTTGAGAACAGGTCTGAGAGTGTAGCTTTAAAAGCAGCTTCACATCTCATCACATCTCAGACTCTCTTAAGAACAGTTAATTTGGACTATGTACTGTATCAGGATTGAACATACTTTAAAATCCAGATGCTTTATTATTTATTTATTGACAAATGGCAAAATAGAGTTACTACCTACCCCTGGTTTACAGTCACAGTCACTGACTCCTGAGCAAATTGCTGCAATGCTTTGTTTTTAGGAAATGTAATCAGCAAGATTTCACTCATATATTCCAGAATTAAAATTGGTGTCTTAAAAATCACTAAACCACACTAAAATAGATTAGATGCAGAATATTCTTCTGATGTTTAGAGGGTGAGCATTTCAGGGGAATATAATGTTTGGCTCACTGGCCACAGATTTAAAAGCCCTGCTTTATCACTTGTCCAAACAGGATTTCACACAACCTGAGACACTTTTGTGGTATGACATGGCCAAACTGGCACACTTCTTCAGTGCCGCACAACAAATTCAAATGGTAGAAATCTGTCAACCATATGCAAATATCTCAGTTTCAAATGAATTGTCAGCCTAATTTGTTGTGTGTACCATCCCTTTCCCAAGATCCAACCTGGGCCAGTCTGAACCTGGGTGCTCTCATATGCATCGAGTGTTCAGGAATTCACAGGAACTTGGGGACCCATCTGACACGTGTCCGCTCACTGGACCTTGATGATCTGCCACGAGAGCTAACTCTGGTTCTCCGTGCCATTGGCAACCACATGGTCAACAGTATATGGGAGGCGCGTACGCTAGGGCGGCGCAAGCCAGCACCTGATGCTACACGGTAAGCAAAGAGGGAAAAAACAGTCATTACGTTATTAGATGTAACATTATTGGTATGACATAAGGCAGTACTGCTTCTGTTAAATGTTTTACAGTATATAGGTATGAGCTGCATCTTTACAATTATGTATCTGAGTTTACAAGTTCAAGTGGAGAGAAATTTTCATTCTTGACAAAAAGCTGTAAAATTATTTCACGGTTTTTCTGTTTCTCTGTTTGGTTGCTTGATCAGAGAGGAGCGGGAGTCTTGGATCAGAGCCAAATATGAGCAGAAACTGTTTGTGGCACCATTGCCTCCTCCCACTCCCAGCGAGGGCCCAGACATCACACTATCTGGTCGTCTTCTGTTGGCAGTGATGGAGCACAACCTTCCCAAGCTGCTGCTCCTTTTGGCCCACTGCACTAAGGAGGACATTAATGTACCTCTCAGCCTGGCCCTCTCCTCCAGGTCGCTCTTAGCGCTGCGTCTACCCGGCTCTGCCCTGCATGCTGCCTGTCAGCAGGCTGATGTGGTGATGACGCAGCTTCTTGTTTGGGTGTGTGCTTCGCTGCCTCTCTGTTTCATCTCACTGTGGTTGTTCCAGTTATGATATACAATATAACAGAGCAAAGAACTGCAGTGCATAGAAACAGAAATCATGTTGCTCTGAATGCAAAAGATTATGTTAAATTTCAACTTTCACAGCAAGCAATCATGTTGAGTTGTGCTAAAATGGCAAAAATAATAATTTTACCCTTCAATAACCTCTAAGTAATATACTCAGCAAGAAAGAAAAAGTGCTGAAATTGCTGACTCAGCAAACCACTCAAGGTGCTTTGTACGTGTGAAAGGCACGAAAGCTTACTGAGTCACACCTTGATGGGATAATTTAAGGCAGCCCTGTCAGGTTTTAGGCCTCAGAGACCACAGGCCATTTATTGTACTTGCGATAAAACTTCCTGAAAATGTGGAACATGGGACAATTACATAGTCTAATCCAGTTTTATCTTCTTTTTCTCCTTGTGCTCAGTACGGCTGTGATGTTCGCTATCGGGATGCTCAGGGGCAGACAGCATTGGCTCTAGCTCGCAGTGCTGGCAGCCAGGAGTGCATCGACATCTTGCTCCAGTATGGGTGTCCAAATGAACAGTCCCCTTCCGTCGGCACGACAGTCGGTTTTGCAGCAGCTGCCACGTCCAGCTTCCCCGTTGCTATGACACCCAGCCTAGCAGTTGCCACAACACTCAAGATCACGCACAAGAGCGGTGGCACCAGCTTGAGCTACAGCACCTCTCGAAGAGCAGTGTCATAATGGAAATATGGTGTGGTATAAAGTGTGTGAGTGCATGAGAGTATGCGTGTGGTTGTACGTGTGTGTTTGTATGGGATGAAAACACTCACTGGTAATCACACAGGCACATTCAGTCTGCTACAATGATTTAACCAAAACAAAAAGAGAAATTTTCCTGACTACACATGACTTGGCGTTCAGATTTCATAGGAATGTATTGCACTGTATACCAGCTGGTATGATTCATATTTCCTCATGCAGTCAATATTCAACTTTACTCTCCACTCTGTTTAGAATGGAAATCTGCCTTTGGCCTCAAACAGCTTAACTGAGCATCTAGAGCCCAGAATTAAAGAACTGCAATAAGTTTACTATTTGAGAGATGGACGTCTCTATTTTCAAGTCTTGCTTGAAATCCCAATGTCAGACACATCCATACTTTTTCTGAACTTTATTGACCGCGAATGTTTAAAATTTAGAGTGCGTATACTGTGTTGCGTTCAATGCAGCTGGTCGTTCAGTGCATAAATAATGTTGTGAGTTGATTTTAAAAAAAAAAAACAAAAAAACAAAACTTTACAACGGTTGGAAAAGAAAGGCTGTTTTAAAGATAATCAAAATAACTGTATAGAGATACATGATGAAATACTATAATATTCTAAAAAGTGCTTCATTTTCCAGATTGTTATTGTATGATTTGTACAGTTGGTTCTATGTATAAAACTCAAAGGGTTACTCATAGCTGCACAGAGATTTACTGCACAGCCTCTTGGTTTGGTTTTCCCTCGACAACCACCTGATTAACTCTTTGACATTCAAGTCTGAGATTTCTATGTTATATTTGCATCACTGTGTGTGACATTAACTCTGCACGTGATGTGTGTGCATCATGGCAGCAGGTCATTACCATGGCGAGTGTAACAGTAGACGTGAATATGAAGAAGTGAAATGCCTCGATTTTGATTGAATGTATAAGAAAACAGATGGTTTGAGTTCATGATTTCAAACACTAACATGTGTTTTCCAGATGATATTGTTTTATTTTTAATTAACTAATGTTAAAAATTACCTGCTGTGACTAATAGACATTGAAAGTAATAAGTTTAATAGATCAAAGCGTCTGAGCTATAAAACTGGGCCTGTGAATGACTATGATTATATTTACAAGTGGCTGAAAATCAACATGAAATAGAAGAATGTTGCCCAAATTAATATTTAAAAAGAAGGCATAAAAACTACCCTCCTGCAGTACTGTATGTATTTTTGTGTTGATCTGAAGACGCTGAGTGTACTTGTCTGTGATGTAAGCATCTCTCTCCATTTGTATTTTTTTACTCATGCAATGGTTCATAGAGCATTCATTATCAATACACTAAGGCTACTGCCCAAGCTGTGGTGTTTTGTTCAGAGTTGTGTGTGTTTGTCTGTGTCTGGGCTCTTAGCAGACCATTTTTCAAAAGGCAAGCTATGTTCTATATATACGGTATGTTTATCCAGATTTGGTTATTTACTGACTTTAACATACTGTAGAATTTACTCCTGGGAGGTTACGGGCAGTTCTAGCTTACAGGACCATCATGCAGCGTAGATGCATCTCATATGCTGGTCTGAAGAAGGTTCATGTTTCAAAGTGAGCTGAGGGCTTCATTACCTGGACAGGTGGAGTCCTTCAGTAGCTGGAGGCCAGAACACTCCTCTAGCATTTGAATGTGAGGTTGTTTGGATCATGGAAGCTCTTGTTAAAGGCCCCTACTGGGTTTGACCTACTTCTGTATAGGTCAAAGTCATGGAGTCATTTTTTATTCCATCATACCATCTCAGAAATTGCTTCAGTTGCATGGATTCGCACTTGTGAATCACATGTCAAGACAAAAGTGACATAAACACAATAACTAGACGGCAATTAACGCAAATATGTGGGTGTTTTGTAGATTCATGGATGTCGGTGTTCAGGAACTGTTAAAAAGAGGAGGTTGTATGATATAGAATATGATATAGAATAATGACATATGAATAATATAGATTTACAGTAGAATCCTCCCCATCTAATTATAATACAATCATCTAAGTTGTGTACATTTATTTTAATTTACCAAATGATTGGATTTGCTGAGATGTTGCTGTTGCTAAGTTAAGAGTTATATGTAGGCACCTACACTTGAAGTTCTTGAAGATATTTTATGACTGGGGCATTTGGATGGGCGGTGAATATCAAGAACCTCAAGCAAGGCCAGTTGCCTCCATATAGCTGTTTGTGAGTTTCCAAATTGTGCATTTTCAATGATTTGTGTCCCATAAACCAAGCAGTGTTAAACTCCATTTTATTTAGATGAGCTACAGCCACTAGCTCTAAAACATCAGTAACATCAGTATTAATATAGTGTATGTGCTTGTTTCAGACCATTGATACTGACATTGATTCAATCCATTTCTGACATGTTTGTGTTGACATTGCTGTAAAACCTTCAAACCCCTCCCAGAGGCTTCGGCTCTGGAAAATGTACACAACTTGAAAAGACCTTGAAATGTTCTACTCAGAGTTTACTCTTTACGTACATTTGTAATCACGATTGCTGGTTTCTCCTAAAAGAAAAATGAATGAAAAGTTACTGTTGATAGGACAAAGATTTCAGTGTAATAGAAACATTTTTGTTGGGCCTTTAATGCGTTTTGGAATTTTGCTGCTTGCCATAAGTTCTGGTCCATTTTGGGCCATTTTGATATGCCAAGACAAAACTGCTCTGCACCGAGTTTGGTGTATACTGTATCAGAAAACTAAGCTGAGATGGACATATTGAAAGAAAAATATCTATAGAGTGAATGTACAATAATAAATAGTAGAGACCATCAGTTTCATCCTGAAATAAAACAAAATTTCCTTTCCACTCACAATTTTAAGAAAGGCTGCTGTGATTATGTCAGTTTCTGTTTTTTGTTTAGGTTTTTTTTTTTTGTTTTGTTTTGTTCACAGTCTTATTTCTTTTCATTCTTCTTCCTCTGCCTTTATTTGCCTACTTAGTTTAAAGTGAAATCCTTGTGGTAATCTCATCAAGAATGTGTAGCAGGGCTGGGAAGAGAAGACTAAACAAGCACAGAAATTACTGAAAAACTATTTAAAGGAGCACATATACTGTTAGATCCTTCCTGTCATATTCACCTGTTGGACTTAAAACCATCTGAAACAGTAAAGCTGAGATTTAAACCTTGTCTAATTTAAACCTCTCAGTTTCAGACTGTCAGTGCAACACAAAACCTGCAGCGGCCTATAGTATTTTACTCACATATTTACAGTTACTGGTAAGTTCCCAATACAGTATAGGCATCTGAAAAGTGTCTTGTGTCTCTAGTTTTCCAAGGGTATGGATTAGTCTTTGATGAAGTTACCAGTCAGGTATGCTTTTTGTCAAAATAGTTTTTAATGCACATAATCAGGTCATCATTAGTGATAATACATTCCATAAACATAATTTCCAATGACTTTAATTATTCATTTAATAATCACACAGACTATTTTTAAATATTCAATTTTCCTTCTTTATATATGTGCCTAAAAATTCAAGCTAACACTATTTAGGCAGTATTTGGTGCTTCATTTATACCGTTATGTTTTGCTATTCTTTTTAAATGTGAACTTGGCAACCTTTTGATTTTAAACTACAACAGTTTTTTAAAACATCACTATGGAACAGGACATAATTATTATATTGTTCCTAATTAAGACCCTGTAGACCTGTTCAGTTATCCCAATTTATTTCCTTATGCAAAGTGTTGTCACTGATGGGACAGTGCTGGACAATGATGTTCAGAAAACAGGTTCCTCACCACCTCCATCCAGCACTGGCCATTAACAAGAGGACATTATAGTCGTTAACTTACATCACCTCATATGATTTGTCTCTGCAATCCTGTCTTTCTGGCTGTCACACAAAGCTAAAGCAGTGATGCCAAAACTTTAAGTGAAAACAAAAAAAAAGAAAAAAACATTAACTACAGCAATGAGTTGCCAGAAAAGTTTTTGCCAAGTTTTCTTCCTGTCTGCAAATTACAGCTCCTTACTCAAAACAAAGGCGCAGTCAATCATGCAGCACAGAATAAGATGGAGGGTAAATACTCAGAGAGCACATAAATCATATAGAAATTAACAGCAAATCTCCATTACTTCTTGACGTTGATTTAATCTGGCGTTAAGTATGACACAGTGAGACTCCTGTTGTATTAAACGACAAGTGGGCTACAGCTTTGAACTAGGCAAAGATCTGAGCGATGAACTCTCTGAAGCGTTTAGCGTACTGCTCTGGATGAACTGTTGAGATGTCTGCTCCAGCCTGCATAAACACACACAAGACACAGTTGATTAGAAATAACTAGCTGGAAAATTAAATCAACCCTTTACACTTTGTTGGGTAAAGACTAAAGCATGCATACTGTATGCAAAACAGTTCCTTTTAAGCACACTCATCTCTCACCCCATGTTTGACAGCCTTGGCAGCATGAACAGCTTTCTTCTTGGTGTCGTACTGTGTCAGCACGTCAATCAAACCCATAAAATACACCTCTCTCTGGGGTGCACCTGCATGGAAGTTATTCACAGCATTGGGTGGGTGATATTGATCTGCAAGTATGATCTTATCTGCTGCAGCCCAGTGTGAAATGAGGTCTTGGTGTATACAGCCTTGAGCTCCTATAACCTATTTAAATGCACCACAGACATCCCAACTGTCAGGACTCACCTACAGCGCTCTGAATAGCATACACATCCACATAAGGGTCAAACTCTCCAGGACCCATGGGTTTGAAGGAGTTCATGTAGCCCGCAATGCCCTCAGGTGAGGTGGAGCTTGTGGCAAGAGCCAGGCCATTTTCCTCCTCCCCTTCCTCCTCATAGGACAACACCATCTCCCCGTCTTCCTCCTCCTCCTCTTCCTCCCTCTCAGCCCGCTCAACATCATGGATGCCCAGCAGCAGACTGTAGTCCATTATCCTCATATGCACCAGAAACTGCAGAAAGAGGACACATGCACACACACACACACACACACACACAGTCATATCAGAAGAAAACAGTGGCAGCGATTCCTTAAACTCGCCTGTCTTACCTCAGTATCTCTATGAAGCTTGTCCATGAGCTTTTCTTTCTCCTCGTCACTCACATAAACTTTTTGCATGTTATTCTTGAAGTCCACGTCCTTATAAGTGGGCAGTTCTTTCACCTGGAAATACAGAGTGAAGGTTAAATTAATTACAGTTAACATAAAAAAGGCACACAGTCAACACATGATTCATTTGCATTTCTCATCAGCTCATATCAGCTTTCTTATTTCCAGTGACAAAGATAATAATAAACCCAAAAATTGTTTTCCAAATCACACACAGTTTGAAAAGATCAAAGGTTTCTGCAGTTATTTAAACTCTATCCATTCAACCAGCTATTTTTAAGCATTTTATCTAGGTCAGAGTCGCTTCAGGCCAAACAGAGCGTTTCTGATGTTATCTGAAGTCATTTGATAAGTGATTTTACAGGATCTTACTGTGAAAAGGCTTGTGAAAACACACAGGTCACAAATGCAGATATAACAATTCAGTGCTATACAGGAAATGTAATTTTCACACTCTCAATCATACATTTCAAATAGTACATTGTCTGGTTTGCAGCTCTGTACATTCACATCTCCAGACAGACTGTGGTGGCAGCTGCAGCCAGTTTGCTTCAGACTCTTCTAGAGTCTTGTGTTTTCAGATTATTGTTTTGTTTATATGAATCAAAAACATTCAAATCTGCAAAAGGGACACTGTACTAATTTTACATGTCAAGGTACATTTACGCATCAAGAGAAATTAAGTCATCTGTGATGACCAAATCCAAGAGTCGGATATCCTCAGTAGTTCAGTTAAACAGTCTGTACTAATGCATGATAGATTCACTACATGTAAAATCAGTCCATAGGTAATCTGGTTGTACACTGACTCACTAGAAACACCGCGGGAATAAAAGCTGGATCACAGCCATAGTAAGAAAGACGAGACAAACTGGCACAAAGGGAAGGAAGCAGTGAGGTTAAATACTCACACAGGAGGGCAGCAAGTGAAAGGACTTGAAACTAGACAAGAGATGAGTTTCAAAATAAAACTGGAAACACAAATAATGGAGACATTTGGGAAGAGGACAAAAGGACTCAGCTAGACTGACCAGATCTGACATCCTCATGGTTACAAGACATCAAATTTGTTTAGAAGTGGTCAGTCAAAAAAGCTAGGGGCATGAAATTGAAATGATGATGCAATTAAATCAACAAGCATTATGGCAAATGTACGATTCACTAATTTGGGTGTGGAGTTTGATGAACACTGAAATCCGGGTTAACCGGTATGTGTCTGCTACTTTGAGGTTTCTTTTTTAAATCTGTTTCACAAGTACCTCAGCAGAAAGCCATTTTAGTAAAAGACTGACCCTATCTTTGAGGTTACAGCCACATTTGTATCTTTTACAAGTCAGGCCAAAGACCGTGGTTGTGCCAAACTTTCTTTTACTTTCTTTTTATTGTTAAACAAAAAGTCTGAAAAGGTCACCTTATAATTAAAGGTAACACAATCCTCAGGTACACTTGCAGGATCTGATTCATCGTCTTACCAGTAAGTCTTAGTCAAATAACAAAGAACAGACTCACTCGTAAATGATATTTTTCCTCTTTGATCTATTTGACAGTCTTTTAGACTCCAAAACCACACTGAAGAAAATCACCAGCAATTAACACAGTTGTGTAAGTGGAGTTTAAGTACAATGATATGAATAAAGTGATCTCACCTTCTCTTTAAAACTTGCTTCACGAGACACCAAGGACCCCTGAGGAAAGATAAGACAGCCACTGAAACATGAATATATGAAACATGAATGGCCATGACTCCAACAGTCTGCATGCTACTGAGGTGAGTTGAGTCATGGAGATGTTACTTCAATTCAGAGAATTAAACTATGCTTTTCATATTGATCACTATAGTATCTTTTAAATTAGACACTTTAACTAATCTAGTGTTCCCTCTCCTCCTTTCATAAATTCCCATCATCAGTAGTTCGTCAGAGTTAAGAAATACAGCTGTTATGAAATTTAATGACATAAAAACAAAAAACTAAATTTGTATCTTTGGTTGTAAAATTCCAATGAAAGAACTATACTCTTACTAAAGCACCATTAGCAATAAGCTGTCAGGACCCTCATTCAGCTGCATGGTTCCTGGAGAGTTTACCTTGAGGTCGTACTTCCTGTGTACATGCAGTCTGTGGCTGAACACGTTCCTCATAACTAACAGGTAGGTGTCCTCGCTCTCCACAGTGACTCTGTACATGGCCAAGAACTGAGGGAGCAACGTACTCCCGTGACAAGTGACAATATGCTGGAAGAGAGAACAATAGTGAATGAATGATGAATTAAAGAAAGTGTGAACACTGCAGTGAGGCAAAGAGGCATAAATGAAACTGCTGCTGTCTTTGTGAGAAAAAAACCACAATGGTTCTTGAATATGACACACTGTTCACCTTTGAAATAGTAGTTTGTTTTTTAGAAAAATAAAGTCTTGATTAAAACTGCATTAACGTTACTATTACTAGTGCTACAAAGGAATGTTTTTATGATGGTGTCTCTATTTTGTTCTAGTGCAAAAGCATGCAGGTGACATGGAGCACATTTCTACCAATGTTTTCACACTATACCACTGATCCACCACTCATCCACAAGCAGCAGCAATGCACCAGTAAGCACAGCAATGTGCCAGGAAAGGCGCAAACAATACAACTGCTTGCATAGTCAACATGGATGTAAAATATATATATCAACATCAATGTTGCTTGTTTACAATAAAACATCACACAGCCATCTGTAAGGTCCACTTCATTCCACTTCAGGTCAACTGAACTAACTAATTGGGCAATACATTTTTTTTATGTTGAAAAATAACTCTCAATTTGACGTGTCAGTAGAAAAAGCAAAGACATGAACAAAAAAATTGTCTGAATTCAATTCAGCTGCTTCAGTTTCAGGGTCTTTGCATTGCACAGGGTGACTCACTGCCACACGCTCATGTCTTGCTGGAACGCAGAGGAGCGGAGCCATTGTTAATGTGGTCAGTAACACATTTTCCTGCTGTGACAAGTGTAAATAGCTGCAAAGAAAAGGCCTATTAAACAAATGCAAATTTGTTATGCTATACTACAAAATATACTGTATTTATTTTGGCAACAATACAGTCAGTCTGGTTTTAACTAGAGAGGATTTTGTCTCTTAATATGCCTTTTTCTATCTATCTATCTATCTATCTATCTATCTATCTATCTATCTATCTATCTATCTATCTATCTATCTATCTATCTATCTATAGGTATATAAGTATATATCTATATATCTATGAGAAAAAAAGTTTCTCTGCCATGTGCCACTCATACCTGGTGATAGTCAGAGAGGATGTTGTGCATTTCCTCCACCTCCTCGCTGGAGATTTCTTTTATTACTAAAGTGCGATCATATGACATCAGCAGCAGACCCTCACATTGCCCCTCCTCGTCTTTGAGTGGAGGGCTGCGGGCAAGGGACACCTGTTGGTGAATGAGAGGAAAACATCATGAGCACATGAACACATGAACACATGAGCTGTACAGTAAGTCTGCCCAGTGAACCCTTTACGTCCTTTACATTGGTATCTTGTTTTTTTAAATTGATTTTCACTTAAACACTTTTTGAAATGCAAATCTCTAACACACAATATATAAAAACCTTTATGTATCTACACCAGAGGATTATGTTTTCAGGTTGTGTGTCTGTATGTCGCATTTCCGTGACTGCCATATCTCAGTGATGCCCAAAGGGAATTTCTTCAAATTTGTCACAAACATTTACTTGGACTCAGTGATGAACTAATTAGAAATTAGAATTTGAATTTGGTGAACAAAGGTCAAAGGTCAGGGTCACTGTGACCTCACATATTTTTGTCCATGAATTAATTATAACACAATTTAACTGAAATGTCTGATATGATAAAACAATGAGTAATGCTTTTTATATCCAAAAGCTGAAAGGTCAGAACATTATTATGTCACTGCGACATAATAATGTTCTGAAAAATCACTTCTGGATATTATTCATCACTGTAACTCAGGAAGGGAGATTGTGATGATAATTTCAGGTTTACAACCACAAGGCAGTGATTTTAGGTTGTTATGGGTCAAAGTGAAACATAAAAAGATGAATTTTAAGACTATTCTCACTGGTCTGCTGTGTAACTCTGAAGTGCAAATACACTTTGCCTCACATTATTGTGTGCTAACCAAATGCAGAGTGGACGATGTCTCTGTGTGGCACCTGGCACATGTAAATATCACAAAGAAATGCAAATTTAGAAAGGAGCAGATCTGTATGTATAAAAAAAGCGTCTATAGGAAAACACTCAAAACCTTGAAAGTTCAGAGTTAGTGCTGTTTGTCGATCTTCTTGTTTTGTCCAAGCTTTTTCTGCACAATCAAATGTTGATTTGCTGCAAGTTTACAGTCATACCTGGTAATCTTGGTCCTCAATGCCAAAGCGCTCTCGCAGGTTTCTGAACACCTGTGGACAGTACTCTTTGAATTTGAACTGCCCAGGGAGATTCTCTCTGAGAAACAAATAAGTATTGATACATAATTTAAAATAACAAGTTGTCAAAATGATAACATGGTGACAGCCCTGCTGTTTTGTGTAGCTCTTTCTATACACTGATGCACTTATACAAAATGAAATCTATTCAGAGATAGCGACCAAATCAGATAAAACCAATCAACACGTTCATCGTTGGCCATGTTTAAATTATTCATATTACTTAACCGACTTCTTATTAGCATACAGCTGTTTCCTTTGACTAGTTTCCACATCTGTTATCACAAACTATGAAAAAAAAAACACACTAAAGTCTTACCAAGGCAAGGAAAACATATTTTCTTGTTCTTCCCACCTCTGTTTATAAGTCTTTACACGACCCGGATTCCTGAATGGATTAAAGGATTAATGAAAGCCACTCAGTTTTCTAGACCCCATCCTTATAGAAACTGAACCTCCCAGCAGACAGAGTGGATGGCACCACTTTATAAATAGTAATAATTTTGTAGCGTACTATGTCTGACACTTTGACTGACACTCTGTGATCTGTGAGCTCTAAAACATCTTCAGATGAGGTGTCTCGCACCTATTAATGTCCTGGTGTTACACAACCTCTAAAGCAGCTCTTTGGGTGGGAAATAGGTTGCATTTCTGACTTCAATATACGGTATTCTTTTGCATAGCAGTGACAGTATTACATATTGCAGACTGTGTTCTATACAAGCTCAGTTTTTATTTCTTTCATCTTTTTGGCTAATGCCTCTGTTATTGTTAGTGGTAATAGCTGGAGCTGTGAGAGCGTTAAAGGTATTGTCGTTGGAAAAAAAGCATTGTTGTTCTCTAAAGGGGGTCTGCAATTTCTGATAAGCACAGGCAGGCAAATAACTCATAAGAAAAAAAAAACGTGCAAGTGACAGGAAGCAGGATGAAGGTGCCTAGAGTCAGGCAGGAGCACAGTACTTGTTAAAGAGGTGGTTGTTGACTTTTATCTTGGTGCTGGCTTTGAAGTTGTCTGGAAGCAGCATGACAGGCACAGGCACCTGGCTCAGGTCATTAATCTGTGATGATCAATGGATGAATAGTTCACTGTAGTGCCAACATCATCATCATCATCATCACTTTCATCAACAAGCAGCTCACGTACCTACCGAGTGATTGACACCCCACATCAGCACGCTCAGCACGGGGTCACTGGCTCGGAAGACCTCCACTTTCTGCTGCACGAAGTGTTTCTTCTTGGTCTTCCTCCTCGACGCCAGGGTGCTCAGAGGATTGGTGGCAGCGCTGGGAGAAGACATTGCACTTCCACAGGTGTCCGTGAGTCAGTCTGTGACCTGGGTTTGTGTTGTGATCTGTGGCGTCCAGTGTATGTAGAGTAGGCTGCGATCCGCCCTGTGGAGGCTCTGCAGCAGCAGCAGCAGCCTGTTGGCGCTGTGAGCCAACAACTACAAGGACCAGAGACTTTGACAGGAGGGCAGCAGTGAAGTCAGTATGAGGATACAATGGGCAGAAAACGATCTACTCAGTCTGACTTTTTAAACGTGAGATGACAAAAATCTTTAGCACATTGTTTGCAAATTACTAGTAACAATAGAAATAACATAATAACCAATAGTGGATATATTGCACCATTTACAAAAGTAAAATTATAATACAAAATTTAGTAAAAGTTCTGCGTGAAAAATCAGATTGTTAGTGTCAGTTAAATGATTCAATTAAAAGTGTTTTATATATGTTATACATATGACATCATTGGATGATAAATGCTGAAGCATAAAGCAGCATGTTACTGTTGCAGCTGCTGGAGGTGGAGCTGGTTTAAAAGATTTAGTTTTCTGTACAGGGACACAGGGATGGTGAGCTGATTACTGAGAGAGGACAGAAGAAAAGTATCAGAAAAGGTGTGATACGCAATGTAGTTTTCAGTTTTTGAACTTTTCGTGTGTAAAACTCTATCAAACTGAAGGCAGTTTCTGGCATTTTTTGGCTTGTGATCCTTTAAAATGTACTTGAGGTTTGAGTCGTGTTTCCATCTCGTGTTGCTTAATTTGAAGTATAAATGAGGCACGAGGAGCTGAAAGCATCCACTCTATGCTGCCTTTAATAGTTTTTTTTTTTTTTTTTTTTTTTTTTACCATGTTGTTTCCCCTGGGTTTCATCTTGTCATGACCATTGTGAGGTTTTTCCTCTATGTAGCTAAATGATCTGGGGAGACATTCAATAGACAGGGCTGCTGTATTGGATTCTGTTGCAATGTGTAGGTGCTTTTATTTTTCTGTCAGTCAGTGTCATCACCGTGTCAGTATTGTATTAAAAGGTATCATAAATATACACCTCACTCCATCCTGACTGTCATAGTCTTTCAGCCAAAAATGCAGTATGTTTTCTCCATAATGAACAGGAAGTGCTGACCTTCTTACAATATTTCAGAGATTATAAGTAGGTGTGATACTGATACTTCAAAATGCCTATAGTCTCCTCTTTGTTGCTGACACTTTCACGAACACACACGCTTCCATGTGTTTTGGAGTCCTTCTGTTCTTACAGTTCTGAAGTCATGTTATACGCTTTTACCTTCAATCATGCATCTAGCCAAACAATAAATACTTGTGTGAGATTCTCATTCAAAGAAGACGTGTACACTCTGACATATTCTTCTTCCTCGTATTCTTCTTTCCATTTACAATAATGGGTTAAGGAACTAGATGGATTGCTTTGTAAGAAAATTTATTTTTATTTCCAAAAATTAATATATTTTTTTACTTTTCATTCAGAAATTAAGAAACTTAACAGTGAAACACATGAAGTCTGTTCAGGAATTCTTTTGTAATACTGTCAATTACAAAATGTATATTGGCCGTAAGTTTGTTTTCTTTTTAATATTACATTCCCTTTCTTTCCTGGGTGAGTCTCCTAAATAAAAGCCAAAGGATGAAAAACAATGCTGCCATGTTAGCTTGTGCTTATAACATTATGGACTATTCAAATTGTCAGAACTATTAACATAAATAAAATACCATATTCAGAGTGACATAAATAGGATTACATCTTTAGATTATGTACAGAAATTACTGTAACACAATTATAGTGGTTTCAAAGTAAAAAAGAAATGCTGAAAAAATATATAAATATGATTGGGTACATACAAAACATACTAAACTACACCTGAACCTTATGTGTGATATATATTGTATATACTGTAAAATAAAAAACATGTTTAATTCCTATAAAACCTGGCATGATAAAACCTTGACATCTTGAAATGAAAAGTAAACCACTTGAATATGTGCACCCCAAACTGCAGATGCAGTGTCTGAAGCTTCTTGCATGAAGAGACAGGTTGTCTCAGTAGAGTGTCTTGCTCCAATGTGACACATCAGTCTTGATATGTTCAGTAGAGGGCGCAAGGAGACAAAGTTACACCCAATTTTGAAACAGAATTTCATTGGTGGAGAGCTGCTTCTGGCTGATGGAGAATGAAAAGTGAGGCACCGTTTTGTTTTCACTCTGTATGGTGTTCCTTCATCTTTCTCTCATACTGATACAGAAGCAACAGCCTGCTCTGCTTTAGTCCAGGCAACAACTCACTTAACAACTCAGACTGCCTTTCTGTTTGGTATTTGAAGGGACTGGCATGCCGTTCTCGTCCACACACCAACACTTGCCACGCTGCTTACCTCGAGACGACCAGCACTGCACAAACAAAACAGGCAAACAGACAGTGAAACTTTATGCTTTCTAACTGCAAATACAATCACATTGCTGTTAATATCCTTTCAATTATTTTTTTATGATTCATCTAGATTCAGATTAAACTCACCTGCTTCTTTCTGAAGAAACCACGCTTGTCACAGTTGGGCATGTAGATATCATGATTTGACTTAAATAAATGGGCATCCAGACCTTGGATGAGTGTTGTTAGCAGTTTACGACATGGGGCCTGTGGGAAGAGTTAAACAGATACTTGTAAATGCATGTGTGATTTCAGATTAGTGATGTACTGTTTCACTGAAGTAGATGAAGAGGATTTTACCTCCTCTGGATCCTCATTGTGTGCTGGATCTAGGATTAGATATAGGCATAAACATTTGGCATTGATCACTTATTATTATGTGAATATTGATTTAAGAGCAACAAAATGAATTTCATTTGACTGACATTTAACTCATCAAAAGGTTAAAAAAACAAAACAAACTAAAAAAGAACAAACAATTGAGCCATAGAATAGAAACTGTAAAAACAAGGCCATGTTCTGTTCACATTTTCTCTTGACCATCAAAAACTCATAATCATGTCACAGGGAGATAGAGTGAATGTCTATTTGTCAATTAAATGTGAAATGTAAAGATATGATGCTGTCAAAAATCAAGATGAATACAATCAGCAAAGCAAAAAATCCACTGCTCACCGACAGAACAACTCCAGACTGTTACTTACCTGCACTTATGGTCTGTTCAGTAGGGCCATCACTGCTGGCATTAGTGCAGACTCCTCTGCCCTCCAGCAGGGCACGGAGAGGCCTTGGTTCATCCTCTGGAGGTGCACAACGCAGACCATGGGCACAGCTCACGGTGTAGACCCCACATGGTTCTCCAACAGCCAGAGCAGTGGCGTTTAAATCTACAGATGGCTGGCTCTGTGATGGCTTTGCTTTACAGGCAGAACATCCTCTGGACGGTGTGGTCAGCGGCACTGGGCTTGACAGAGCTGGCTGCAGGAGGAGCAGCACCAGGATGTTTAAATACAGAAGCATCTTACACTGAAAGTTGTCCTCTAATAGATGTCTCTTCCTATTCTAACTCTGTTCCCTGTTTTCACTATCTCTGTTTAGTTCCACAGACGGCTGTTGGTCTGTGTGTCAAAAGGGTTATATAATTCCCTCAAGCCAAGATAAAGTGATAATGAGGCTGACAGACACCACTGGCAGCAGCTTTTAAAGAGCCCAAACCAGCGGGGAAAGGTATGGGAGGGTACGTGATGGAGAATGTTAGCTTTCCTTCTCATTTCCACACAGCAGAGCACACCCCGTTTCCCCTTGTGTCTGACACATACACACTCACGCATGCTCATACCATTTGTTGTTTGTCATCCTGCAGGATAGTAATGTTTTCTACACTGATTGCTGTGTATGCTGCCCCATTGCTCTCTCTTTGAGGATAATTCATTTCCAGAGGAGACAAACCTACTGTATTTCAAGAGCCAAAGATTTACTGTAAAGTTTTTTTTAAATTATTGCTTTTATGAAATGACTTCATTTAGATAAAGTTGACAAAATAGATCATCAACTCCAGGATGAATAAGTACAAATTAAATGGAAATTGTGGAATCTCCTGAACTGCATATACTGTAATTTTAAAGTAGTTGCAATTTACTTCCATATACTTTCATTCATGAAGCTTCATATTTTTAGTCCACTACAAATATTACAGTTTTTAGTCCACTACAGTTTTTTGCATACAAAATCTATGCGATTATTGCATATGATCCAATTTAGCTATAGCTCAACCGAATATAACTTTAAAATGCTTTTATAGAACGAATGGCTCAACAATCATTTTGATTGTTCAAAAATCATTTTGATAATTATTTATGTGTAGGTAAGGTCACACATTCAGTTAACACTGCATGTGTGCAAGAATCTTGTTTGCCACATAAAGTATTCCAAGAAAAAAGATTACCCAGTTACAATTACAGGGGTAAAAATATTTAGTTACTTTCACCTTTTTGCCCTTGTTTTTGACATTTTGACTTTTCTTTAAATAGAAACCACTAAACAAAGACTTTGCTGACTGAGTGCATTTACAAAGTGTGTAACTTCAGGGCTAAAGGTTCAGAGGAATTGGTCGACATTGAGAGACTGAAGGAGTGCCACTCAAAGCTGGATGACTAAGACATTAATAGCCACGAGCAAAAAGTCCCACCCTGTAAATTCCACCATGGGTGAGTCACAAACACATTAAATTAGAAAACAGGATCACAAAGATCTGGCAGCTTGTCTTTTAACCTGATGTACCTGACCTCTTCATCTCAGATAATGTCTATGAGAATAAAATGCAAGTGAAAACATGGCCTAATATTAATCACATACAGCAAAAGGACACAAGCAGTTCAGAGAGTCTGATAGTTATTCAAAACAAAAACTGATTCTATCACAAGTTTCACATCAGTGCGTGAGGCACCTTGATTTTTCACCAGAAGCAAACTGTCACACCATTGTTTTTTGCAATCATTGAACATTTTTTATTTCAGTTTCTACCAAATGTACCACATAATAATATATGTTAAAGCTGAAATGACTGGTTGGTTGGTTAATCAACCAGTGAGCAGATGATGATTTGGCAGCAGTAGCAGATGATGAATTGGCAATTAGTTTAAAATCAGCTTTGGCTCTCGGAAATTGTGAAATATAAAAATGATTCATTCACTGATATATACACATACACTACTCTGCAAAGGCTTTAGGCACATTAGATGTTTAAATTATTGTCCATCACACAACACCATCAGAAAGATGTCTGATCAGCCCTGAAGGGGGAGAACTAGACAAATATATTACCAGAGCCATAAAGAACTATCTTTACAAACAAGAAGAATAAAGAGTCCCGTGACAGATGGTCCAAGCCTCCACAGGGCCCTGATCTCAGCATCAGTCTGAGATCACATGAAGAGACTGAAGACACTGACACAGCAAATCCACAAGAGAAAACATCCCTAGTGTCAGTTACTAATAATACATATACAATACATGTGGGCACCTGGCAAATCTTCATTTTCTTTACGCTTTTCACCAACTGTTTCTAAGATAAGCTATCAAAGCAGAAATTAAGGGAAATCTGTGGGGACTTTCCAAAAGCATTTTCACTTTACTATTCTTTTACTGTGGAAAATACAATAGCTTTCATTAGAATAAGTTTAAGTTTCAATTTCCTTTGTATGTGGGTGATTGTTTTGTGTGTGTATATGTGTGCTCATGTTAAAAAAAATATATGTAAAAGACCTATGTCAAACATCACCAGTTGCACCACAGGCACTCACACTCGGCAGTGCACAGGTTAAGGAGCTCACGCTGTATTTTCCTACGCCATGATTGGTGGAGAGGGCGGGACTTCCGGCAGCGCAGGTTGGACATAAAGTGACAGACTTCACCTCCTTAAAATTGGAAGAAACACCGGAGGACGATGCGTTACAAGTTTTAAAACAGTAAGGAATCGATATGAGACAACGGGGCTTTGAACAGTGTGGTGTGTGAGGTAGACTCATGTTTACATGGTGTTATTATCCATACAGTGGACTGTGTTAAGACGCTGAGAGCAGCTAACCGGCCAAACGATTCCTCCCTGTAGTTTGGGAAATGTGATGCTACATTTAAGGTTGGCTCGGAGATTGGTAAATCGTAAAAGTGAACACGCAACAATTGACAGAATAAGGCAACGGCTCGCTTATTTGTTTAGTCTGTCAAAACACATTACCAGTTAGATCCTCAACTGTTTTACTCAGTCATATTCCGGTTGGTGGTTTCCTTCATTACCATTTGCCAAGATAACAGGCTATGATTTCTTTTTCACGGCTTAGTGTTTCTAGAACCGAGACACATTTTCAGGCTTTTTCCAGCCAACGAAACCCAGTGAAAAAAGAAATAGAAATAGAAAAACACCCAGTAAAGAACTTTTGTCGTGAGTGATGAAATTTAAATGGAGCAGCAAAACTGTAAAGGTGCGTTTACCTGAGCACTGTGTCTACGTCACGACCTGCCAAACCTGTCAAAGGGAAACATAATGAGCTGCACATGTGCAGTGGTGTCAATCGTAAAAACACGCTGTTACAAGTAGAAGTCATGCATTAAATTTTTTATTGAAGTCAAAGTACACGAGAAGCTATTGGTATCGAAATATAATTAAATAAAGTACTATAATTAAAAGTAGGTTATTTATTACGCACTTAGGTACAAAGGATTTATTATGATGTTTTATACTGTTGTAAATTCAGAGTATTTTAGGCAGTTAAACCACGTGACCAGCTTGGTGTTAGGAAATTGTGACATATTGTTCACTACTACTGGACATGTAATGGACTGAATTATTAATGGATTAACTGGGAGAATAATCACACTGCTGAAGTTACCCAGGCAGCAGTCACTTCTAGGCCGATCCTGGGTGATTATCTGTGTGTTATGTCTGACCATCCTTCTCTGTCTTGACCAGACTTGGGTTGAGGACCCAGGTGTATAGTGGGCCAGAAAAGACACAAATATTTATTCGCCAGAAAAAATGTTGCGGTCAGGCAGCTTTTAATTTGGCGCTTAAGGGGAAAAGTGAATTTTTCCCGACCAGATCATTTCAACTCCAGGTCCAGGCCTAGACTACCTAGACAAATCTAGACTAAAGTAACCAAGAGAAGGTAAAGACTGTTTGAAACCCTGTTTTTGATTACCAGCTGCAACAGCATGTGGCTGGTATTGTTTTGATTTTGTGTGTGCGTGCATGTGTGTCATCATGGCAAAATCTAGTCATGACTCACCTACTGTAACGGAAATTACCACTGACGTTGCTTTGAGTACTTTGGCAAATGTTAATATGTCGGATTTTGTCACCATGAATGTCACAACCGTACAAGATACAGTCAGGAACTTTCTAGGTGTTTAGTTGCCATGTGACTACACTGCCTCTCAACATGTTGATTATAACCTTTATTTCATTTTTAAACACACACAGTGACTCAGACACAGACACACACAGACTCAGGATGAAAACAAAACAAAAAATATGTTTTAACTGGTGATGAGGCTAAACTAGGCTTAACTAGTTTGTCATGTGAGTTTCCCCCAACTTTCTCTTTAACAGCAGAATCTGAAGCTGCAAATATTCAGTATAATAATTGACTGTGTGTGTGTGTGTGTGTGTGTGTGTGTGTGTGTGTGTGTGCGTGCGTCTGCGTGTGTGTGTGTGTGTGTGTGTGTGTGTGTGTGTGTGTGTGCGTGCACGTGCGTGCCCGTGCGCATGTGTGTATTCATTTAAAATGTTAGAGTCACCGCACAGTCTGGGAGTCTGGGTGTCTCACGTGCACTCACATTAATAGAGGAGCTGGTCTAAGCTTGAGTCAGTCACTGATTACATTGGGGTGGAAGACACCCAAGGGAGGTACCTGACCATCACAGGTTTAACACAAATAGGGGACTCACGTTCATGCCTCTTGGCAGTGTACAGTCACTGTCCAGGCCTTTGCTTGTCTGAGGAATGTGGGATTAAACATAAATGGAAAAACACAAACGCAAACACAAAGGGTTTGGCCTGAGGATCAAATCCAGGCCCTTTTTGTTGCCAGGCAACAGTGGTAACCATGTTGTGGTCAAAGATGTTTGCTCTCCCTCTGCTTACAGCTTTTATGACTACTCTGACATTTAATTGTTCTAGAGTTGTTTATCACAATTGCTCTGCCTGTTGTGTGCGTCAACAGTGGAGGCATCAGTGAAGTTTAGACTCACAGTCAGTTTTATCTGACTGCTTCTTGTGCATTCTAATTGAAGTGGTAGATTTTCTTTTACATTTAAGTATGTTGACTGAACAATCCCTATAATATTTGCCTTTTTAGTAATTATTTAATGTTTGTTTGCCATTATTTTAAGGTAACACCCACTAAAGCAGTAACAAAGCTTTGTGATTTGTTTCTCTGTGTCCTAGATTGTAATGATCTGCAGATATGGACGACATAAACCTTCATTATCGCTTTCTGAACTGGAGAAGGCGAATCAGAGAAGTCCGTGAGGTGAGAGCAGTGCGATACAAGGAGCGGCTCAAAAGGATGCTGAGAGATGGAGATATACTCAGGTAATGGTGATATGCAACATCAACATGATGTTTCAACTGGAGATCTGTTAGTCACATAGTTCATTCCCCCATTTTATGCTAAAACCTTCTTTTGCCTGCTGAATCAGCATCCCAATTTGCTTGTGTTTGGTAGACATGATTTTTATAGTAATATTTTTGTTTTTCTTCTTGGATCTCTTTGTAGGTATCATGGAAATTCAGATGAAGTTGGCTGTTTTGTTGCAGGCAGGCCGTTGTCGAAAAGGAATCGCTATTTTGAAGTAAGAGTTGATGATTTCCTTTTTTTTTTTTTGTAATGAATTTGACACAGAGGTGACAGCAAAAAAACAATCAAGGAAAGGTTACTACTACACAATTTATTTGCTGATCTAATGTCACATGAAAGTTTCCTGGCTTAACTGCTTGACTCTGCATCATGAATTTGACCTAAATATCTTATAATTAGGACAAAAGCCTAAACAGTAACTGTAGCTAAGTAACCACTTCTGTTCAGCTGGAGCGTGCTTCATGTACCACATGATGTTGCTGATTAATTAATTCACACATTCTTGGTTTATTATAAGTGTAATAATGAAAAAAGGTAAAAATGGGTTTCAACATTGTGGTGCATTGTTAGTGCCATAAGCATTGTGGTGATACAGGGACACCCTGGCCTACAAGTCTTATTCTCCAGATGTAGAGAAACATGATTGTTGGGTACAAGACCCAACAATAACTGCATCATTGTTTTTACATTTTATTCAGTAAAAAAATATAATGTAACTGAAATTGTGTTGCATCACAAAATAACTGCAATATGATTTCTTTTATTTATTTATTTATTTATTTAAATGCATATTGTCCAGTACTACCCCCCAAGCCAAATGTGATTGGTGTCCTTTGTCACACATCACTGGTTTCATTTCTTGTACTACCTTTCAAAACAGTACACTATTAAGATTTGTATGTAGTGTTAACTTCATTGTGTTAGTATATATTATGGATGTAAGACACCACCTTCATTCTCTGTGATGAGAAGAGACTTGGCAGGCTGTCATGTCTGACTGCTCCCCTTTATCAACTGTAATGGAAAAGAAATCACGACTTCTCTTGGGAAGAGTACACGTCTGAGAAAACAAGACCTTTCGGCTTGAAAATAGATTTGTGGAATTACTTCCACACATTGTGTACTTGGACTGGGCGAGCAGTAATTGCTGAAGCTGGTACTAATTCGTTCAAGTCATACACCAAATTAATTTACACCAGTCAAAAGCAGACTCAGCAAAGTCTCAATCCCAATACAAAAATTGTCAATTTTTAAGATTCAAACTACAAAGATACAAAGACTCAAACTACAAACTACTTTTGCTCTGCAGGCTGAGCAGGTTTGCCAGGTAAAACCATATTTATCTTTTCTTGAACTTTGATTTTTCACTGCTGTTCTGTGTATTTGCCAGGTTAATTTAGGATTAAAAATATCTTTATACCTTGCACCTTTGCCCAAATATATTTTAGAAACCTGAAAGAAACCAAATAGGATGATCTTAAGTAAATGGAGTCATT
Organism: Rachycentron canadum; assembly: GCA_038496675.1. Classification (NCBI taxonomy): domain Eukaryota; kingdom Metazoa; phylum Chordata; class Actinopteri; order Carangiformes; family Rachycentridae; genus Rachycentron; species Rachycentron canadum. The sequence goes on along the minus strand of CM076649.1, from coordinate 10,995,714 downwards.
AGGATCACTTATGTCCTGCTTTTCTGCAGAAAACTACTGCTACATGCTGCTGATATTGAATTACATCACACTGAAGTAAAATAATTTTCATCAGTTGAAAATCTTTTAAATAGATTTTTTAAAACTTCATTTCAAACAGATGTCTCAGCTTTCTTTTCAGCTAGTGTTTCCAGATGGCTGTCATTGTAAAACAAAAACCCTATAAAATGAGGTCGTAAATGTGCAGTCGATGGCTGCGTACATGGTGTTTTAAAAGGCCAGCCACAAATCCTAGCTGCTGCTGTGGGGCTAAAATCTACCAGACTTTGCTGTTGACACTGGTGGACACTGATTCTGACCCTCTGCTTGAAAACCGCTTCAACTAGCAGCCAGAAAAGTTCAAGTGATTCTGTCACACTGCAACAAAAGGTGCTGCTTTTCTACAGCCTTGGATTCCTTATCTCCATTCTGACAGACTTTCACCGAGCCAAATAAGTCGCAGTTCATTACAAATCGTGTGCTGGTTTGTTTATTTTACTGTTTTTGGTAATCTAGACTCTGACATGCGCTAACATCTCAGGACAGTGGCTGTTTCTCATAAGAAGCCACGTTCAAACTTGCCTAACACACATCTGATGTGTAGTGAAACAGTAACTCACCCTCTCAACCTTTATACTTGCGTGTTTTTCATGCTACATGACTCACTTTGTGGGAGTCACGTAGGAGGAGAGAGGAAGCAATTTACGTAAATGGGCTTATGAGCTAATACATGACAGTTAAGTAGATGCTGATTGTAGATCTGACGCTAGACTTTATAGATCATCTGCATGTTTTACACTGACACAAAAGAAAAGGACGTATTCCCTCTACCCCCCAGGGAACCACTGTTGAAGTCATGGGAAAGAACTTAAAAATTTCCTCCTCTGCTTGCCCTGGATTTGACAGCAATGCTCCGGTTGCAGTGCGTCCATTTAGGGCTCCCTAAGGATGATGTCATGTGGTCAGTATTCAGTTATGATAACAATGGCGCAGGCCAGCTCTTTGCTTCAGGGTTTTCACTTTGATCCATCATGTGGTGTTGTGCAGAATGAAACAATACAGTTTTAAGTTGGTTTGAAAATTCCATGAAGAGAAAAGAGAAGCAGAGCTGACCACAAACTCAAATGTAATGTAACAGCATGTAACAGTTTGGGGTGGAGCCTGAAGGAGTAGAAAAGACAATAAACCTGCTGCACACTAATGGACATTTTGAAACTTTTCTGTTAGTCTTATATCAGCTCTATAAAACTAGGAGGTTGATTATAGTAAACTTCTTCATCTCAGCAACTGTTGAATGACTTACTGTGAAGAAATGTACAGATATTCATGGTTGCAGCGAATAAATCTCTCTACCAGCATCTGTAAAATGTATGTCATGACTAAATGGCTACAACAATATTTATATTCCCATGAGCCTCATCTCTATACTTTGTGTTTAGTGCAAATTAGCAAATGTTAGCACACAACACATAAAGACTATATATAAATACTTTTTATGCCAACATCCACCACAATAAAAATAAAATCGATTCTGAAAAAAAAAACATGTCTGTGTCCTTCACCCTAACTTCACCCCTCTCTTCCTCTTCAACTCTCTCAACAAAGTTTGTTCTGCTTATGATCTCTCACAATGTAACATCCTCCCACAGATAATGTGTTATGACTCGTTGCTCTGGAGGTGAAAGCAGCGTCCTTTAAAACTGGCCTCTAAAGATGTGTCAAAAGAAAAAAATAGAAGAACTATTAATATCTGCAGCTCCTGCCTATGTTTTGAGCCTCAAGTGTGCTAATACCATGTTATTAAAAGATTATAAGGAGATGTTCCAAGTAAAGTTGGTGACAATACTGTTTTGAATTTGGGGATTTCTTTTTTTTTCTCAAAAGAAAAGGGATTTTAAACTGTATTGATAAGTCCTCTCTTTTTTCTTGGTGCTAAATCAACTTGTGGTCTTTTCAGGTGACCATCATTGACACAGGAGTGAGAGGGATGATTGCTGTTGGTCTGGTGCCTCAGCTCTACAAACTGGACCATCAGCCGGGCTGGCTCCCACATTCTGTGGCTTTTCATGCTGATGATGGCAAGTATGTGTCATTGATGATTTTACTTACACACACTGGATATATAACGTGGAGGGACCATAGAAAAATGAGCTGTGCATCTGATACATCATAATACTACACATCACATCCCTCGGAACAGTTGCTCATACACTGAACTAGTGTTCATTTTACAGATTGAAGAACTGACAGCAGACATGTTTGGCTGCTCATGAACAGCTCAGTCGAATAAATTTGGTAGTTGCGGGACAGGACACACTTTCATATTTAATGTTCAGTTCTCAGAAACTGTTTACTACATTTAGCAAGAGCTTTATTAGTCAGCATGGGACTGTAGTATTTGGTCTGATTTTTTAGAAACAGGATGAAACTTACAGAAGCTGAGTGACCTCTGAGAGTAGCTGTAGATTTCTTGTACAATTTTGGTTATCCTCTACCTTTAGAAGGTTTGCTCTGCATGTGCTGGTGTTTATATGAAAGTGTGAAGTGATGTGAGTTCATTACAACACCATAACACTTCCTCTAAAAAAGTCACACCGTGCTACAAACTGAAAGGAACCAATATCATACAAGCACTATTGGCTCCATTACAGGGGAGTCAGATATAAAAGGCATACTACAGTAGTTTTTAACATAATATAAATCTCTGGCTAGATCAAAATCATGGACTTTTCAGTTCATGATACAGCACCTTACACCCACAAAATAACAGGTGACCCTGATATTTTAGAATTTATCAGTGATTACCATGAATATGAATCAAATATGATTCTATTCAATTTTATATATATCTAGGTCAAATGATATAATACAATTTGCTGTACAAACAGGCAACATTAGAAAAAAGATAAAGATAACACCAGTGAGCAGCTGATTATGTGCCATTGTCACTTTTATTTTCTATTAGTGGAAGCATTTTCCTGATTTTCTGTGAACATCAGAAATATCTGAAAGTTATGTGCCCTCATAAGCAGCCATTCAGTCTCTGCAATTTGTCTTTTTACAGGTTGTATAATGGCAACACCGTTGGACAACAGTTTGGTCCAAAATGCTGCAGAGGTGACAGAATAGGCTGTGGAGTATCTCTGGACTCTGATGATGGACAGTTGACAGTGTTTTTTACCAAGAACGGTAAAGAAGTAAGTAATCTGTTACCTTTGTACCACAGAATGTATTCAGCCAGTGCGATTTTTGCTGGTGACTGTCTTTTTTTTTTTTTTTTGCAAACAATCCCGTATCTGATTGTGTACTCAGGTTGGCAATGTAGAAATCCCAGCAGCTCCTGAAGCTCTCTACCCTGCAGTGGGAATGCACTCTTTGGGCGAGGAAGTTCTGCTGGACCTGAATGCTGAATGGGGGATGGAAGATGATGACGGACAAATGATTGTGGACAGTCATGAAGAGGACTGGGGCCGACTCCATGACGTCAAGGTAACTGGCACGGTAAGTCCTGGAGCAGAGAGAATATGATGAAATATTTAAAACTCAGATGTCAAGTGAAGTTTTTATCCAGTTTACTCCAAATAAAAGTAAGTTGTCTTGCTCGTAAAGGTTTATGCTGTGTAATGAGTGGCTGCTGTCAGTGCATCAATGACTGATGACTGTTCTACATCAGCATGGTTTAATTAAAGTTGTATAGTTTGAGGTTTGACTCGTTTTGTCAGTCAATCCTGTGCTACGTTGCATATGTGAAAAAAATATCCAGATGGAGCTGCATGATATCTGATGAACTACCTGAATATCAGTTGAGTCAATGTCATTGAAGTCTGCAAATTTGAAAATGTAAAAACACTTTGGGTCTGGCGTTGGAAAGAAGTGCACTTACCAGACCTCTGTAGCCCACTCCTCAACTCTGCTTGAAGTTCCCAGCTGCTTCTGGAATAAGAATATCTCCAACCAAATTGAAAAAAGACCATATTTCTGGTTCTGCTGCACTGATTTTGATCCATTTTTTAACTGTCCATTCTGAGGCTGACAGAGCTACAACAGTGCAATCCTAAATTTGGGGGGGGGGCTAAATTGAGATCCTACCTCTAACTTTAGGCCTGTGTATGCTGGCTGAAATGTCTAAGACCTGGCACATACAGATACTTAGCAAGTCTACCTTCAAACTTTACTGTTGCAAAAGTGTTGATGTGATTAAATGCAACAATGATTGATCAAAACGTCTCTCCGCAAGAGGGTCTGTGTGGAATTAGTGCATCTGAGTCATATCCTAAATCATAAAAATCAATATTGAAGATCATAAAGGCAAAGTTTTAGACCGTGGTTGTAAACCAAATCTTCATAGATCGACACAGAAATTCAGACATAAATATTAGCCGTTGCTAAGCATCCAATAAAAGATAAAGACAGAGAGAGACAACCAAAAATAAAAATGTTTTTCTCAGAGGTGTTCATTGACCTCTCTCTCCCCCTCTATTTGTTTGGGTCTCCACCCCTCCCTGTAACGGCAGGGCTGCAATGTTTGTGTCTGACTCAGGCACTGATACACACGAAACCTGAACTGAAAGAGGATGGGAGGAGATCGCAGCTGAATAGGCCTCAGGCAGGACCGAGTAACCTGCATGCCACCCGCGCATTTATTTACCCTTTATTTCTACAAATCTGGCCCTGTCCTGTGTGAAGGCAAGGCCCATAAACCGCAGTCTGAACTTCCTGCAGCTCATCAATTGCACGTGATACAGGGAAGCTGTTAGGGCAGAAAAAAGTGAACAAAAGTATTGATTCCAGTTTTGTTATTATACATTCTAGTTGTTCGATTTCTGTTTCTACTAGAACATCATTGGCAGTCGTTTTACATTACACTTGTAATTGCATGTTAGTTCAGGCATTTATTGGACACAGGTTTAAATGTTGACATGCAGATGTGGTAAACACTCATGTTTATTAAGACACACGAAATCCAATATAGGCTACAAATATACAAAAATTGGCACAACTGTTTACAGATAAGTAGGTGATTTACTGCCAGCTTTCATCCACATGAAGTCAGCAACAGTTACAACTCCAGAGTGGCTGTTTACCTCTTGTGGTTGTGCTTACATACTTAAAAAAAGGAAGCTAAGGAGGAGTATGAAGAAAACACAAGTTTTTCAGCAATGAATCAGTCTGTAAATGCTTATGACTGAGACTTAAATTCAGTTTATTTATATGAAGTAAGTTTATACGGATGCACCTGTTCATATGTGTATCTTACGTGTTGCTATTGATGCTGAAGTGACAGTGGTTGGGTTTAATGTGGGGATCACACATTTTTAAACACTACTGGTCTGTTTTAGAAATCTCATGATATGAGAGTAAAATAAAACTGGGAATAAACCATGTTTATAATGAGCGTGGACACTCTCTGGATACAGCATTTTCTTTTGACTAATGTTATCTTTAGATGTGAATATTATGGGCCCATGTGTTCATCTACTGCTCTGACATTTAGAAAGGTCATTCTGGAAAGGGTTCAGTTTTGGTGGTGTTGATTTCCTGTGCTGCATGTTGTAAACAGTTTTGTTGTCCCTGTTGCTGTAGCTTTGCTTTTAGTACCCAGTATGGTGTATAGTGCTGGGAGAACACAGTCCAAAATCCTGGCCTATTTTTCCAATAAAGAAAGAATCACATGACATTGCGACCTATTTTTTCATCTCATCGTCTAACATCCCTAATAGGATAACGTGTGAATAAAACATGCCCTTTCATCTTGTTGGATTCTGGTCTGTCCCAACCTGAGACAGAGGCAGCAGCGATGCCAGTGCAGACATGCTATCACTAGCAGTGAAATGCAGTGTTCTGTTTGAAAGACCTGAGATGTTTTTGAGTCATTATGATCATTTGAACAATCTCCACCTGTGGTTTTGCCCAGTCCAGCTAACACACCTATACAGTAGGTACAATCACCTGCTTAGCTAAAAGAAGGTAGTGCTTTAATTAGTCTATGCATGTAATGAAAGACAGAAAATATTGTAAGGGTTATTTGAATTAGAGCTAATTTACAATATCAACTGCAGAACATAAAAATGCCTCCTTAAGCACTGATTACTCTATGAAGTCAGAAATAACTGAAAGTAGTGCATTGTGCACTGTGGAGGTTAGTGGAACAGAGGATACTTTGGAAATGGTCCATATATAACAGCAAAGCAGCTTATATATATAACGTTACTGAAAATCTGCCACTGTGGCAAGGGAAAATTAAAGGGTAATTCTTAAATACCAAAACAGTAGCACAAGTAGAGAGGACTCATAAAGTACATAGCTAGTTAGTTACATAGCAATATTTCCCTAAAAATAGCTCACCACCGAAACCCACTGGTCTACCAAAGAAGGTTGAAGCAGCAAAACCCAAGCCTGAGAGTTGGGTGATAATTGTCTGTTGTCTCCTTTCTGTCAATTGATTTGTCATGAATGTAAAAAATTAGTTCAGGTTACTTACACCTAATATTAGGTGGTTAAAACCTTAATTAAATCATTAATATCACTACACACATTTGGTTTGTTTTATGCTTTAGATTGACTTATTCAGTCAAATTTTAAGTATAGAATAATGAGTAGCATTATAAACAAAACTGCAACTAGGAAATATATGTGAATGTTAATGTAGTTCCTGTGTACAGTCTAAACCTGTGTGTGTGTGCATGTGCGCGTGCGTGTTTGTGTGTGTGCGTGGGCGCGTGTGTGTTTGTGTGTGCGCGTACATGTTCCTCAGCTGCTGGAGTACATTGGGAAAGGGAAGAGCATCGTGGATGTGGGCCTGGCTCAGGCCCGTCGACCTCTCAACACACGCTTCCATTACTATGAACTGGAGATCACAGATGCTGGAGAGAAGTGTTATATCGCCCTGGGGCTGGCATGCAGGGTAAGGGCCTTGTCGTTTCAGTAACTTCATTTTACAAACTGTACACACTCTGTGTACAGTATGTAACAATATGCCGGTTAAGAAAACTCTCTCTCACACCTCATCATCCTTCTCCTTCATATGTACCACTGCTCTCACTGTTTCCAGTCTGAGTGATTGATGACCGAAAGAGGAAAAGCTAACAACAGAATAAATATTATCTCATTTTACCCCCACATCTGGTTTTCCATAGAAAACAGGTTGTTCCAGTTAGATGCTAATCTACCATCTTTACAAGAATACTGCAGGCAAACAAGTTATAGCAAAGTTAGTTATGAGAGATCCCAAAGATCTGATCTGTTAGTCTCAGTTTTTTTCCATTTATGATTATTTTACTTTCTCTTTCCACACCATCACGGTACACAAGAAGGAATAAATAGAAAAAGGTAAAAGGTATGCAGGAGTTCCTCAGGCTAAGCAATTTAAGGTTAATATCCTAATTAATTTGGCTCAGTTGAGTAGGATTTAATTAGAAATGTTGACAGCAAGTAATGATCCATATTTTGGAAACAAGTTGGGTCTGAGAGAAGACTTTTTGAATACATCAGAGATGCAATCAGCTGCTTTTGGCCTCAAACGAAATCATCACAAACACGCATCCTGTTTAATATAAATAAAGCAGTGTAATCATTGCTGAGGACACAGTTATCGTGTGACTTTAATGACAGATAGAAAATTAAGTGTGGTTCAGATGTTGTAATTTTCTGCAGGGATGTTCAGTGCTCGCTGTACCCGATTACTGGAAGCTAATTGATCGAGCATCACTTGCGCTAATCACACTGCTGTTCTGCCAGCTGTGATGGTCACTGTGAGGTAGTGGATCATTTTTTGCCTGCACTTTCAATGTTAAGTTCCTCCTGACTCCCGTGCCATCAGTTAATTTGTGCGGGATGTTGCACCACCAGGTCAGACCTTCATGGTGAACAGAGCTCTGTCATCTCATGGATTGCTTTCTCAATGTGTCTATGGTTTTGCTGGGGTATTATAAATCCATCAAATGGTCATTCCTGAGGTTTTGTTCCACCCCCCATCTCCTGCATGATGCATCATTCTGATGACGGGAAGCATTACCTCTTCCTACAAAAATCAAAACAAAGGTTCCTGTGTAACACATTCTTAATCTCCTATATGCTGCAATAATAATAGAAATTGTAATTAAATAGCACATAGTTTATCTCAATACACAGATTTCAAGTACTTTTAAGAGGCCCAGTTGATTTCAGCTATCATGAGAAACTGACAAAGCACATCAGTGAAAAAAAAACAAAAACTGAGTAGTAGTTCAATCAAGTTGATGACATGAACTTGTTTGTTATTTGGAAAATCAAAATTAAGTTAAGGTTATACTTTCTCTTCTCATTTACAGGACTACCCTAAAAACAGACATCCAGGTTGGAGCAGAGGGTCCATAGCTTATCATGCAGGTGAGTGTTGGCTGATTCTATTGCTGCACGATGATCTGTCCATCTGTTTTCTCTGTAAACATTTGGATTCAGATGAAATCAATATTATAGTACCACTCTCACTATGGGCAATGTCAGTGTCATTTTCTACCTTATAATTTGTTGCGTACACATTAATTGTGTTACAAACCATTTAATGGAACCAGATCATCACTCAAGTTTCTGGCAATGGTAGAGAGGCCTCAACAGTTAGTATTTGATTATTATTGATAGCCATGTCAATGATCATGAAATATTTAAAAGGTTAGAATTGATTACTGTGCAACTTTGTTTGGCTTCCATCTGTTGGAATGAGCCAGAAGAAAAAGAGTTGTAAATGACAGATGCTTTGTGTTTTGATAGTTGCACCTGTGTCTTAATTGTATCACAGTCTCTTCTATATGTAATAAAGCACTTGGACTCTTTGTAGATGATGGAAAGTTGTTCCAGGGCAGTGGAGTTGGGGATGCCTTTGGACCACGCTGCTTTGAAGGGGATATTATGGGTTGTGGGATCATGTTTCCACGGGACTTCAACCCTGATGGTGGAGTTGAACATCTTTTATATTGTTATTGTATTTTATTCATTTATTTATTTTTTATGCAAAGCACTCTTCATCAACATGTGCACCCTCTTATTGTCTCACTTTCTGTTTCTGTGTCTTTCAGATGACATAGACGACTGGGACCTCGACATGTTTCCCAAGCCCAGCGAGGTTCAGAATGACTTGTATGCAAACAACGAAGACGAGGAAGAGGAGGAGGGCGGAGAAGATTTACAGGGGAGGAAGGTCATGGTGTGTTGCTATCACAGTCTATGGACCATGGACTCTTAAAGCGTCAGTATAAACATTTATATAATAAACTTGGTGTCATGCTATGTTGAACAGGTTTTCTTCACCCGAAATGGAAAGGTAGTGGGTCGGAGAGAAGTGGCCTTACCAGTAGGAGGCTTCTACCCCACTATTGGCATGATGAGTACTGGGGAAAAGGTCAGAGTGGACCTGCACCCACTCAGCGGCTGAGCAGATTGGAGGAAATGAAAACCAAGTGATGAAATCAGAGCAAGGATGAATGATTGAGCTCTGGAGATTGGACAATAAATAATACCTCCACATCAACAGGCTCCAAGATGTTACTTGAAAAGTCACTCCAGTGTTGGAGGTTACTGTGGCTCTTTAGTGCTGTAAGAATGATTTCATATGCTGGCAGATTTTTTTAAATCAAGAATTATCAAAAAAATGTATATTAATATTACATATGTGCCTAAGAGAATCACTTTATATTAAATAATTTTGTAAATCAAAGGTTTAAAAGAGTAAAACACTATTTTTTTTGACAATTTGCTGACTCTGTAAAGTTAATAAAATGCCAAAAAAAGTCTGACCAGACTAATGAATGTAAAAAAAAAACAAAAAACAACTAGATAAAGCAGGACCCAGCTAACAAAAGGACCCCATTTGTTCTCATAAGAGGCATATTATCAGCAATAATGTAAGTGAGCAGACATGTAGCGCCACTCCCCCAGCCTGCAGCCATACTTTGCTCATTACCACAGGTCTGCTGTACTCCTTCCTTTTGATGGTGTATTAGTGACACTCAGTGGTGAGACTGATGAATCTGGAAAAATCATGTCCGGAAAGTCTTTCAAAGAAACAGCAGTAAACTGAATGAACAGTGAGTTTAATCCCAATAAAACCAGCTGCTGTATCACTGTGGTTCAGTTCAAGTGTGGGTGCTTGTTCTGACATGGAGTCATTCCATAGAGTTATTACTGCACATTTACTAGCAAATGTGCAAACCACATTGAATTTATGGGATAATTAAGTGTAATAACAATTTGTTGAAATGAAATCCAAACCATCATTATGACCTTTTATCGTTATATTGGAATAATCAAAACTTCAACCCAAGATTGGTTTGATGATCATGACTAGTTGTTGTCCTTTTTTTTTTTTTTTTTTTTAATCAGGTATGATGTGATTACAATTGCTATAGACAATGTACTGTTTAAAAATGTGCAGTACAGGAAATATTTGTTATAAACATCTGCATCTAAAATGGCAAAACCAAATATCATGTCAGAAAAAAAATGATACTTCAAGAACTTGCTTTGCTCTGCATGTTTTTTTCCTTTACAGAGATGTTTATGTCCAAATGTAACAAGTACTTTACACTAGTATGTAACTTAGTATGTAACAAACATATAGACAGAAAACTCCTCAATTTAAATGAAAAAAACGAGCTAAACTTTTTGGTTTCCATTTCTTCTTTATGAAAAATCTGACCATAGATCTTTTTGAGAAATTAGAGCATTAGAGCATCTGAATGTTAAAAATGAAGCCATAACTTTGCTGCTCTCAGGTATTTGAAAATCCAAATGGCCTTGTCTTAATTGTCTCTAATTTGTGTAATTGTTTGACACGAACTGTTATTTACCTGTTATTTTTGTTTTGGTTTTTTTTGTTTGGCTGAAAACCCAGTTTTTGTCCATCTCTTATCAGAATCCACGTTTTTAAATGGTCGATAGTAAAAGAAAATCTTTTGATCTGTAATTTCAAATCTTACACACACACCTTTTTTGCAAAAATCTAGAAATGATGGCACTGCTTTGGCATCAGTTAATACTTCACACATTACAGGTTTCTCTGTGTTTCAAGTTGTTGAGTCTTTCATACAAATATAACAATGGGCAATCACTGGAGACATCTGCAACTTGTAAAGGGTTTTAACATTTACCTCTAATGCTGTCTATTAATGTTTAATGTTATTTATCTGTAGAAATAGTTACGATAGTGCATTTCATTAAGATACTACGTCCAGTTGACAGCAGAATACTGGTTTGTCGAATTTCAGTTGTCTAGAAAAGCTTAATGATGACCTAATGAAGAAAAAATCCAGTCTGTGTTAAATCTTACACCTTGTAGTGGGTGATGGAAATGTTGATTGATGCTGACTCTGAAGTTTGTAAAGCTGCATTCACACTGAAGACCTCCTGTTACACGTGCGTGTGTGTGGATCCATGCTGGACCCTAATTCTTGCTGGAAAATTCCTTAGAATAATGGAATGTCCCTGGGTGGCAAATAGGTTGTATTCATGTTTGTTTTTTTCCACTTTTCTTTAACATCCTCTGGTGCTGTTGCTTATCTGCGACACGCTCCTCACATTCAGCCCTCTTTTTGTTGAGTTATTCATGACTTTGACGTATGTATGAATTTAATTGGGGCCTCTTTTAGTCTCTCCCACCAATGCATCCTATCGTATGTTTTTGTATCATGTTGACTTTTCCCTTGTCCATTCTGCTACTTAAAGTAATCAGATAAACATGCCAAAAAATTAAAAAGAATGTTTGTTCATTTTACTGACTTCACTTTCATCTTTTTTGTTCCTGTTAAGTTTAATGTAACATATTGTTCTTAAAATGTAAAGTAGTTTTGCTCATATTTTTTTAATGCAGGCAAAATCATTTCATGCTCCAAATGATGTATAATAAATATTAGCATTAGCTTTATTAGTATTTAAAGTTTGAATCCTTTGTCCAAGACAGAAAATATATACAATATTTAAAGAAAAAATGATAAAATTAACAGTATTCAGGGAATAACATTAACAGGAGAGTGATTTTAGGTGTGTGAAGATTGCAAATATAAAGCACTTAAACCAATTCTTTGAAGAAGATAGTGTTTATCACCCATTCATTCAGTTTATGTATCATGGCTAGGGTCTTATCAAGTAGAAATTAAAGCTTGTGCCAGACACTTGCTACAAGATGTAAAATAAAGGTAATGTATTCTGATTACAGTCTGAAAGAGAAAATCTGAATTCATTTAACATTAGGAAAAATGTTCCTCAGGAAGTTGACAGATCTATACAACTATCAAGCAATGATATCCCTGTTTAATTCACCTCAATGTGCATGATGTCTAAAACTGTCGCTCACCAAAGACAAGGACATTAAAAATAGTAGTACAAAAAATAAGAAAAGACATTGGCATATCTGTGGAAACTGGATTTTCTTATCGATACATTTTAATTGTGTTTTTCAATAACAGCTAAAACTGTAATGCCCAATGTGACGGTATACAAATTTTTTTTTTTTAAATATTCTGGAGTGCAAACGTATATTCCCACAGCACATTATAAAATACAGTGTTTTACAAACAATATAAATTGGATTGCATTTGAAAATATTGCAAAAAATTCAGAATGCCAAACAAAAAAATATGTATGTTGAACTGTTGACTGAAAAAACCTTGATTAATTACATTTGATCCTATTGTGGTAATGGTGGCAAGAACAGTTTTGACCAGGAACAGGTTAAGAAATGTAATGCCTTTCTGACACAATTATAGTGGAGAAGTTCTGACTCCAACCAGATCATGTACAAAGGCTATTTCACATAGTTCAACTATGATTAAGAAACCCTTTTTGCCCATGCAGCTCCAATTCCATTTTTACGAAACCTGGGAGCCCCCTGCAGGAAAAAGTTGTTATTGTTTACTGGTTGCTCTCTATGTGTATCTTGTTCAGGTTCTGTGCTATATTGTTTGCTGTACAGTATCCTAACAACCATGTGAACTGGCACAACTTCAAAGTAATTTCCACCAAGGCTTAAAGCAAAACTATAGTAGGAAACTACTGAGTCTCATGAAGAGAGACACCACACAGAGGCAGCTGTATGTGTGGGACAGTGTCTTCATCCATGAAAAAAGACATGATATGAACAATTCTGACAATTTATAAAGATAAAAGCTAAAAGAAACAGACAATTATGAAGTTGTGTTCTGCATTAAAGGAACAGAAAAACTACACATAATTAAAAAGCACTTTTATGTGTCATATAAGGTTTGCCTTTTGGACACAGCCCCTGTAAATAATATTCCACTGACGATGCATATAGTTATCAAAAGGTGAGATCCAGAAATGGACTGTTTGAGTGTAATAGATTCCCACTTTCCAGTATAATCAGGAGTCATAGAAAAGCTGCTAATATAAAAAAAAAAGATCGAACATTTGGACTTTGGTAATTTAAGGCATTTGTCAAATCATATATGCACATACACACGCACCTATTACACATTGGTGAACTTCTCAAAACACTTAAGTCTGACAAAGCTAAATTTCTGAGCTACTCACAAACTGAAAAACAAAACTGATAAGTGTTATATGGTGGATTGATGGTGAATTGATAAGGTGGTAGGTTTTCCTACGAGTCAGAGTCCTCCTCGTCATAGTAGCGGTTCCTCTTGATAATATCCTCTGCACTCAGCTCCTCTGCATCACTTCCCTCTTTGTCATCCTCCCAGAAGCCCACATCCTGGGAGCTGTGGTTCTGTTGTGGTTGTACAGGTGGAGAGGGGGATGGTGAGATATCTGTAGAGGTGCTTCTAAGAGAGCCATCTTCCACTGCCATGTTGTCAGCTGCTGCTGAACTGTTTTCTTGCTGTACTTGTTCGTCTCTGTCTTCTGTCGTCTCCTCCTCTGAGATGGTCTCACTTGCCCCTGCTTGGTCCTCACTTTGAGGCACCTTCTGCTCTTTCTTCTCCTGCTGTGGCTCTGCTTTATTTTTTTTGGGTGGTTTTTCAGATGGACTTTTTTCCTCAAATGACGCTCTCCATTCCAGCAGGGACTTGAGAGGGCGACGAGGCTCCCTGGGTGCCAGACTAGTTGCAGGCATGGGCTTAGCTGCGACTGTAAAAGGCCGACTGCGCTCTTTTAGAGAAGAGCTCCTCCTCAGGCTCTTCAGTTCAACCCGCTCTGAGCTCTGGAAAGATGATGGTACCTCGTCCTCTGGGGGCCACTTGGCTCTCCAGGGTCGGCTTGAAGTCGCTCCCTCTGTGACTGGACTAAGTGCTGCTGTCCCAGAGTGGTTCTCACCTGCTGGAGGAGGCCAAGCAATCCTCAGCTTGCGTGTCTCAGCTGGCCTCTCTGCAGGCTGTTTCTCACCAGAGCTGGCATGTGTCTGCACACGTGTCTCCAGAAAGGTGGTCATGTCTGTAACCTTTACCTGTGGGGATGTTTCCATGGGTGAGGTCAGCTGTGTGTCAGAGATGCTTTCAGATGGACGTGTCACTGCCACTGGTTCCTCTGGTTCTTTTGGCTTCACCACTTCTTCACCTTCTTCTCCATCAACTCGAGGTTCCCACAGCTCCTTGTGAGGGCGATGGCCAAAGCCCTCATCATAGTTGCCTTTAGCTTTAAACAGCTGACTGAAATGGGGCTTGCAGTAAACATTGCCATGCAGAGAGGCGTAGTTCCCAAGACTAGAAACACAAAGTGGCAAAGATATTACTTTGCAGGAGAAGATAGATTTAGTTGTTTGATGTTCTTAAATATAAATCTATTAAGGTGGCACTGAAAGGATACTTTAATGAAAAGATATGATGTCAAAAAAAAAATTTAATTATGCTGTACCTGGCAATAAGAGACTAACCTGAGCTTTGTGCTGCAGTGAACACAGCGGAAGCAGCTTTTGTGGTAGACATGCTGATGAGCCACCAGTCTCTCCAGAGGGTAGACCGTCTTTAAACAGACGAAGCATGTCTCCTTCACCGGTGGGCAAAACTTCTAAACATAAATTTAGTCACATTTATCCATAAGCAAAAGGGGTTGAAATTGGATTTTTACTGATGATTCATGCATGTCTCCTGCTTGCGATGACTGACTCACCCTGGATGCTTTGGATGCCTCGCCGCTCTCACCTAAAAACACAAACCAAAATGTTAATGTCTGTTGCTCCTCAGAAGCCACAGAGAAGGCCAATCAAATGAGACTAGATCTCATTTTAGGCAACACAGTAATCTGGGTATATTAATGGTTCAATCATTGTTCTATTTTGCCTTTCACATTAGAAGTTATATTGCATAAATAATATTTATGTGTCCTTGACTAAGACTCACCATTGCACTCAGGTGCAGGTATGTGTTTCTGAGGTACAGGTGCAGATGTTTTTGGAGCAGGCACCTCTGAGGCCACACCCTGTAGGACACACAAAGAAAAAAGGAAAACAAAATCTTGTGTTAACTGGCTGTTATTTCTGGAGTAGGTAGGAGGGAAGGAGGAGAATAAAGAGGTAGGAAGAGAGCAAATAATAATTATACCGTAACCTTAATGGATAGATTTAGCGAGAATGAACCATTAATCATCAATACACAATGTTGTGTCCATTACTCTTTAAACCTTTGGCTTGTTAAAAATTTGGTCAGAGGTCATTCAAAACCCCTGCACAAGGATTCATTTACTTTAGACCAATATTTAATAGTCTAAAGATCACTTATGTACATATTTATTGATAACAACAGCTTTTTCCCATTTGACAGGGCTATTTAAGTTTGTTAATACACATTTAAAAAGCTATTTCAAACTATTAAAAGAATTCAGACAATCCAATAGGACATAGAGGAGTTATTAGAATTTTATAGATGATATTTCTAACTGATTTGTGAAAACGTTCGTGAACAACATTTGGTCATATTCAAACTACTGTACATTGAGCACTGTTGTTTAATACAATATGATTATAATAATAATTATTTTATGATGACATTTTACTGAGGAGCCACTGTAAAATCGCAATTTAATCTTTTAAACATACTTTCAAGGTACTATAGGTTCCTACTATTGCATGAACTCACAGATCGTGTGGTGCCTTGTTTAGAAACAGCAGCCTGGTATTTCGCCATCTTCTCCCTCAGGGACGTCGACTCCAAAACTTTGTCAGAGACAGTCAGACCTGAAGCAGAAGATGTTCACACTTACCCTTTGACTGATTATGCTGCACATGAAAAATGAAGCAACAATAACTGCAGATAAGCAAGTATTATTCATGATCCATTTGACAGGCACTTGAAGCATCAAACGTTACAGATTATGAGTTGAGAATCAATCTAAGTCCATGTACCTGAAGTCAGTAAATTATTTGTGTGCTTTGCATGCATGAGCGTGTTTCTCTTTACCACTACGTTGGTCCATGTCTTCTGATGAAGTACTGCGTAGTGTTGTCCTGCCGCCCTGTGTGAGTAAATGAAATGATTAATGGGATCAGAGGCAATTTACTAAGTCAGCATTATAAACTCCACAAACAGACTCTTGCACTGCTGCATGTCATTCCTTCTCTTTCCCCTCATTTCCTGGCTCTCTACACTGTCATATCTAAAGTTGTAACATGCCCAAAAGTTGTCACAGACTGTAGATGTAGGAGTGATGTAAAAACATCACACACAGGTCAGCACATGGCCAGAACATGAGCCCTGCAATGTTTAACAGGCAGAAGAGGGGAAACGTTTTTTTGTCCTCTGCATTATATAAGCATCTTTTAAAGAGGAGTAGAACTTTGGTTACAGAAAAAAATAGAAGCAAAGTAAAGGTGATGTCCTTTCCAGTCCACCATTTAATACTACAATACAGATAATTTACCTGGACTTACAGTCACAAGAACCAAAAATATTCCATTGCATTTTATTGCAAAGAATGAGCTGCATATGTGTGCATGCATTCCCACATGTCACCAGCACTAATGAGTAATCCAGACAGTCCCTCTCCACTGTTATTCTGTACACACGTGAGTGGAAAACACTTTGGGCCAATTAAAACAGACCATTACTTCAGGCTGCTTCATTTGAAGTGTGGAGTCCTGTTGTGCCACCATCTTCTTCAGCCAAGTGTCTTAAAGCTCCCAGTCTGGCTGGTAAACATTTACTATTAAATGATTCACCTCTTCTTAACTAGTAGTGATGTAATGGTGTTAATCATATGACTAAGTTCACCATGGCAAATGTGACAGTGCAAGTTAAGAAAAATTACAGGATATAATGGTTGAATTCAATTCAAAGCTCATGAACAAGACTGTTGGGGAATTATGGGATACCACCACACTGTGGCTAAAGTAAGATGAAGACAGTTGCTCTTGAGAAGTGATTCTCTGAAGAATGAAACAGCCCTAGGTCAGGAATGTCCCTGCATTCCTCTGTTGTGGAAGGTGAAGAGTGGAGTGCTTGTTGTTTTGGGTTGAGGGGGATGAAGAGACATCCAGGTAGAAATACAATGAATATTGTGAAGAATGCAGGAGAAAAAAACTGTGTATGAAGGGAAAATCTTGAACACATAACTAAGCTCTAAGCAACTAAAGCAACTACATTTATAGTTTATTGCCACAAGGTATGCAGCAACATAGGGTTAGTCAGAAAAACATTTTGACTTTTTTCTAAAGAGGGACTCATATTTTACAAGACTGTTCAACATCAGTACAAATAATCCCCTCAAGGTGGTTGCAGTTAATGCCAGAGAAACATGGCCAATAGACAGCTTTTAAAGTGGTCAATAAAAAAGACACTAGAAGCTTCATTTGTGTTTTTTCGTATTCATGCAAACAAATACAATCTTATGATCTATGACCTTGTGGTTCATCATAATGTGTCAAATGTACCAGAAGAAGGTACAAAAAGCAACTTTCTGCAATACTATGGATGTCTTTTGCTGTTATTTACTTATAATGGGCAGAGATAACAGCACTGTGAGAGCTAAATGTTTTACCTTGCCCATGGTATCCTCTCCCCTCTCAAACTTCATTTTCAGGTTGTTCAGTGGCACTCTGGGTTTTTCATAAGAGGCACAGGGGCTGGTTGGAACTTGCTCTTCAAGCTTTTCAGGTCTTTCACTGTGTGTCACTTCATCCCCATCCATCCTTCTCTGTTCTTCAGCTTTGGAAGCTTCTGGAGCTGCTGAGGGTTGCTGGACACGACTGGCTGCAGGTTGATCTCCCTGTGTTATCAGCGGGCCAGGGCTCTTTAATGGAGGGGGGGTTTCACTGATAGATGGAGGCCTGGCGAGGGCAGGAGGCCTACAGCGAGAGCTGGCTTGGCTTGAAGGTGGGACAGGAGGTTTGTTGTGGTCAAGGTTCTCTGGTTGCTCCCAGCGCTTCTTCAGAGCACTCAGGTTGCCTGACCGCAGGGAAGGCTTCGCACTCTCAAAAGGCTTTGAGGAAGAAGAGAAGAAATTAAAGGCAGTTAAATTGTGAGCATGCCAAACTTAACATGAAAATTATTTCACAAAACAACTTTCATTCTCCATGCATGCTAAATGAAGTATTTCCATTCGTGAGGAAAGGATACATTGTATGGAACATACAGTTTAAACCCTAATTCAGCACACTGGAATTAAGGAAATGCCAGAGTCTGCACTGACAGATTAGGTGAACAGCTGTTCAAAGTTGGACCAGGAAATAGATGTTTTGCTGGGGCTGCTGAATGCAATGATTGGCAAGGCTGAGTGTGCAGGCAGATGTTTCAGCTACATTCCTTTCCACACGACAACTTCACCTTTCCCCAAAAAAATAGTGAGGAGGGCTGTGTTCACCACTCAGCCATTCATGACAACAAAACATGCTGAACAGCAAACAGCACAACAGAACAACGGGAGGCACTCTACTGCCATGTGATGTGCAGGAACTTCCTTAATCATAAAAGAGGAATGACCCGTTGAAGAAAGAGGATCTGGACATAAAAAAAAATCACTATTGTATAAGTGAGCAAAAAAAATCTTAGTTAACAGAGTAAGTTCTTGTTGGGAAGCTACTTGATAAAAGTTCTGTAAACAGGGAACCTTTTCACACTTAAATTACGTAAATATTTAAACTACAATTCTTCAAAAAACAAACTACAACTACATTTTAAACTTAATTTGTACATGGCTAGACACGATAAAACCAGAAACACTCAATTAGACAAAAGACAACCACTTTAATGTATTAGTATATCAAATGAATCTGATACATCTAAAAATAAGTTCTATTAAGACACAAACAGACAGAACGACAAAACACAAATG
This sequence comes from Rachycentron canadum, assembly GCA_038496675.1. Taxonomy (NCBI): domain Eukaryota; kingdom Metazoa; phylum Chordata; class Actinopteri; order Carangiformes; family Rachycentridae; genus Rachycentron; species Rachycentron canadum. Next base: position 10,976,487 of record CM076649.1, on the reverse strand, counting down.
GAGTAAAGAAGATAGAAATAAGACCATGAGCCTATAGGACTGAACAAAAGGGACAAAAATCTCAAAGTAGACACAAAGAGGAGGCACAATTACTGTCTTTGTGAGGCATGTCCAGGGTGGACAGACAGAAGTGGTCAGTGACGAAGATTGTTCTTCATTTTTTAAAAAAAAAGGAAAAAAAAAAAAACCTCTGAGAATGCGATGGAGTGGCCCAACAAGGTGCAACCACAACTAGACACCAAGGAAAGTGAGAGTCCTTTAGTTGGTCCTTCTCCACAGGTCTGTGTGCTGAGAGACAGTGAGAGGCAGAGCTCTCCCAGATGTTAGCAGCTAGACAAAATCTGCTTGTATGAGTTAGCCCAGCCCCTCTAACGCCAGGAAAGTGAATGAGAGACTCAGAAAACCCAGGAAACCAGAGCAGGAAATGATACATTCAGGGAAAAGTTAACTCTTTGTTTGCTGTGTCAGCTTTGACATATTTCCACTCTTGATCTCTAAAGACAATTCTATGAAACACTGTATCTACATAGCACTCAAATGTAACAAGGTTTCAGATGAAGCAACACAATAAGAAACATTTTGGCATATAGAAAAAGATGGTGGGAGAGATACCAGAATATAAAAAGACAAACAAAAGCCATTCAAAAGTTTGTCACATGAATGAGCCTTGTAGAGAGTTTTGTACAGACGTGCAGTGAGACAGAGAGGAAGATACTCTATGAAATTGTTCCACAAAATACAGGTTCAAATGACAGATCCTCTGTCAGTCTTTGACATATGTAGTAACTGGGTGAACACTCACACTTTACATAGCACTTAGGAGTATTCAGTGTACCAAAGACACCTTGTGGTTTGGTTGAAGCCAGTCTGTTATGACTCACTCTGAGACAGACTGAGCAAATGTATTTGTTTTCGTTAGTCAATGTTGATCAATGATGAATTTTTAGGTGTAAAGACCGTATCGTGAAAAATATCCCCACATTCCTCAAACAATATCCTCAAGTTGTGAGGGTCACTTGTTTTAAAACCAAGTTACTACAGGACAAAACAAACTTTCAAGGTTCTAAACACAATAATAAATTAACGTATTAATAAATATGTTACATATTATAATCAATCATTTACTCTAAAAATGACAATAAAAGGGACAGATGCCAATTATTACCAGTATGTGAGTATTTCAAAAAGTAATGAGGTTTTCATGACATAAAACAGAGAGAATCAGTAAATCGTACATTTTAAAAAAGCTGTAACCTACAAATAGTTTTACAGTCATGTTTAAAAAGCCCCTCTCCATGTCCCCAACATACACGCACACACGCACACACACACTTAGACAGACAGACAGATTGTCTTTTGCGCTCTCATTCTTTTTGGATTTTTGCTCAGACACATCAGGACATGAGTTATCCTCAAATATTGCAATATAGTTGTTTATATCCCTGTAATAGTGATATTAACCCATGCCCACGCATACTATCAGTTCCTGAAAATTAATACAAAATATGATTATTCATCATATTTTGTATGTGTACATTCACAACTATAATTTAGTGTAAAAATGAAACAGGCAACTTAACTTGTATTGCTTAAAATCAATTTGTTTTCAGAGCATTTTTTAAGTTATATCTTTAAAATACTGCATCTATGGGAGAATACAGGCAATTTACTTTAAAAAACAAAGCCTTCCTTGAAGTGTCAACCCCAGCCACACCATTAAGGAAAGACTAAAGAAGTTAATAATTTTTTTAACTAAACAGCTGGCTCACATACACTGGTAAACAGTTACAATAATACATACAACCACAGCAACATTACCTTATATTTCTTCATGGTATTATCTGATCTGATCAGTAATTCATTTAATCTGAATCCAGGTTTGTTTATCAGTCTTTCACACTGACAAAGCAGCTAACCTACAGTTGGAAACACAGAGAGGGGATTACACTAAAGTAGGATTATGGGTTTGATAGCCTGCCCACTGCAACAAGTGGCCAATGAGAGGTCAGCAAGGACAAGACATTTGGCCCAGACAGTGTGTTGGCATGGTGAATCTGTGTGTGTGTGTTCGTGTGTGTGCATGTACTCCTCATCTCAACATGCAGTAATTAGTTTAGCACCATCAGCAACTGCTGAGCAAATGAGGCAAGACATGCAGCACACACACACACAATCACTTAATTTAATGATTTAGAGGCTCATAAAATCCTGTGAACAAGATATGTAATTTTAAGCCTTATTTACTTACTGTACCATTTAATATTTCTGTGAGAATCCTCAGCGTTAATTTCTCTATCGTGTATCAAATTCAGGAACAGCTGCACATTTCAATATCGCGTCATCAAATCATATAGATCTCTGTGACTAACATCATGCTAAGAAAAGCTCAACAGAAATACTTACGCCTTTTTTCTTCTCTGCACTTAACTCCTCAGTAGCTCTTTGGTACCTTAAAGATAAGGAAACAACACTGACCTCTGGTGACTCAACAAAAAAAGCATATCTACCTTGTTAAAATGTGTCACATTTCTTCTCTCTAAAAACTTGAGGTGTTTGAAAATATACTAGTACAGTTCTGAAATGTTATATTCTAGATTGTATTTTAGCTTCCAGCATGGTTGGATATAGTTTAATTTATATTGAGTTATAATTTTTGACACTTTCAATTGGTAATATTTTTTGATTATGTGACCATTTGAATAAAAGTATATTATATTTTAAACAAGTCTGGTGTAACATAATATAAATAATGATATAAAATATTATATGAATTCATTGTCAATGAATGAAATGAACAGAGACTCAATCAGACTCAATGACAATCTGAACTGAATCATTGTAGCTCAATGTACTACATAATTAAGTGCAAGAAGTAATTTTGTGGACCAAACACAAGAGCATTATCCAGCAACGTATTTAGACTGAGTTTCTTGTATTACAGATACAGTTTCACAAAAAGATATTAACCATGAACGTTTATGAAAACTCACTTGGAGAAGCGTTCAGCAATGGCAGTGTTTTTCCCCCTGCCACTGACCAGTGACAGCTCCTTTGCAGTGACACGTAAAGACTGTGTCGCCCAGGACCGTCGATTGAATGGACCGCTTTCCATCTCTGCCAGCTACTTGAATACCTGAAACATAAACACACCTACTGTAAGTGATGTGTATTATAGCACCTGTTGCCAGTCTCCAGTTCAAAATCATTCCCCAAACCACTGCTGTCACAGAACCTTCAGTAGGAGAAAAATACAATTGAGTCATAACGTTAACTGCCACCTTATGCTGCTGATAAAAAGTGTCACTTACAAGAAGATTTCTTGCAGCAAGAAAATAATGGTCCTCAGACTTCTTCTGTCAGCATTTGTTGGCAGTCAGTTCACTTTTCATCTCAATATAACAGCTTAACATCTACTAGCTGTGTGCTTTAGACAATGGATACCAGCCTCCTGACACTATGGCACGACAACAATAGTCAAGATTTACATAAGACAAAAAAAGCTTTTGTTTATAGATAAATAAGGTTAACTATATCTTGACATGTACAAATCCTTCAGAGGACCAGTGCCAGAGTCCAGTATTGTTTAAAACACACTCTCTGTCACTTATCATGTGCCATCCACACCTGACATACATACCAAAGAGAGCATGTACATACTGTATTTGTGCTCATACAGTTATGCATGGAAACACACAGGTCAACATGTTCAAACTTGTGCTCCAGTTTGTGCCGCTTGACTACAAGATGAAAACACAAACTTCAAACTGCTAAGCTGAGTGAGCACATTATCATCATGAGAGGATAACTCGTCAGGGGCAACACTCATCCAGTGTCCCAGAACTCAGACAATTTCTCCTTAAATTCACTCCCAATTTTACACCAACATTTGTATAAGTGCTATGGAGAGATGACGAGCATCTGACTCTGAAACTCTGACAGTTTCTGTGTGTGGAAGGAGTGCTCATACAGTATCTTATGACCATTTGTTTAAATCACTGCTGTGATTCAACAATCATTCCCTTACTATCTGGGCTTTTCCAGTCAGTTGCACCTATTACATCATCACTCAGATACAAATTGATACTGGGGATAACACTGACAAGTGGTGTGAGGACTTTGGACTGAAGTTTAACACAAAACTGATTTTCAACACTCAAAAATCAAATACAGCTAAACCTCTGACTGTAATACCTACAGATTTACAGATGTGGATGAATGCAATATATAATTATACTCAAAATATGTGAACAAAATGTAAATCATATGTGATTCTTTTCATTTGTGTTGAGTTAGTGTTATGGTTTCTAGAGGGGCAGAGGAAAAGGTGAACAATAGTCAAGTCCATTTTATTTGTATAATTGCGAAAGTTATCGCTTTTGAAATAGAGCAGGTTTAGAACATACTCAGAAAAAAACGTACATTAGACTCAACACAATTATATGAAGGATGATCCACATCTCAAGTAATTTTATTAGGTTTCTTATGTTCAAATAGCTTGGGGCTAATTACTGTTGCCACAGGTTTTCAGGCCTGGAAGGCAAGTTCACCTTGTCAATTGATCAGTTGTATTTTGCGCTACAGTATGTACAGTTACTACTGAATGAGAACCTGTGCTGAAGCACAAAAACACTGTAACTTGATGTACATGCTGTTTATTAATTAAAATCTTATTTCTACCCTGTAAGACACTTGCAAGACATTAGGGGACTGAGGCCTGTCCCATGAAGCACAGCATAAAAAGCAGGGACACACCCTGGATAGGTCACCAGTACATCCTAGGTAAACTGAGATTAGAGTCGCCAATCCACCTCTTTTGCATGTCCTTAAACCACAGACGCTTGAAGGAAGGCTGACCAATGAAAGAAAATAGGGAAAACATGAACTCCCCACAAAAACAACAAGGGTCAATTCCTTCTTGCCACAAGCTCACAAAAACAATGGCTGATTAACAGAGCCACTATAAGAAAATCAACATACAGCAGGAAATGTTAGTTATTTAAATAGAGAATAGGGTGTGGTCATCACATGCCTTTCTTGTATGAGAAAACCATCTTAATGCTTTGGATTCTGACCTTCTTTGGTGTGACCTGTTTTGGAGACCTGAGGGTAAACAAACAAAATTGTCTTGCCTTGTATAAGGAACAAATATTATTGAAAACAAAAGACCACCCTGACCAATTATTCACATTCAGGTAAAGGTTTGATAAATTGGCAATAAAGTTGTAAACTTCTATCACAAGGTAGTCAGCAATTCTTTTTGTTTTGTTTTTTTGCACACCAGCAATGGCAGCACCACACCTCCTGGCATTATATCATTGTATGTGTTACTTCCTGAATTCAAGCTCAAGAACAGAGCCTTTAACACAATTGTCATTAATCAGAGGTAACAAAGGGAAGAAAAAAAAAAACACTGCCTTTACAAATGTGGCCCTGTTTTGTCAGGGGGGGAAATAAACTGCAAGTGGACCCTTGAAACCCTTACAGGCTATCTGAAATATGAGCTTTTGAAATCTGATAATCTAAGCACCACTATTTAGCTTGAGCTCCATCACTTGTTATCAGTGAAAGGTGGATAATGACCTTTAACCCTCACTTCAAACCATGTCCTCCTTAGTTCTCCTTAACAACAGGTATACGCAACTTACTTGGACTGTGAGTATGACTCATAAATAAGGAGGAGTACACTTAATTTCTTAACACATTATTGACTAAGAGGCAATTATTAATAAAAAAAAAGTAGTTTGAATGGAAATAATTGAGTTTGCACTGGAAAATCAATACTTGCGTGAAGACATGACGCATGTTGAGGATTGGCAGCCCCGATAAAGGCCAACATGTCATTTGAAAAACTGTAATTACAGGTGTATATAACCGTAAGCGATTGGTTGAAAGCGTCTATGACTTCAGCTAAAAGAAAGCCAAGCCTTAGTTATATAGATATAGCTTTACCGAACTGTTTTGACTCCTGGCTATAAACTGACAGTCTCGGCTGAATAGAAACTCGGCAGCTGGACTGGTTTGGCATTTGGCATTGTTTGATTAACTCCAAAGACATGGAGTACTTTCAGAGCACGTGCGTTACAGTGAAAAAATAAAATCAAATTAAATTAAACACCCACGGGCTTTTTCAACTTTTCAAAAAAAAAAAAAAAAAAACAAAAAAAAAACAACCCACATATATTTGGTATTTTTATAACAGTACAAACTTAAGTTATTCACATATGTTTATGTCCTTGAGTTGAGTCTTCTCTTACCTGTGCGAACTTCCGTTGAGTCAGTGTTTCAGTGAAGCCCGGAGACACCTGACACTCGCTGCCGCCGCCGCGTCCCCGCCCGGTGAGGACCGGCAGAGGTGGAGTGAACACAAAGGTGTCATGGGAGTGGAAGAGCCGAGCCATGTGACTTTGTGGTCCAACGACCTCGTAAGTATTACATTACTCCTACCTGGTACGTTTGTGTCTGTCTGTGCGCTTTGCATACCACCCCCCGAAATTCCTGAGAACAACAGCTCTTTTAACAGGCAAAGAAGGAGGGAAAACGAAAGAAAGCAGACATACTGAACAACTTTGTTATAATTTGTGTGACAGAACAGCCACTGATTTTCCATGGATAGGGAATACATTGCATTGCATAGTGATAACACTACTTCTACAACTACAAATAATAATAATAACAATATCTACATTTTTAATAACTCCCATACACAGAAAGCAAAGTCTCAAGTGATGAAAAAAATGAGCAGTCAATTCAGCTCTGATTTCCATGCTCGCAAACAATGGTGACAATCACATATCTCATATGCACCATTGCAACAGACATCAAAATAGATTGAATTATAGAAATTTTTAAACAGTAGTACCTTTGTGAGACATTGCAGTACTATAAGTGGAAATGTAATAGTATGTTTGCATGTTTGTAATGTTTGCATTACATTTGCCTTCTAAATTAAGGCCAGCTGGATGGTGTAGTAGAAAAAAAAGTTGATCCTGGTGAAGAACTTACTTCACACTCCATTGCTCTGGTGGCAAGCATCTGACCTGCCCAAGAGTCCATAAGCAAGGAAGTGTGTCTTTCCCAGGCCAGCACCCAGGGCTGTAGCACTTGTCAGTGTACTTCACTTGTCACAGATCAGTGATAGAGTGCTTTAAGAATGAGCTAAGTAATGGATTAGACATTTGTTTTCTTCTCAACTAAATGTGACTGTGAAACTGTGTTAATGAGGTGTTGATTCAACTGTATGATCATTTTTGAGATTACAATCTAATCGACAAGTGTTCCCTATTATTTTGTCCACCCCATTCCAACCAATAAGGTTGGCCAAACAACAGGGACACCACTCTGTATAATGCAATACAGTGCAACAGTGCCACAAAATCAGCCTTCCACAATGATTGCACAGTTGCATCAACATGGTTTTAACAGTTTCAACAAAGATGAGCTTGCACAGGAGCCCTGTATTACAGTGTTATGAGCTCTGAGGTGGTGTTTCCATTTGGAAATCACACAAAGGAAGATTCCCCCCCAACTATAAGAGCCATTAAACATTAGTCCCTGCGCTAATAACTGATTAATGAGGACAACTTAAAATTTGAAAATGCATGTTTTTGTGTCAGGCAAAAATGTAAAACCAGCATAAGACACACACACACACACAAAAAAAGAAAAAAATGTAACCTAAATGCAAAGTGCAGTGTGAATTAAAATAAATGGATAAATCAATACTGACACAATTACCAATGACGTCATCCCCATGGCTTGGCAGAAGCTCTCATACAATATTAATTATCCTATAATATTAAGGATAATGAAAGCAATAGCTGACATATTGTAAAAACAGTTATTATTAATTTGGCCGGACAGGGGTGCTTCCGTCAAACGGGGCAAAGTGGCGGCGGATTGACCCACTGTAACCACCACTGTTAACACATCCATAGTGTGCACGTCCCTGTTATCTGTCATTTTAAGTGCTCACTCCTTCCTCTTCATCTGCGTCTCCTCGGTCGTCGTCTGCTGCAAACTGAGAGAGGCCAGCGCCACTACAATAGCACAACCACATAACATTAAATCGGCGTTAAACTTCTACAACAGTGTAAAAAATGGATTAACAGCAGATTTTTTTCTTCTTTTTTTTTGGGGGGGGGGGGGGCTGTTTGAAGAAACGCTCTCTGTTCCCGGGGAGCTGATAGAAGAAGATGACCCTTTTCTCTTCGCTGGAAGAGGCTTTGCTGCTGTGTGGGGGAGTGGGTTACATCCTGTGGCGTTTCCTGTGTTTGTAAACTAGACGGTGTTGAAAACGTCGGGCGAGTGAAGCTACAAGGTATAAATACACATTTTACGTTTTTCTTCGATGCTCGGTGAATTTTGACTGTGCATTCAATTGCCCACTCTTTCGTGTGTAAAATGCTTGCTCGGCGAAGGGAAGCAAAGGGATTTAGTCTGTATTACAGCGTCAATGTTAGCCTTGGTTAGCTTCTAACAAATGTTAGCTTAATCATCGGGAGGGGGAGGCTCTCGCAGCGACGGCCATCACGAATGTCTTTATCGCTCAATCTTGTCTTGAACCAGTTGAGGCTGTGTCTTATCGTAGTATTATGGTGAAACGATGAATTGGTGCAGACTGCAAGATATATACCTCCGTAAACCCGCCGTGTGAAATCGATAACCAGGTAGGCTAAAGAATTGTTCGATCACCAACATTGTAGTGGGCGAGGGCGCCAGCGAGCAGCTAGCTGTTGGCTAGCTGGTGTTAGCCAGCTTGTTCAACACCGCAAGCCTAACGTTAGGTTGAGTGGTAGTGTGAAGGCCAGTTCAGCCTGTGCCGAAATTTTCTTATTTATTTTCAAAGCAAAGTTACGGTAGTTGTTCCTGCATGAACAAACGCAATGACACCCAGTGAAGTAATGATACCACGGTTGAGTATATTTATTTTTATTAGCGTTAGCCTATGTTAGCGCCCGCTGTCTATTTTCTTAGCAACGTTAGCTAGCTAACAAACCCCACTGGTGAAAACACTATCTTTTGCTTTCATACAGCCACCGTTCACATTTGTGGTGGTACACATTCAGCTTGTGCCACAGTTGGACACAAAAACAAACGGAGTCTATGCGTAACATTAAACTTGCAAAAGCCCCAACAGGATCGAGCAATGTATCTTTGAGTAACGTGAAAATTAACGGCCTCTTTGTATCGTGCTAGTCAACAAACCCCAGATCAAAATACAAACCGTTGTTACATTGATGCTGAACGAGAGCTTTGCTTGGTTTAGTATATGTGTTTTAAGAAACAAGTTTATCTTTGCATTTCAATAAATAGTTGATGTAGAGGAACGGCCACTCACTCATGGCTACTTTACTCCAGACTTGAAAATTTTGTTCCCATGTAGCTGTTGTCTATATGGTTGGTTAACCATTGAGAGTTTTTGTTTGGATCGACACTGGTCACTTTTAAACTTGGATTAAGGATAAAAATTCACACTTTTACTGTATAACGTATGTTCACATATATATTAAATTTAAATTTTGTGGTGTATTTAGGCAAAAAAAAAAAAGTGGTTCAGTTGAATGTTGTGAGCGACTACAAGATCTTAGATTTGCTAAAATCTAGTGGACTCATTGGTTATATTTTAAAAAAGACTGTGGAATCCCATCTCATCTTCTCATGGCTCCTCAACTTCAGACAAACACTTGTACAAGATGTCAGGGTTTTTTTTTCCTTTTTTAGATACATAAGCCTATGTGTATAGCTAGAACATCCAGGTGTGCTCTGTGTTTGGGCTGCTTGTATTTTTCTGCAGGAACTTACATTAGTGGTGGCTAGGTAGCTAATGGCATCTAAAATAGTAATATTATAGTGTAGTGCTGCAGGAAAATGTAAGTACCTTTAATGGTCCAGGTTTGGTATTTAAAACATGACCAATTTGCTTTCTAATACTAGTTATTGATTCCTGTAAGTAAAGTTGGATTTGCACCCATCTTCTTCAATGGTTATGCTTTCAGCACTTTTAACCATGAACCACAGCTCACACTATGAACCTCAAAAATCACAATAACGGTACAGCAAAACATCATCACTTTGTGAAAAGCAGGGTACAAATAGGATGTTTTTAATGTTCATGATGCTCCCAAACCAGCTGATGATTAATGTAAATGAACTGATTGTTTTCTTTAGGTTTTCATAACTGATTAGAAAATGCCTAATGGTTTATTGTATCTTAAAACCACTGTAGAAAACTGTCAAATATTTTAAACTTACTTTTTTTTCTTTTTCTTTTCACTAAAATAACATGTCAACAATTTAGACCAGGCCTGAAGCAATAAACAGAATAGGAAACAAAATCATTTAAATTGGAAATATGCTTATCCCTATTAATGATGGGTTTTTGTGACCATATCATACACACAAAATATTCCCTGGATGGTTTTGTTAACATTTAAGGATGCCACTTTTCTGTCTAATGTGACACACATTAGACAGACAGGGAATTTTTCCATATCAAATAAGATTGTTATAGGAAGAAGGTTATTTGTGTATGGTAATTTTTATTTTACTTTAATATTGATTTCCTACTGTCATCCAGCAGTGAAGCCGTTAGGATATCCATCTATAGTCCCCATTACAATATGGTTGTGAGCTGATTTTTTTTTTTTTTTTTTTTTTTGGACACAGCAAATGATTGTGGACGTCCATCAGTTGCTTGCCTTAGTCAGTGAGGTTACCTGTAAAAGGGGCAAAAACATCGCTATAAAGGAAAAAAATATCATTAATCAAATATTGACCAATTTCTGTGAACAAAACACAAGCTAAATCTTAGATCATTATTTGTACAAATGAAGAATATTTGCATGTTGTATGTGTGATGTTTAAATGTCATTGTAAGAAGTCACCATCCTAAGTGGAGTTGATGGAATATGTAACGATAAAGACAGCGAGTGATGCTGCTGTAATTTAATGTTTGTCTGTTTCATCCACATCCTCCTCTTCCTCAGTTTTAATGCTAGATGAGTGAGGTGGGTGTGGCTTCCCACCAGCCCGACCATCCTGACTGACGGATCTCTGGATGACCTTGTCCCCACCCCTGTCCCTGCGCTCACATACACCACAGCAATGTCACATCTGCCCAGCAGCTCAGTCCGCGACCATATGAAATGGGTTTGTTTTGAAAACACCAAAGTGGTTACAAATAACTTTACTTGCAGTCTTGTGTCACTCAGGATGTTGTCGTTGATGACTAGCTTGGTAAATGCCATAAGACTGGCAATATTGTCTTAGATGCAGATAATTCCAAATTGCAGACTGTAAATGTTTGATACAGTTGTAAATGTGTTGTTGTTCTTTTTTTTATTAATTTTTTGCAGGCGGGGCTGCTTGGCTGCGAAGCTGTCCTTTCCAGTATGGCCCTAATGCAGGCCAGCACCATGGCTGCTCCGCCCAAAAAAATGATGGCTCCACTTGGCCATGGACCACCGCAAAGAGAGGGACCCGACCGTGCTCCCCAGAGCCATATGATCCTCCCTTCTGGAATGAGCTGTCCACCCCTGGTTAGAACCCCCTTGGGAAATGCAGAGTGGAAATGGGGCTGTTATATGATAATATTGTTAAGGGCGTAAACCATTGGCTTTATGAATTTGAAAATTTGATTGTTTTGAATACAGTCCCAATGATTTATTTAAAACAATGTCCATTCCTTATTTTAAGAAGAGTTTTAGCATTTAAATTGTAATATGAGTTGTGTCATAAATACTTTGAAATATATGTTAATATATTGCCATAATTACCACAAGGTTATACATAAGGACAGATGGTGACAGTTCTGGAAGTTCCGCATAGCCTGTTGCCCTTTATACTTAGTAAAACTTACAATTTGTTTCAGATTGATAAAGCCTTGCCCTAACCAGCACATATTGATGATATTCCTCCTCCAGTAGGTTTAAATAAGGTCTTGATTTTACTGAAATTAAGATGAAAAATTTATAAGCCTACACTGACCAACACTGGCCTTTCCAGATGGTAGTGACAAAAAATGCACATAATAGAGGTTCAGTTTATCACTTTTAGTCATGTACAGATATTCAGTTTTTAGTTTTAAACTGTGATAGTTCTGAAATTAGAAAATAATTGACTTTTTCTGTCTCAGCTTATCCGGAAGGAAGGTGAATTCCAAGCTCCCCGCCTGCTGGATGAGAAGGAGATGAGGGCCAACGAGGACATGCAGCAGAAAAAAAAGAACAGGAAGTCAGTGACGCCCTGTAAAGTGAGAGAACAAGAAGGAAGGGGAGGGAAGGTCAGTGGCTGTGATCGCTAAAAAGGGAATGGTCTCTGCATGTTCACTGTGCCTTATTACATTAAATATATCTTTAATTGCTTAAACATTTTTGCGAAAGCATTCAACTATATTCAAGTGTGCCTGATTTGAAGCTTTCATGTGTGCACATTTTGTTTGTGTGGGGGTGGGGGGAGGAGTTCAGGGAAGATGTGGAGGGGGTGGAGGATCTCTAGAGAGGAAAGAGGGGGAGGGGAGCAGAGTGAAGCAGAGCACAATAACTGCAGTTGTGTGCATAATAGGGGGAGCAGTAACATGAGGGCATTAGGCCATTGGAAGGGATTGTGGGGTATTTCTCAATTCAGATGTAAATTACATGTAGTAAAAAAAGCAGAACAAACTTTGGTGTCTTGTTACAGTTTAGGTTTTAAATGATAAAACATTTAAAACGGATAGGAAAAAAAATACTCATGCCCCCATAGGAATTAAATTTTAGAGGTATTTTGAGTCATGGTGTGGGTATGGGCAACAAAAGTACTTTGTTTTTGTTGTAAAATGCTCAGTATTATCAAGATGGAATTTGAAACAAATGATGAACCATTTTTTTACTGTCTTCCTTAGGGCACAGGTGGAGATGAGAATGGTCCATCATCCAAAGTGCAGAAAAACTTTATTTGTGATCACTGTTATGGAGCATTTAGGAGTGGATACCACCTGAAGAGACATATCCTCATTCATACAGGTATGGGTCGTGCTTGGAACACCTGGAGTTTACAGTTAAGCCTAAACAGCTTTTAATGCTTATATACATGAATAATTTGTTGAAAGAGTCCCTAAGAGCTTGAGTTGGACTTAATCTGGGAGTATACAGCAACTGTAAGGTTTTGCAATGGCCTGCTTAAAAACCTTGTTTGGTAATAGTTTTTGCCTCACAGTTAATCGGTGGTATCTGTGGGGACTTTAACTAAAACTGGTGCTCTTCGGTTTAGGGGAGAAGCCGTATGCTTGTGCCGTATGTGACATGAGGTTTATTCAGCGTTACCACCTGGAGAGACACAGCCTCATTCACACGGGTATGCGTCCTTTAACCGTACCCATATTGCATAAATCTGACTACCTCTGTAGTCTGTCACTTGAATCAATGGACAGATGCTCAGGGTTCATTTTGTCTGTGGACAGTAATTTCCAACAAAGCCACCCCCCTCAAAATCTGTTCAGCCCAAAATATAAAGGACACTATTTGTCTTAGAAATGTTTGTCCCCCAAAACCTAAAAAAAAAGATAGCAGTGTGGTCCAATAGTCCAGAGTCCACTATTAAAAATTCATGTTGTTTTAACATTTATTATCAGCGTGTTTGTTTGTTTTTTTTCATCACTGTGGATGTCCATTATTTGCCATAGCTTCAATATGGACTGGCACCAAATGTAGAAATTGTTAGCAAGATTTGAGAATCCACATTATTTTCATTTTCATTTTAGAGAATCCCATTGATGTTGGAAATTAGCCTCTCTTGTGATTATCATGAACTCTAATTGCAAATTCAAACTGTTGTTGCAACTACTTTTGTTAAAATGATTGTTTTGACAAATGAAGTAGGAGGTTCTTTGTTCATTTGGATTTGTGTTGTTGATGCTAATGCTGTTGGGTCCTGTCACTTTAAAGCATGACTACACTCAGGCTTCTAAATCTACATTTACTCTCATCTAGCAGTTGCTGTGTGCCCTGTAAACACACTGTGCCATACAACATTTAACAATGCACTGTTGGGCAATGCTGAAATGCAGCTGGTTGTAGTCAAGAAAAGGGACCACATCTGACCACACTCATTCAACCATCTGACAACCACACCTGTTGAAGCTTTCAGTCAGTTTAGGAGCAGGTTGTAGCAACACATAGGTAGACATATTAATTTTGTCAACATATGATGTTATTGTTTCCAAAATAATCATCACTTACAAAGAACATTTGTGCTACTATTTCACTCTTCAGTGTTTCTGCGCACATTTTCTAGATCTAAAAAAAGAAATGTAAATTAAATGAAATAACATTCTTCAGAAAACTGAGTAAAAAACTTTTTTTCAATTATATGGTTAAATGAAGACAACAAATAGTTCTCTAAACAACATTTTTTGATAGTGGACTTAAAAGTGGACTTAGACTTGTGGACCCCAGTGTATTTATTGTAAAAGCCTCGAACCACAGGCCGCAAGGAATAAGATTTAGAGAAAAAGATTTATTAATTCGTGAATCATTATTTTTGTATGCAATTATTACTTTGTCAGTGAAAATAACTGCATGGACATCAAAGGACTATGTTCTTAATTAATATTTGCGTTGCACCCTTTCACACAAAATTTTTGTTTTTCATTGTTTAAGAAGTGTGCACTGTGGGTAAGTCAACTTCCAACCTCGTTTTTCCAAGTCAGTGACTACTTCCCCAGTATTCATGAAAAGAAATGCTTCAGTAGTAAAGTAATGTTGACCAAATCTACTCTAAGGTAGCATGGTTTATGTAAACATATACATATGTATATCTATATTTATATTACGCCGATAACCTAGTAGCTTGAATAAGCAGTCACTTGTGGCAACACTGCATATGTTTTTTTTCCTGTTTTTTTTTTTTTGTCACATTTCCACTTATCTAATAGACTGAATAGCTAATAATTTTATGCTCTGTGTGTGTAGGAGTGAAGCCGTACGCTTGTTCCATGTGTGACATGAGGTTTTTCCAGCGTTACCACCTGGAGAGACACAGACTCACTCATACGGGTATGCGTCCATTTACCGTACCCAGTTCAAATTATGAAACTTTATTTAATCAGATCTCTTTTAGATCAATATTTCTTATTTAAGAGAGGTTTGGCAACAAAATCACTCTACAAGCAAACATGCAGGTCCAAAACAATCTTTTAGGTTTTGTCCAGATCAACCATGTTAAAAACAGTAACCTTTTTAGATGTCGGATTCATCACTGACCTATATAAAGTGTTCAACTGAATTTTTAACAGTCCTGTAGAATTACATTTTGCATATCCACGCTAAAGGGATCTAATTGTAGAATTGCTTCAGAATATACAAAAACACACCAGTGACTGATGCAGGGGGTTGGCCTTTGAAGTATATACTTTAAGCCATCTTTTCCTCAGCACAGATGTACTTGATCTCATCTATTTATGATTTGTAAATCCAAACAAAATATAAAAACATTTTTTGCAGTCTAATAAAACACCAGATGAGGCAGTAGCTTCCAAATTTGCTATAGGGTTGACTCAAAACCTCTATTACATAAAATGATCTGTTGTCAGACATGTCCATTTTATTTTGATACAGTAAATCACTTGATATAAGTTAACACTAAAATTGTTCCTGTGGACCCCTCAAAGTGCATTATTCCTTTTGTACCATTGCGCAGCAACACAATTTACTCTGGCTTTATAGTTTTTTTTCTATATATATTTTCTGTTATTCTGTATAAATGTTTCTGTTTGATCATGCTAGCAGAGCTGAAGATTTATAGTAGTAGCTAGTTTGCAGCTATCATGGTGTGCATGGTCGTAGAAAATGTTGCTCAAACTTTGCTTACCTTGTTATATATTAATTGAAATGCAGATCTTATTGTAATATTTTAGTAATGAATTTGTCAATGATAGTTTAGGAGCTCAGTAGATTTTGTTTGAAGGAACTAACATGGTTTCACAGCCACAGCATAATAGATGGGGAAAAGTTGTTAATGCAAGGACAAATTTTAATTTAAAGGATCAAATATTCCAGGAGATAAGTTTTTTGTGTTTGGAAAACCCTGCTGTCTTAAAGTTAGATTTGCAAAATAAGTTACTAAGTAAATGTTAACAGTGGGCAACAGTTTGTGTTAATGCCCTTCTGCACAAACCAGTAACTGATTCACTCAGGCCATGGTATATCATGGGAATAGTCCTTTGATGTCCACACCTAATTTACATACCGACTAATGGCTGCACAACTCATGTTTCTGAGCTGTAATTGTTGGGGTTTTTTTAATTAAAATTTTAATTGTATTAGTTGCGCAATTGCTTGAAAAGATGCTTTTGCTGTACAGTTATGGCGGAGATCAGATTGGAAGCTTTTGAAAATTGTGCTAATAGTGTTAGAAAACAAGCACACTTGTAACACTTAAAAACAACACACTTTCCTTCCACCATAAATTTAGCTAATGTTCACTATATCAACGTTAAGCATTTTAACTTGCACTGAGTTAAAACAAACATGTTCACCTCAAATATTTGCAATAGTGAATGGTGGAGAAGTGTGCTAATGTTTCTGCTTCAGCTGGCCAGTATGATCACCGTCTTGATGCTGACTTGTGTGTCTTGTTTTAAACGTACTCAGCCTGTTGCTGCTTTGTTTTATGATGTATTCTAGATTGTATAAAAATGAATGCTCCTCATAACAGAAGACACTTTGCTTATTAGAAAAAACAAATCCCTTTGCATGAAGCTTGATAAGAATGTCTAATGTTTGCCAGGTCTTAGTGGTTTAATGTCTGTGAATGATGCTTCCCTTTGATGCAAAACGATCGTCTTAGCTAATATGTCGATACTTTGTGTATGTAGGGGTGAAGCCGTACGCTTGCTCCATGTGTGACATGAGGTTCTTCCAACGTTACCATCTGGCAAGACACAGCCTCACTCATACTGGTATGCGTCTGCTTACCTTAGCTTATTAAGTCGTGGTGTTTCAGAAGTACCTTCATTTTTCAACTCATAGTGTCAACCAAGATTTAGGGTGTTAGAAATGATTACTAGCTTTAAATATTTACAATTTTATAAACAGATGTATCCAGACATGTATTAGGATGGTAAAATATAAAACATACCATTTTTTTAGCTTTGTAAATACTTGCATACATAGTGGAGCATCTGGACATTACACAACTTCAGCTTTTCCCTTGCTGAATGCTCTACTTTATCAAACACTACTATTTCTTTGCCGCTTTTAATTTTTAAAAATACATCTAACTTTACTACTTCTAACTGAAATGACCAACTCATGGTCACAAGCCCCCAACCTGCAAAACAAGCATTTGTTTCTCAGGCTGATGGTATAATTTGTAGAAGTAAAACCAAAGAGCTATTCTAAGGGAAGAGTTGATGGATATGTGTTGAAACTTTCTTCTGTTTCTAGCTTATATTTAAATACTTTTTATGTGTGTAGGGGTGAAGCCATACGCTTGCTCCATGTGTGACATGAGATTTTTCCAACGCTACCACTTGGCAAGACACAGCCTCACTCACACGGGTATGGGTTTGCCCTTCTTTGTTACATTAGAGCCCAAATACCCAGTTTGCTAAGTTTATCTGTCCCTTGTTTACTGAATGAATCTCAAGTCTGGTTTTTCAGTCAAGCTGTTGTAACCATGCTGTGCTGCTCAGTTTTTGCCTTAACCCTTTAAGACACTACTTTGGATTACATTGATACTTAACTGCAGTGACATTTACATACTTTGTCAGTCTTTGCCGCACATCTTGGCATTGAAAAAACTGTACAGTAAAAAGAATTATGTATTTATTTTTGTTGAAGCCCCTTTTTATGTATGTAGTCAGATTAGAAAATGTTAGTGGAATGCTTTTAGTGTTATCATGTTGGTGCCACTACTTTCGGCATGTCTGGATACATAAAACAAGTGAGTGTGTCCTGTTCAGTTCAGTGTGTTGTTTTTACAAAATACTTTGCTCTGTGTGTGCAGGGGTGAAGCCATATGCTTGCTCCATGTGTGACATGAGATTTTTCCAGAGATACCACCTGGCAAGACACACTCTCACCCATACGGGTATAAGTTTTACTTGTCCCTCTCACTTGACTGTATCAGGGGTTGTAGATATTTGCCCTTGTGTGTAGGTATTGCCTATCTGTGAGAGTACATTAAAACAAAGTATCTTGTAATTTGTGCTGCTCAATATTCTTGATTATGAACTTTAAGCACAAGTTTTTTTCTTTACTTTTTTTGGTAAATTAACTGTACTTGCTGACTGCTTTTACGGTTGACATTTTATGTCTTGTATGTATAGACTACTTGGCCATGAAAATACATGAGATCTTGTAAACACATACCACTGACTAGAGTATGTAAAATGACATATTTTGTGTACCTAGTACTCTTTTCTAAAGTTTGGTACTGTATGCATTTAGGGGTGAAGCCATACGCTTGCTCCATGTGTGACATGAGGTTCTTCCAGCGTTACCATTTGGCAAGACACAGCCTCACTCATACTGGTATGCTTGAATTAATTGTTCCCCTTTCACTATGAAACCCTTCATATGAACCTACACATGATTTAAAAAAAAAAAAAAAAAAAAAAAAAAGATAACTCTCTTTATATATGATACCATGATTATGCCCTTGTTGGTAAATTAACTTCCCTTCCCAAAAAATGTTTTAATAGAATTTTTAGGCTTTGTTGGAAAACTGTCCACTGAGAAAGTGACTCTCTCTGTCAGCTTCCTTGTTTTCTGATTAACACTGTAATGGTACTATTGCATGTTTATTGTTGAGTATCTTATTACATATTCATTGAAGGGCACATTACACTAAAAAGTATTCTAAATGCAGGCATCAAATGGTGCATCATCAACATGGGGTAACTTCAATGAGCTTTTTTTTTTTCACTGCCATAAATGGTTCAGGTTGACTGAATAAAACTCAAGCTGCTTTGATTTGCATGTAAGCCCTGTTTCTCCTATATTAATGATGCACTATAGGTCTTGATGTCTGCAGGTCCTCAGACTCTTTTTTGTGTAAAGTCTTTAACAGAATTTCATCTGCCATAGAGCATGCAATTATAAAATACTGGAAGTCAGTTCACTATGTCTTGAACTTCATCAGTGTGGTGAAATGCATCTAACATTCTTGTGCTCTATTTAGGGGTGAAGCCGTATGCTTGCACCATGTGTGACATGAGGTTTATACAACGTTACCAACTGGAGAGACACAGTCTTACTCATACAGGTATGTTCTCATTGGTTGAACTTTGACACTCTCTGTCCCTGGATTTGCCCCTGCATGTGCTCACATTAATGTTTACATGGCTGCTTCAAACTCGAGTTTGTATTGCTTTCTGTCACTAGTGCTAACGTTTCATGTAACAATTACAAGGATCTTCTTAAGCACGTACATAACAATACTTTTGCCAAGACTTTGTTTATGAAATGACATGATGACCATGAAGCAAAAAACAAAAAAAAATTTTGGTTTGCAGTTAGTTTCATTCAGATATTTTGCAGTTTTTTGTCTTTAGATGTCTGTAAGCCAATATATGAAATATATAATGAATGAGAAGAGCACATGAAAATATTTCATAGATACTGCTAGTGACTGCTAATGGTTGCAGGTTCAAATATATAGCTGCACATTTTTAGTTATGTAGATATTTGTTTTGATTGATGCCAAATACAGAATTAAAACTGTAACAGTCCCCCATCTGAACATGTCACATTGTTTGCATTCAATAAAGGAGTGTGAGCGAATCTCATACTGTCCAAAAAACTGGGTCAAGGAAGATGCTAAACCCGAGACAGGTGACAATCAGGGATTTTCCAGGTCATAACACAGAGCCTGAGTCCTGTTCTTTTCGGAAAAGCTATAGATAATGATTATCAGATTCTGCATTACAGAGTATGTGGTGGTAATATGGCTTGTTGGGGCTCTTTCCTGGTGTGTGGAGAAAAACCAGTGTGGGGTTTCAGCTGATGTGAATGGGACTCAATACATTTATCTACATTCTTAAGGGATTTTTTTTCCCCTTGCAAAAAGTTAAAATGTGCAGAATTAGAGCTGACTTGTCATACGGCTTAGTCATTGTGTCATTTCACATCCAAAGTAATGGCAAGGAAATAACATAATCCTCTTATGAATAATTGAGTTTCATTTTTTAATATTTCAGAGCACGTTTTGTGTCAAGATATTTTGTTAGTCTGTTTTTATAGTACAATTTTTACATTTAAACAGAGTGCAAAGTTAATGTTAATTTTTTTTTTTTTATGTAAGCCAGGTTTTGTGTGATGGTTTTCAGAGCACTACTATAAATCATTTTTAAACATTTTTAAGAGAGAAGTTGCTCTGCAAATCAATGTCTAACCTCAATGTGTTGTGCATAGTTGTTTACCAACTGCCTAAAATTGTCTAATCTCTGCGATCAGCGTTACAAAAGTTTTTATGTGAGCAAATCTTTTGTTGAAATTATATACACACAAGCATAGTTTGAAAAACATGCTGTTGTGGTAGTTGGAAAAGGCCCATGATTTTGCCTCAATTAATTGTCTTGTGATTTGGTAGGTTTTTAGGTTTGAAATAAGTTAATGTTGCTGTCAATATTTTCATTACCCCTCAATTTTTTTATAATTTAAACTTTTGTCACAAACCTTCAGCTGTTATCTTTAATCAGATGTGAAAATGTCATTTCCAATTGGAATAACAGATTTTTGAAGCATGTTGGAATTTACAGTGTAAACAAAGCGCTGATAAGTGCAACCAAACTTTACTAAGCAATTAGTAAAGTTTAGCATCGATCATTTTTGGCAGTTGAGTCTCTTAATGCTAAAGTTGGTACTTTGTGTGTATAGGGGTGAAGCCGTACGCTTGCACCATGTGTGACAAGAGGTTTTTTCAGCGCTACCACCTGGCGAGACACAGCCTCACTCATATGGGTATGCGTCTGCCAATCTTAACCCAGTCACAAGATTAGGATGCTGCAACATGTGAATGCTTGATCTAGTCTTGAATATCTGTATTCATGTGATGGATGAGATTTACTTTAAGTGTTACTAGCCACTTGATGACATCATCATCTCATGTGTTGTGTAAATGGATTTTAGATATCCTATGGGAATTTTGTAATTTGAATCAAGTATCTTATTATATTATGTAAGTTATTTTAGGATTTGAAATTGGTTATTAACCACAGATATCAATTTAGCCCAGATTGGTATTCTTCAGTTATAAAGTAGGAGTACAGATTTATTTATTTTCTTTTGGTGGCAGAGACACACAATTAATTTTCTTGATGCTCTGCATTTAGGTGTGAAACCTTATGCTTGCACCATGTGTGACATGAAGTTTTTTCAGCGTTACCACCTGGCGAGACACAGCCTCACTCATACGGGTATGGGTCCGTGCACCGTGCCCATGACATTCAGTGTTAGAAATCAGCGTGCACATTGAATTTTGTTAGTTCACTTCAGACATGTACCTTTTACATTTAAGGGAAATGTCAGTATGCAGTTTTAACATGACTTTCTAGTCTGTTTAATCAGTAAAGCAGGTTAGCAGTTTAATTATTTTGTTGTTCTAATGTTTTTGATACTACAACACTATGAAAAGGATAGAGGAATTTTTTTTAAGTTTTGTGTTTTTGCATGAATTGGCAATTGTGTGGTTAATAACCAATAGCGTAGATATTGATTCCTAAATTTAAAAAATGGAAAGTGAGGCAAAGTAATATAATATTGCTACTTTGCATTTAGGTGTGAAACCTTATGCTTGCACCATGTGTGACAAGAGGTTTTTTCAGCGCTACCACCTGGCGAGACACAGCCTCACTCATATGGGTATGCGTCCGCCCACCTTACCCATGTCACTGAGATCAGACTGTACTTATATTTGTCAGATACAGAGTCAGCCATCTAAGGCAATTGTCAATATTCTTTTACACTGACCAGTACAACGATATCTTGATCAGGCCTCCCCTACATGTGCATAAAAGCAGCAATAAAGCAAGTCTCAACGTGTAAATAAAAATACAGGACTGCAACATCATCAGCTCATGTGATGTGTTTAGTTGTGGATTTGGGAATTGGTTTAAACATTTGGATTTATTTTTTATTGGATTTTGAGGAAAAACAACCAATTAAAAATAAGCATTCATTTAAAAAAATATATATATTTCAAAAGAATTGAAAATAGTGGTTAACAACCCATCAATTCTGAATAGATAGTTGGTGTATATTGCTTATTGATGGATTGTAAACACAAAAAAACATCTGAAAATAATACCTTAATGCTTTGCGTTTAGGTGTGAAACCTTTTGCTTGTACCATGTGTGACATGAGGTTTGTTCAGCGTTACCACCTGGCGAGACACAGCCTCACTCATACGGGTATGCGTCAGTGCACCTGCCCTTCTTACATTTCAGGTCATGATTACATAGTCTTTAATGTGGTAAAATCAGCAGCGCAACAGTTTCAACTCATGTGTTTAATTATAGAGAGACCAGACTTAGTAGTTGCGCCTAAATCTTTGTATATGCCAAGTCATATAAGTATCTGTAACCTGGTATCTAGTCAGGTAGTTGACTTAAGATAATTGACGCCCTCTAGAACATTCAGTACCTTCTTAAAACAAACTAAAAAGACCCAACAGTAACCAACATTTGGCTGCTTCCTGTGCTTTACTTTGTCAGAAAAGCATTACATATTAATTAATCAGCCCTCTTTTAATAAGCACAATCACTGGTGGTAAAAACTTCAATCACCGGAAATGTATGCTGATGTTATGTTTGCACAAAATGTGCTTTAAAGACACTGATTAAGCAAAATGCTTGGTTAGTTATTAAGATGATTTCAAATCCTACTTTAGTTAACAGGCCATTAACACGAGGGTCATAAAAGTAAAGGTAGGATTGTTACCATAGGATAAAGATGGCTAATTGTTTTTGATTGGTGATAGAGGTAAAATTGTCAGTTGTAGTTGTATTTGTTGGTGAATGTGTTACATTAGGGAAATATTGAACATAATCTTTTGTTTTTGCATGAATTTGCAAATGTATGGTTAATAACCAATAGCTCAGGTATTTATGGTAAAGAATGGAAAGTGAGGTAAAGTAATATAATATTGCTACTTTGTATTTAGGTGTGAAACCTTATGCTTGCACCATGTGTGACAAGAGGTTTTTTCAGCGCTACCACCTGGCGAGACACAGCCTCACTCATATGGGTATGCGTCCGCCCACCTTACCCATGTCACTGAGATCAGACTGTACTTACATTATGTCAGATACAGAGTCAGCTGTCTGAGGCAATTTATAATTCTGTAAAAGTTGTCACATTTTTCTTGATCAAAGCTATCCTATACTATGTATGTAAATGCAACATGAAAATAAGTCTTAACATGTATATAAATCCAGGGCTGTGGCATCATCAGCTCATGTGGTGTGTTTAGTTGTGGATTTGAAATTTAATCAACTTAGTTGTATGTATTCTTTATTGGGTTTAAAAAAAAAAAAACAACAAACTCATCATGTATTTTTTTAAGAAAATTCCACATAAGTGAAAAGTGGTTAACAACCCATCAATTGTAAATAGATGTTTAAAGTACACTTACTTATTGATTGATGGATTGTGAAACAGAAATTAGTCCTGAAAATAATGTATTGATGCTCTGCACTTAGGTGTGAAACCTTTTGCTTGTACCATGTGTGACATGAGGTTTGTCCAGCGTTACCACCTGGCGAGACACAGCCTCACTCATACGGGTATGGGTCCGTGCACCTGCCCTTCTCACATTATACAGATCACCATTTATTCATGATTGTGCTCGTGTGAGGGATACTTTGAGTTTGTGGTAGATGATCAAGTTAGTTGCAACTAACTAAGATGTTAAAATTACCAGTACTTTTTATTTAACAGTTTCATTGTAACCTGTAAATAGGTTATCGCCCTCTAGAATTGTTGGCGGATTTGTACTTCTTGTATGTTAAATACTCCGTTAAATACTTTTAATTAGGCCTTGTTTATCAGCCTGTGGAGTTTATTTTTAGTGTGTGCCAGTAATGCTGGTTTATTAATTTAAAAACGAAGACATGAAGGCACAGGAGTATGTTGCCTTTTAGATGGAGTATAATGTTAAGGAACCTGACTCCACTTCCACTTCCATTGAATCCTGGTTGCAATTCTTGACATCATTCTTAGTTTAAAAAATATAATAAATTAATCATGTTGAAGACAAACAAAATTTTGGACTAATTTGTCGTAATGGGCTCTTAACACCAAACCATCCTCAAAACAGGCTTGTGTATGACTGTCACTTATCAATCAACCTGAAAGTAGTATATATATATATATATATATTCTTTTTCCAGATTAACTCAGAATTTGATAGCATTGTGGCAACTTAATTATCAACTATTCATGTCAAGTATGTAAATATCTGTGTCTTTCTACAGCATCTTAACAGCAGAAAACAGCTTTAGCAAACTTGATATCCAGGGACTGGTCCAAAGTCAAACTCAAACCCTTGTAATAAAAAAATGGTAAACGATGACTAACTATTTAACGTTTTGTGGTGTAAATACAGGCATAATAGATCAGAGGTGAGAGGATGCTGAACGTCTGACTAGTCTGGCTATTGCAGTGTGAAGTGGGGATGTTAATGATGATTAAGCAAAGTAATTAAAATATTAATCGCACACAGTGCATATGACAGATCTTGGTGTTTTTGCTTTGAAGCCATGTTTAGCTCCAAATTATGTTAAGAACATTAAACACAACTGTATTTTTAGTTGCATGTCTGAACATTTCAACATATTTTCTCAAAAAGGAAATGCACATCACATACTTAAAATCATAATAGGTTTTTAATCCTGCCAGTGTTTTAGTGCTAGTGTTAGCTTGAGCTTGAAAGTTGTATGTATTGCACATGTGGGTGGTAGGGCTAATATGTTGCTCTGTGTGTGTAGGGGTGAAGCCGTATGCTTGTTCCATGTGTGACATGAGGTTTATTCAGCGTAACCACCTGGAGAGACACAGCCTCACTCATACGGGTATGCGTTCCTTTACCGTACCCTTATTACTGAGAGGCTCTGGTGCTTGCAGCAGAACGGGGTCACAACAAACTCGAGTTTGGATTGTCAAGTCATTTGATGGGATGTTGAACCAGCCTCAAAATACTTGCCCCAGTTTTTGGGGCCTCTATGTTGCGTAGATCTGGGCCATGAAAACAAGAAATTCCACTCTGATCTACACATAATGAGTTGATGACGAGGCCTTTTAGAATATCCATTTGCTGAAAGTACACTGTTAAAATTTACTCATAGGGCAGCGTTTTCCAACTTTTTGTAAGCGTTGGAAATGTAGTCTGCAAAGAAAGATTAACAAGTGAAAATTGCAGTCAATTTGTTCATACAAGACTCTAAAATTGATGCATTGACTGTGTATTTGTGTGCTCTTGTAGGAGAGAAGCCATTTGCTTGTGACATGTGTGATATGAGGTTTATCCAGCGCTACCACCTTGAGAGACACAAGCGTGTCCATAGTGGGGAGAAGCCTTACCAGTGTGAACGGTGCCAGCAGGTGTGTATGAATGGACGCACATTCAGTCTTGGTTACACTTTGATGTATAAATGTGCAATATGATTAATTTATTAAAGTAGACTGTGTCTTGGTCCTAATGCTATTTTAAGGTATTAACCCAAACATGGGCTTGAATCGTTAACCATGTCCACTTTCTGTTTCAAAGAACTTTTCTCGGACAGACAGGCTGTTGCGGCATCGGCGGTTGTGCCAGGGTCGCAGTGTAGCCAAAGTAGAGAACCAGCCATGCTGCGAACCACGCCCATATCCCCAAGAGCCCCCACCCGCACCCCCAACCTGGAGTCCCCTGCATCCCCCTCCAGGCCGGCTGGCGGTCTGACATTCCACCTTCTCTACATCTACAACCCCGCCAGAGACGGGACAAGCCACAGGGTTTCTTCTTTTCAGCTCTGTGCTTAGTGGCGCCACACTCTAGCACAGACTGATCTTGCAGCTCCAGTCTTGGGATTACTAATGACAGAGGGACATATGTGTTTTTGTTTTGTTGACTTTTTACTGTGTTTCCTTTTTCTTCTCTGTTTTTTTAAAAGACGAGACTTTTCTGTGATGAACAGTGGTCCTGTTTTGTACTTAATCTATTTGATTTTTGCAAAAAGAAAAAGGTTTTTATTAATGTTTAAATATATCTGCATTTGGTGGTACTCGGGAAGGGCAGTGGGTATTGTTTATCCTGACGTGTTGGCAACAAAATGGGATGAAGTGGTGAAGAAAAGTATTTGAGCTTCTTTCTTTTTTCTTACATGGCCCATTTTGACACAAAAGGATTGTCACTTAGATCAAAATTGATATAACTGAACTTTCTTTCAAGATAAAGTAAGGAAATCATTCTGTTGACCTCTCACTTGGACCAGATCCTACATTGCCTTTGAAGCTAAGCTAAGACATTTCACTGAAAGCAGTATCTGGTCTAAATATGACTAGAACAACAAGATTTCCTTGATTTCATCAACACAGGAGGTACAGTTTCAATAATTACTTTGTGTAAATAACTGAAAATAATTATTATTTCACTATGGGACTTGAGTGGTGATTTTTATTTATATATATATATATATATATCTCATCTTATATAAACAAAATGGGTCAAAAAGAAACAGAAAATNTTTAAATATATCTGCATTTGGTGGTACTCGGGAAGGGCAGTGGGTATTGTTTATCCTGACGTGTTGGCAACAAAATGGGATGAAGTGGTGAAGAAAAGTATTTGAGCTTCTTTCTTTTTTCTTACATGGCCCATTTTGACACAAAAGGATTGTCACTTAGATCAAAATTGATATAACTGAACTTTCTTTCAAGATAAAGTAAGGAAATCATTCTGTTGACCTCTCACTTGGACCAGATCCTACATTGCCTTTGAAGCTAAGCTAAGACATTTCACTGAAAGCAGTATCTGGTCTAAATATGACTAGAACAACAAGATTTCCTTGATTTCATCAACACAGGAGGTACAGTTTCAATAATTACTTTGTGTAAATAACTGAAAATAATTATTATTTCACTATGGGACTTGAGTGGTGATTTTTATTTATATATATATATATATATATATATATATATATAAACAAAATGGGTCAAAAAGAAACAGAAAATTTGAATTTGGTTCAAATACAGTCTGTTGCCACTGTTTCAGTGAAATCCTGAGGAAACCTGGGGAACTTCTGTTTATATATAAAAAAAAAAAAAAGGAATATCAGACAATGCGTCATAACTGTAACCCAGGACTTACAAGACCTGGATAATGAGAGGGCAATCTGCAGTTGACTAGTTATCAAGACAGGAAGGGTCAGGTCACAGGAGTATCAGCTGTGTACTATGAGTCCAGTGTCATGTATGATGTGTTGATGACTCAGGAAATGGCACAGGATGGCAGCCTTAGCAAGTCCTCCTTCTGAGTTATGCTGTTGTACTTACCGCTGTATATAATTTCAGTATATATACAGAGATCTCCAGTGCTTTGCAGAAAACTGTCTCTCCCAGCTCTGTCCATAGATCCCGATCTAAAATAGTGCAGGTTGGCCACTTGAAGTCCCATTATGTTGTTTGTACAGATTCTCACACCGTGAGATTAGTGGGGGTATACAAAATCTTGTGGCCTTAGTGTGTTTCTTTTTTTCATTTGCCTTTTCTCAACTGTTTATTATTGTGGTTCAGATGTATTTACTAAGACGAGACAGCCTTTCATCATCATGGTTTGTTTATTTTAGTGTATTTCGTTTTTATTATCCTAAAGCTGTCAAAGTTACAGGCAGGTGATGGCTTTAGTGGCGTTAAAGCAAACTAATGTGTTCTCCTGTTGAGAGAGGTTGTCAATAATGGCAATGAATATTTTGGGTCATTGTTACTGATAACGGTATAACACAGTATATAATCCTAAAGGAGCCCCTAGGAGTTGGACAGTCCTTCAGTTGGATATAAGAAGTCAATAGTGCTAAATTGTTTCCCAATGCAGTGCTTTTGCCGGTCCCAGGCCATAGCAAAATCAGCACTTGCTTGATTCTGCTTCACACTAACAATTGCCTTTTTATCCAAATATTATGTGGTTGGTGTGTAATAATGGATGTCTGTCATGTCATTGGGTTTAGCCTTAAGTAAGTGCGGATACACAAATAATAATCATTGTAGTACTAAATGATATTGTAACAAACGATTTCTTTTACCTATGATGAACTTTGATCGTACTGTGTAGAAGTGACTTTGGTCAGACAGTAGAGAGACGGTTGATCAGAGCCACTGTGCTGCCTGGTGGAGGATTTCTCAAACTTGATCCTTGCTGTGACTGTTGAGTTGGTGACGGCACTATCTTAACCGTGCTGTTTAACCCAGAAATCGGTGCTGGGTGGGAGGATTAGTTTACAAGGCCGAACATATGTGTGCATATCAAGACATCACAGCTGCTCTTTGAAGCTGCAGTGAGGAACAGATGGCTGAAAACCATCAGGGGTGATTTTAGGGCATTGTAGCCTGATTGGAATCACACTGAGTTGAGGGAGAGAGAGAGAGAGTTTTTTTTTTTTTGTTTTTATTTAAAGGTCTAGATAAGACTGAATGCAGAGATGGAAACCCTGAGTGCTTTATCCGGTCTTTGCTTCGTAGGATGAACAGATGTTTGTGTTTTGTTACGAATAACTTGCATTACTGAGTTAATAGATTTTTTTTTTTTTTTTTTTTTAACCAAAAGTATTATTGGGAAGATTTCTTTACATGGTCCATTGATATCAAGACACAGCAGTGTGACAGTTGAAGTGTGCACAAAGAGGGGATTCAGTTTTAAGTGACTTGGAAGTGTACAGTAAAACCCAGTGGCAGCAAAGGGGCCAAGTTTGAGAAATGCATTAACTCGATGGAAACACTATTCCAAATCTGTGGAAGGGATACTGCTGGCACGAGCACATACTGATAATGGCTAAAGGGCAATACAGTATATAGTTGACGTCACTTGTTAATACCTTTTTGTCATTTATTGTTTTTAGTATTATCAATCTCATTGTTAAAATGCAATAGAATCCTTGAGTCTCAGATCATTTGTTTATAAGATTGAGGTTTAATTTTTCAGACAGATCAAATGATTTATTTGCCTGAGAATTTCTCATCACATTTTGATGATTGTTTCAAGGACCTTTTTTTATTCTGATGAAATTGTAAACACTGGAGTGAAAGGAAAAAAAAAGACAAAAAAGAGATGGATATTTTTTTCCTTCAGACTGTACTAGATTTTAGGTTTTAGACAAAGCCTATTTCTCCTCAACTTGACACAAAAAATGGACAGAACAATTTGGATCAGTACAGTTGAGAGCCCAGTATGTTCAGTAATTTTAACATTAGAGGCAGTAGTACCACAGGAAAATGTTTTCTTTCTTATACAAAGTCCCTGGTATTTGTAGTAAATTATATTGATAATGGTATTAGATGAACAACAGCATAACAGTAGCTATCACAGATTAGTTGTTTTCTTTATTAGTCTTGCATGCAGAGTTATGGTCCTCAGTTAAGATAGGATCTTGATATTGATTATTTTGTGTAGGAAAATGAGTGCTTAAGAATAACTTCCTAAAAAAAAATGTTACAATGATTATTGTAAAATGGGCTAACTAATATGTACCCTTGTGATCCAATTAGTTTCAACTGTATGAAAATCAGAGGAGAGGCTTCTTACTATTATGCTGAAATAAAATAATTTGTAAAGCACCTCGGTTTGCTTACTGAATGTGTTGACTTAATTTCAATGTTTCTGAATTCACACCCATGTAGTAGCAAATGTTTGGGCATTTTAACATTCTGGACATATTTGTTTTTCTTCATTTTTTAAAATTGTGTACATCGTAGAATGACGCTGAAGGGATCAAAACAATGAAATAACACGTGGGATCATGCAGTAAACTCGACATAGCTACCTTTTGTTTTGCTTTAATGACAGCTCTACTCATTATCTCAACCAGTTGTCTGAGGTTGTCACCTGGATTAGTGTTCAACAGTCTTGTCCCCTCCCTCAGCAGGAGCAGGACGCTGGTCCTCAAGCTGCTGCCTCCTTCACCTCCACCCTCCTGGGCAGTGAAGGTCCTCGGCTGTAATGACACCAGTGCCCCTGTAGGGGGCAGCAGCCGCCCTGGCTCAGCAGGAAGAAGCCGCCAAGGAAGAAAACACAATGGTGGAAGAAGTTCTTGTTTATCAAAAGCCTGAGCCATTGAAGCCTTTGGAGGCAGCCAGTGTCGAAACTTCACCATAGCTGGCAAAACGCAACGTTAATGCTACGTTTTAACCTGACAAACAGGAAGTTGTTCTGTGCGTCCGCAGTCGAAAATGATAGATGACAACGCGTCCGACCGGGACTCGGGTCAGCTCGTCTGTGGAGGTGGACAGAAGGAGGTGGCTTTGTGTGATGAGCAGGGGTTTAAACCGGCGCCGGGGGTGAGGACGGCCCCGTCGGCGAGGTTCCTGCAGGTGGAGCTGGAGCTGAACGCCCACCTCCGTCGGCTCTCCTTCAGCGAGCCCGTCCGGTACATCTACAGCCCGCTGGACTACGCCTGGGACACTCACCGCTGCTACGTGGAGAGGTACTGTCAGGGCGGGCAGACGGTCCTGTTTCTGGGGATGAACCCTGGACCCTTCGGCATGGCACAGACTGGGGTGAGCCATGCATTCAGACTCATGAGCATCTTCTTTCATGGCGGCAGGATACAGGGGGTCTGTATCCAACCCAACAACAATATCTGACACGGACTTGACCTTTCATATTACTGTGAAAATGCATTATGCAATTAAATTAAAATAAAAACAAGGTTATTCAGCATTGTTATCTGTCTTGTCTACCTGCCCCGTGGAGGGTCGGTGTTTATAATCAACCTTCAATATATTCCTTTATGAATATTGATTATAAAATATGGCCCTTAGCCCATCTCACCAAATGGGTTCATCTTTCCATGGGTAAAATGTGGCAAAAGGGAATCATACCATCTTTTTATTGTCATTTTATTGTAGTTTTTATTTGCCAATGCTGCTTTTCTTCATCTTCCATTCTTGATCACACATAGGCCCAGTTTTCTTCACCAGATGTTGGTGTGATAGTTATTTATAACAAACTTGCTAAAACTTCACTCCAAGTGACGATGATACGTTCACTGGAGCTTAAATTATCTACTTTTCTTTGCAAAGGTCCCCTTTGGTGAAGTGAAGTCTGTTGTTGATTGGCTGAAGATCACAGGGGAGGTCGGTCATCCTCAGGACGAGCATCCAAAGCGACGGATCACAGGACTCGCCTGTACTCGGAGTGAAGTGAGCGGTGCACGTTTTTGGGGCCTCTTCAGAGAGTTGTGTGGCGAACCAGCGCTGTTCTTCCGACACTGCTTTGTGCACAACCTTTGCCCGCTGATATTCATGAACGTGAGTGGGAAGAATTTGACCCCCCCTGAGTTGCCTGCAGCCGAGCGGGAGGCCCTCCTGGCCCTGTGTGACATTGCACTGTGCCAGGCAGTCCAGGCACTGGGCGTCTCCATGGTGATTGGTGTTGGGAGGGTGGCAGAGCAGCGGGCG
This sequence comes from Rachycentron canadum, assembly GCA_038496675.1. Lineage (NCBI taxonomy): Eukaryota > Metazoa > Chordata > Actinopteri > Carangiformes > Rachycentridae > Rachycentron > Rachycentron canadum. Next base: position 10,944,859 of record CM076649.1, on the reverse strand, counting down.
CGGCGAGCACTCTCTGCTGGAGGTGTCAATGTGCGAGTTGAGGGCATCATGCATCCGTCACCAAGGAACCCACTAGCCAATAAGGGCTGGGAGGAAGTGGCTAAAGTCAAACTGGAAGAACTGGGTGTCATGTCACTGCTGAAAAACACATGAACTAATCAGACCTAGGTGCAGGCTCACATTTTTCCTCACATCAGTAAGTGTGTCTGAGCAAAACACAACCCTCAGTGACAGTGGCAGCTAAGGTCTCCAAGAAGAGCTTGTGCACACATCTGCTCAGCAGCTGCATTATTTTATTCATCTGCCTATCTTTCGTTTTTCAGGTCAGAGGACAGAGCGTGGCCCTAGGTTGAGGACAAGTGATTCTAAAAGTTTTTCTACACTACTCTAACTCACAGGTTCTGTATATCCAAAGCATATGCTCTGGGTGTTGCTTAGATTTTTCAGTTAAAACTGTATTTTGAGAAAAAAGGCTTATGCTTAAAATGTGTATGTAAGTATGTACAGGTTTGCCACAGGCAATATCAGAACTAAATCTAACCCAAATATGTATTAACTGCTACAGTCAAGTGACTCTTAGAATTACTATTTTAGTTCTTTAGTACAACTAACTGGTGACATTGATTGATTGGTATAATAAAGTCTATAGAAACTGTTAAACATTACAAAGAATTGTAAATATTGCTACTGGACTACTGCTGAAGACTGTTCTTTTAAACTCTTTTTTTTTTTTTTTTTAAACTGTCATTTATTTTGATAATGTTTTATTCATTTACATAACATTTAGAGTTTTACCAAATCCTGTTTATGTCTGGGCTCTTTAAATGAAATATTTCCTGGTTAAATAAACCGAGAAATGTAAGACAATGTCCCTGTTCTGGTACTTCAAAGAATAAGGCTTACTGACAATGAACACCAATATTTAGCATGTGAGCATGACAATATGCTAACATTCAGCATGTTGCCGAATCTTGCTATACATTAGCATGCTTAGTGAGGCTTAATCTAATGGGAAATTAGTTTTATGGGTCCTGTCCTGCTCATGAAGTGACAGAAGCAGAGGCCCTAGAAGAGGTGAGGTGTCATGCAGTTATGTTAGTGAGATGGAAGTTGGGCTTGAGAACAAGTCATTTATTGTAAAGTAACATCTGATGACAGACAGGCGATGACAGTAGACTCTGCAGCCTACACAAGTCATCTGCTATGAAAGTGTTCATGGTTCTGTCTTTGACCACATGAATCATATGAAAACCATCCGCACTTGTTAAATGTTGGCTTGTGCCGAAATTGTGCTGCCACCAAGTGTTCAGAGCTGAGACCGCAATTCTTACGCAATCACAGCTAAACTATGATTATATATATGCAAGTTACTGACACAAAGTAGTGCTGATGAATAAAGCTGATCATTTGTCACTGTTTCTGCATTTTCCAAGCAAACAAATGCAGAAACCTCACACTAGTAATGTCTGCCTCATATTGTGCGTGTCTGTTGATGCATTTTGCAGAGGTCTGGTCAGGACGGTGAGCTCACTCAGTTTGTTATTAAGTGAAGCATGACCAGCCCCCCCCACCTCCCTCAACGTCTACTAAGAATTGCAATGTGCAACAACTACCATCAGCAGATCTTATATCCTACAACAGTGTGAACTACTGGGAGTTGAAGTCCATAGCTTTGCTTTGGCTTGTGATGAGATGTGTACTTGCGAACTGCATCTCCCATGAGTTCCCCAGCGTCACTAATTTTACTTGGGGTCCACATGGTTCAGGAGATGTTGTGAAACTCTTGCACCTGACAGGATTGCTCATCACTGTCTACCAACTGATGCACAGCTCGAACCTTCATGAGGCAGCAGAAAAGACATCACATTCAATTCTCAGCAGAATAAGGTAAGAAATAAAAATTAACACCACAGAACTCATTGATTTATTCAATACAAGCAAACAAATAACTCTTGTTGGAAAACCAAAATTACTTAACAAGACCAATAACAAACAATGAACAACCACAATCAGAAAAAATTATCAGCTAATTTCAAATTTAGATCGAAATGTGTCATTTCATTTTAGTTAAAACTACTTCTGAATGCAGTTATGATGTTGAGTTGGGAATATGAATAGTTGAGAACATAAAGTGGAGCTATTAGTTGGCTAAAGACTATCTTTTATGATCTGACTATTTCCAAAACCTGTTGTTATATTTTGTGATGTAGATTAATTTTTTTATCATTTATATTGTTGAAAATATGTAAAAAGACAATCATGAAGTATGAGTGCATGGTATAACTAGTGCTGAGCGGGTATATGAGCTTGTTGTTTATAAACATATTGCAGGGCTATAGACGCTGCATTGCTTAACTGACTCTGCTATCAGCTTTCATCAGCTGTTCTCCTCCAGACTGAAACTAGAGCACATTTCACTGGATCCTTTCTTCCTAAACAGCTCAGCTTCCTATAATCATGGATAAACAGTCAACAGTGGTGTTTCGAAATGTGGGGCAACTGTACTTCCCCCAGACCAGAGTGGAGTGCCACTACAGTCTGACCTCTGACCATCAGTGGAGCAGCAATGACTGGATAGGGATTTTTGAGGTACATTCATCCACTTTAGCACCACCTACCTCCTCGTACGCTCACACACATACTCAAACAGAAAACATCTTTTTTTTTTTTTTAACAAAATATGTCTGTGTCACTAAAGTAATGAGGACGCACATTTTCTGGCTTAAAATGTGTGTTTCTATCATGCCACAGATGGGCTGGTCTTCATTGAAGCAGTATCACACATATACGTGGGCACTTGTTCCTGAAGGATACACTGAGGGAACTAGTGCAAACTGCTGTGCACTTTTTCATGGTAAGAATTCAGCCAAATATTAAAAAAAACCCCACCAAAAACATATGACAGTGAAGAGTTCAGGTCTTAACGTAACTTAATCTGGTTTAAAGCTTCAAGTCTTTTAGGTGTGTTCAGAGGTGTCCTGAAGCACCTGTGACCAACAGTGATGTCATGGTGTATTGAATCTCCCTTCAGGTCGGCCTGAACAAGATGTGCAATTAGAAGTTCTTGGGGGGAAAAGTTGTTAAATGTAATACAAAACAGCAATTCAGAACAACATAGAGTTAAACTGTAAAAGATTCAAGGTGTCTTGACTTGATGAATTCAAGATAAATTGCTTGCTTTGCTCATTTTTAAAGAATAAAAAAAAAAAAGAACAACTGAAATACAACAAGAAATGTCTGCTTGATACAGCGTGCTACCTGCCCTGTCCCAGCACTGTCGAGTACCAGTTTGTGTACGTGGATAAGATGGGACAGGTGTGCGCCTGCAGTCGACCTTTCACTTTCTGTGCTCCCAAGCCACTGGAGGAGCTGGAGACTCTGAAAGAGGAACGAGATGAGGAGGATGGAGAGGAGGAGCTGCTCCTGGTCATTCCCAGGGCCCAGCTGCTGCAGGTGGGAAGAGCAAAACCATTTCAGATAATCATCTCCATCGTGATAACGAGAACTAGGGTATTTGACAGAATAGTGTAACTACTGTGTACTATTGATCCTCTGTGTATATTGAAAGTTTTTTTTAAAAAAGAAAGCTCAATAATAATAAAACTTCCATGTCATCCATCCCTGTTGTGAGCAGACTCGATTAGAAGAATGCTTAACAAAGCAAGACGATTTACAGCGGGCTCTGGATGAGGCAAAGAAGGAGACAGAGAGGGAGAAAGAGAACAGCAAAAAGGCAAAGAAGGAGTGGGAGAGGGAAAGAGAAGCATTGAAGGAGGACATCGCAGAGATTCGGGAAAACCTGAGACACAAGTGTGAAATGTTGAAGAAGATGGAGGGAAAACACAAGGTATGGATGGCACACACAGTCTGACTGGCCAGTGTAGTTTTTGTTCGTTTCTGCCTCCATAAAGAGTTGAATTTAATCGATGAATGACAATAGGTTTCTGACTAAGTGACGCAAACATGTAAACGAGTCTCAAATGTTTTCTTCTCCCCACAACACTAAAAGGATGTGAAGTATAGTCAGGAAAATTTGACCTCTGAACTGAGTAAACTTATGGCTGACAAGGCTCAGAGTGAGCAGCGAATCAAAGACCTGGAGGACGATGTCAAAGCTCTGACTGACAGGGAGGAAGAGGGAAACATGGAACTGGAAAGGCAAGTCATAGGCTAGTTCAAACTTTTGTCTTGATCTCTCTAGTACCTGGATCCTAAAACTAACTCTCTTTGCTATCCCAACGTTGCACAGGCTGAAGGAGAGAGTGAGGAAAATGTCCAGTCAAATGAACCACGATGAGGAAAAGAGAAAGTCTCTGCAGGTTATTGGCTGATACTTCTTCTCTCAACACCTAGAACTGGACCAGAATTAGATGTTTCGTTATCTTCTCAACAGTGAGAATAAGAGCATTTAAATTGCATGAACTCAGATGTATGACCTGAGAAGCATCCTGTTCCTTCTTGTGGCTGTATCTGTCAAGAACAGAGAAAGCTAAATATTTTTTGTCCCCTATAGCTATTTCTGTGCTCATCTTCTCCTGTACTCCTGATGCCTCTCTTCAGGTGGAGAATGAGGCTTGTCTGACGGAGGTGCGAGGGCTGCAGGAGCGCCTGGATGCTAGTGAGCATGTTACCGAGAGCCTGCGGAGGGAGCTGAGGGAGCTGGGCACCCGTCAGGCCCATACCCAGACTGAGCTGCACCAAGCCCGGCTGCAAGTGGCCCAGCTCACCCTGCAGCTGTCGGAGGAAAACCTGGTCTTCAGGGAGGAGCGAGCCAACTGGGCTCTAGAGAGAGAGGCTTACAAACATGCAGCGGAGGTGAGGACCCAGAATGTGCATGATAAAATGTATGTGACTGTGCCGTTGAACTTGCTCTTCTGTTTTTTTCGTTTTCATGCAGACTGAGAAAAAGAAATTGCAAGACCTGAGTTGTGAGGTGCAGAGGAAGGAGGTCTGGCTCCAGGAGGAGAGGATGGAGAGGGAGAAACTGGAAGTAGAGCTCGGGAGAGAGAGAGATTGCAATCGAGTGAGTAATCAAATCAAATTACATTGCAATTATATTATTTTATACACAAACACATTTAGGTCTAAATATAACTGTTTGTGTGCTGCAAAGCTGCATCATCAGTAGTTCACTTTACATTATGGAAACCGGAGAACTACGGCAGAGACCAGCGCAGTTCTTTCATTACTCACATGCAGGCACAAATAGAAAGCCTTCCAGGAACAGTGAGTAAACATTTCCTCTCACTGCCATGTGATCAACAGCAGCAAAGAGGACAAGCTAGGTCAGATGTGTGGTGTTCAGATGGTCTGAGCATATTGCTGCTGCCCTCTGTAGGTCCAGCTGAGTGACGCAAAGCGAGAGCTGCAGGAGCTGAAGGCCAGTCTGAGGAAAGTCCAGACAGAGAGAGAGGAGCAGCAGCTTGAGAAACAGGCAAGGACTTCACACCAGACCACACAACCAGCAAAATATTTCTTCATCAAATGTTTTTTTTCTCTCTCCTGAGAATTTGTACACATCAGCTTTTTTGGTCATGTTTTAGCTCTGTCCAATCACACATTTGGAGAGTAACTACTACCACATCTGCTCCATTGTACCCTGTGAAACAACAAACAATTTTAATAATGTGCTCTCAGTCATTTCCCTCTCCCCGTTATTCTTAATTATTTTTCCAAGAAACAGAAGATGCCCATAACAAAATCAGAGGAAAAAAAGGAAAGAGAGAAATAAATAAATAAACCAGTTCAGGAAGGTATACTGGGGCCCAAGAATCAGAGGCAGCTCAGAACCAAAGATGCACAGGCTTGAAATCACATACATACACATTTCCAGATCTCAAACTGATATTTGCAGCCCGCATGTCTCTTCTCCAAATCTTCAAATCTGTGGCTTTCTCCAGGGCCTGGAGAACTACATCTGTCAGCTGGAGCAAAGGTTGGGGATTGTTCCAGAAACTAAATCAAATGAGGAAATTCCCACATCTATTTGTGAGTGATGAAATCCCTACACATTATGCAGCACTTCTGTTCCACTGTAGCGTAGAGAACATGTAGGTATAAGGAGTTTATATTAATTTAAACAGCTCCTGACTCTTCCACTGAGGATGACGTGGATGCTTCCTCCAGACCAATCTGTTCACCTGTTTTCCCGTTGTCTCACCTGGAATGGGTCAACAGCAATGAGATTTCTATTGAAATGTGCATCCAGAGCAAAGAGGACACACCAGCCTCTGAAACAAAGGTATGCCGTCCTGTTGAGAAGTCAACCTAACAAGCATTAAAACCGCCTGCTTTTGGAGCTAACAGGCCTGAGTGGGCAAATATTTGACTAGTTTCCTGTCGGTTTTTGCCCCAGCTCCATTGTTGCACACTGGGTCGAGTGTTGACTCATGGAAAGATGAAAATGTATTTTATCTCATTGGATGAGGTTGGAAAGAGGCTTAAAAAACAGGAACACCAAAGCTGTAAATTCACAGACAACATGTTTATTACTTCAGATAAACTATTACTACTACACTTACAGTTTACCTGAATAAAGAGTCTCTTAAGGACAATTTACACATATTTTTTATGTGTAAGTACAAAACAACTTGGCAACAACCACAGCTTCCAACTTTAATTGTAATCTTTCTAATCTTTGTGTAATTATTCAATTTTTTTACAAAAAGATTTTAAAAATTTTTTGTGCTTTATTTTGAAATCCGATTAGGATTATATTTGAAGAAATCCAGCAAAGAAATATATTAAGACATTTAGATACTAATTAAATGAAAAAACATGGCATCTACTTGTGCCTTTTATTTCAGTGGCAGATACAGTGTTGGCCATCAGGCTTCACAAATACAAACATTGATCAATGTCACTTGTGGAAATATCTTACATTAGTATATCATTAAAAGACAGACAGACAGTTTACATCCCACTCTGCTTCTATTTTGTAACCCAGACTCAGAGGAGGCAGCACTGTGAGCCAAGAGCTGGTGAAGAGAAACAACTGATCCTACCAGAACTCATCAACCCCATCCTGAGGTGACAAATCTGGCTTTCCACCAGACACACTGTTCACACCCTGTTTCCCCTCCATGGTTGGAATCAGCGCTCCTGAAATATTACGTGATACTCTACTTCCTGACAGACTGGTAGACTGGTTGCTGTATATGTAGATGCTGTTGTTTAGTCACTGGGCACTTTGTTTTACTGCGGAAATTATCACAGTGAGGAGTAAAAACAAAAGTGTAAATAATATGGTAACAACATGAGAGGGAATAGTAGCAATAATAAAATGAATTGATGTTTGACAAGCAGTAGATCAGCAGGGGCAGCGACGTGGGATTTCTTAACTGTTTTTACATACAGTGTCACCTCTTCCTGTAAGACTTGTAACTTTCCTTCTCTCTGTAGTGAGTTGGCTGACTCCCCCATGTGGTAAGACAAAGACGGATGGCTGGACAGCAGGTTGCTTGTTTACCACTGTGATGCACATTCATGAGAAAACCGGGTAACATTTTGTGATCATTCTATTGTTTTGTAGCTGTTCACATAGAAAATGCTCTTCTTGAAGGCCACAATGTAGAGCCTACACCTTGTGAGTGCCTGAATTCAAAGAAAACATGGCACAATTTGTCAGTCTTATGTTTTTGTTTTATTAGCGTGACTAATGGTTTTCTTACTGTTTTAGTATTAATTAAACTAAGGATGAACACTGGGTGCTAATATATTTTTTATCTGCATATGCTTCTCATCTTAATGTTCTCAGTCAGACTTTCATGTGCAGACACCAACTGTCCAGGAATGACTTTTAATTCATTTATAATATATATTATTATTATTATTATATTGACATATAATATATTATAAATTATATAATATATATATATATTCCCATCTTTTCTGGCTTTTTAGTTGATTCAAACATTTTATATATCTGTTGTGAGAAAAATGGCAACTGATGCCGCAAATTTAACACATTACATATTGCATTAGTGGCGTATCAGCCCCCTAACCTCTGCATGTTAGTGTGAATCCTGAAACTATGTCAAATGTGTGGGCATGTGTTTACAGACCTGCGTGAAACATTCTGTTGCAGCTCGTTGTGCAGAAAGTTGAGTTGAAAAAACATGTAGACTTATTTATTATACTTTTCTCTAATGTTATGAGCGTCTGTTGGAGAGCTGGTGTTCTTCAATAAAATATTATAATAAAGTGGTGGCCTGTATTTTGGAGGCATAATGTGCGGTCTTACTTTTTAAAATATTGTCTTACAAAGCAGAAATTCTGACTAGTAGCTGTGTGGACTTTACATGTAAAAGTGTGTGAAGTGAAGACAAAGAAAACAACAACTGGACACTGAAAGGTCTGAGAACAAAAAGCGTCTTTATAAAAATACAAGAAAGACAACAACAAAAAAACAAATGAGCAACAATAAGCAACAAATTAGCCAAAAAGTATTACTTTTTCATAAAAATATAAAAACAAGAACAGACCAGCCTAATCTTTGTTTGTATGTGTGTGTGTGTGTGTGTGTGTGTGTGTGTGTGTGTGTGTGTGTGTGTATGAATCAGAGCTATTTTGGTACAATTTAAATTGCAACAGAACTCATGAGGTGCCTGAATCCCTGAACGTGAAGTAATTTGCACACTACAGAGTCTGTATTTATAAAAAGTAAGACATCTGTTTAAGAACAACAGAGCAACAAAATACATAAAATACAGAAATAAAATGGTTCCAGCTTCAAAGGTAATTTGAGATTATGAAATCTCCCATAATTCAAAATGAACATATTTCACAACAATGACACTAATAGAATTTTCTTAATTACTTTCATTTTATTTTGTCCAAATGTAAGGTAACATCTGTCTTTGGCCTTTTTTAAAAATTTACTGACAGGCTTTGTATAGAGCTTTGGCCTTTCTGGTCTCTACCAAGGCTTATTTATTGCACCAGCTCAAATTTGAGAAATGAAACAGCTAAAAAAAAACAGTTAAAAGAAAGAAAACAATTTATCAATGAATATTATGGTTATGTAATGTTGAAACATCTTTAAATAGTAAATAACATAGTACGTAGAATTGGCTGATGATGTGCAAAATATCGATTGTGGGTGTGTGTTAGAGATGGAGGAAAAAACACTCAAGTCACTCCAGTCACATGGTTGTAATGAGATAATTGAGTCAGTGTTGACTATTTAATACTTATGACTGTACTTATTTCTGTGTCCTCGATGGCTTTACATCTGGTGCTAAAGACCATCTAACCTCATAGCTGCTGGTGTATTGCCACAATGATCTTATAGTAGCACATGAAACCCATTGAATCCCTCCTATGGAAAAACTACATCAACACAGTGGCAGCTTTTCTGTTGTGATGTTTTGAATCTTTTCCCTTACAATTATTAAGGAGTTCAATTATATTCACATTAGCTTTCTCTTACACAAATAACGACTGTTTTACACATCTTGCATAAAAAGTTGTATAGCCTCAATGAAAAACAAATTACAAATTATAAGTATTTATTTTACAAAATCCATGTTTTTGCATCACTCATTAGATACAGCACACACGATCATTTGAAACTATCATCCTATGCATCCTATCGATATGTCAATTATTAATTTTGTTGATTATGTTGGATGGTTGCAACCTAAAAGTGCAGTGTTTATTGCCTTTTTAAAATTTTTGATCAGTTTGCATCAATGTCCTGCTGTCTACCAGAAGGTGAGTGATTTCTTTGACATTTTTAAAGACTTTTTTTTTTTGTGTGTGCATTTAAGAGATAGTCCTAATTTTACTTCTGCATAATTACTTACTCTGAATTATGGTGGCAATAACAGTTACATCTTCACAACATCATGCTCCATTTTGGTAAATACTCTCAGTTACACACTCATACACACACACACGCACACACGCACGCACGCACACACACACACACACCTGAGGTTTTCTCTGAAGTAAACTGCTTTTAAGGGTTATATATGTTTCGAATGAAAATCTTATGGCTTACCTGTACCTGGTTACTGTATGAAGTCCAAGTACAGCACAATCAACTTCAATTTCCTATCATTCCAACTCCTGATGTAAGAGGATTCGTTGTTGAAGGGGAAGTTATGTCAGCTCATTCACAGTTGTCTTAGAAAATACTACTGACTGGTGAAACGTGGCCCCTGATAGAATCAACCTGAGCTTGTGTGTGAGCCTGACATATCTATTTTTCAAATTCTTAGTATTTTCTAGCATTATTATTATTGTAAGTATTTATTTTTGTTGAGAGGAGAAGATATGTTGCTGTATTTGTTTTGCATTTGTTGTCACAATCTCATTTGGATCAAAAGCACCAGAGTTGAAATTACATTGTTATTCTATTTTATATATTGTAACTATCAGAGAGTTTCATGAATTAGAAGGTGAACACATCATATGCTTGTAAAATTGTGAGTTTGAGTCCTGCTCATGACCTGCTCTCACTATGCTATTGCTCTTTCCTATCTTTGCTATTGCTTTTTACTGTCTCCAATAAAGAAGAAATTCATAAAATTAAAGAGTTTAAAAACACATATGCCCAGTCAACTATGAACAGGACTGATTGGAAATATACAAGAAAAAAACAAAACAAAACAACCCACAAACAGGCACAAAATCAGAATGGAAATGTGTACATGCTTAGGAAAACCATACAATAAAAAAATAAGTAGCATATCTCTGAATAATAATAAAAGTAAATTTGAGAAGACATTGGCGGAAAATGGACACCACATAGAGTTCTGTTGTTACAATGTATTTTACCATCAATTTTATACAAAGCATAGCCCTTATAGATAGCGGAAGAGTGCATTTTCTTCAGTCCACCACTTCTTGTTCCCCTCTGTGTGGACAAAACACTTTTGAAATATCTTTTATATAGTCTTGTTTTGGCACAGTGATTTTAAATGGTGCTGTCCTCAACCCACTGATATTTAGTGCTTTTGCTTCTCCCATTCCATGTTTCTTATGCTGAACTGAACACATTTTAATTTCAGTCCAGTATATGTACAGTATGTAAATATGTGCTGTATTTAACATGTTCCTGTATAAGAGCCTAATTCTGTGAGGTTTTGTTGAAGATGTTTCTGGGCGAGACGTCAGTGATCTGAAGGAGGAGGCAGCGTCATTGTGTCTCTCTCACTGTGTTTTCCCAGTCACACCTTTCTTTTGCATGCCGCCGCTGCTGCCTCCCCCCACAGCTCTGAGTCACTGTCCGCCCCTCGCTCTTTCTCTTCATCCCAGTAGTCGTCCTCTTCCTCCTCTTCTTCCTCCTCGACGGTCGACTCATATGTGGCTTTCTCTTCTTGCTTGATGGCTTGAATGGCAGGGGGAGGGGGGGCAGGGGGAGCAGGGGGAGCTGCAGCTGCACTCTCCCCTGAGTCGCTGCTGTCTTCAAAGGCATCTGGGTTCTCCAGCATCTCCCTGATTAGTGGAGGCATGGGCCCTGGAATCTCTGTCTTCAGTGTGATGGCTCTTTCTGCACCTACAGGCACATACATAAAGTATATATATATATATATATTTTTTTTTTTTATCATATGCTATGGTATAAAATGAGAAGGAAGCCTCTGAACAACAAGCCTCACTGACAATTTTCATCTCATTTTAGGGAAACAATGTCTGCCATTTTCCCTGCCATTTTCTTCATATATTCAGATGATGGTATAATCTCTCTGACGGAACAATTTTGCAGACATTAGTCTTGGGATACAATTACATTACATAATTTTTTATCTCCCTACATTTATTTAAAAAAAATTTGTCTCGTTTGGCATGAAACCTTTCTCCAAGATCTCCTCAGACTCGTACTGGGTGTTATTTGAAAGATTTTGATACTAGTACATTCTGTCTGACTCTGATACTACATTGTGGCCTTTGAGAAGAGCGTTTTCTACATTAACAGCTACAAAACAACAATAAAATGATCACAAAAATGTTACAAAATAATATAAAGACAAGTTAAGACAAGTTGTCAAAGCAGAAATTTGCTTTAAAATAGCAAATGGTTATTCTAGTCTGATTGAAGGAAATGTAAACCAAACCACAAATCTGACTTCTGATGCCAACTTTTAGGATTTTAAAGTTACTAAAATGCATTTCAATCTGTACCAACGTTGAGGTTCGATACCCAACTCTACTCTTAACGTAGGTTGTGACATATAAAGCTTCGACTGACCTTTGGTGCTGATTCCTCGGAGGTCTGTGACTTTCATCAGCATTCGTGGAAACATATGAGGCTTGTTTGGGCGTCTGCGACGGGTGTAGATCTTCAGAGCCTCTAGCAGCGGCTCTTGCAGTTTGTCCACCTTCCCCGGCTCTTCCAGGTCCATACGGTCTGAGAGCAAGATGGAAGTAGAAATGTAAAGAGCAAATATTAACAGCACAGAAGATGATAGGGAACTGCAACACAATGAGACAAATCGACAGTTTGAAAGGCACTGCTTGGTTACTAAACAGAAATCTCAATCATAGTTAATTTCCATCAAAGACTCTGTCACTGCAGCTGGAGATGGTGTGAAGAGAAATAAAACCAAATTCCAGATTTACCTCCACAGATCAGGCAGATGGCACTGAGCAGCCCTGTCTCTGTGTCATCCATCTCCAAAGGCAGCAGCTGTCCAGCGAAGGCAAACACCAGGTCTGTCAGTGGACCAAAGCCAGCGTTATGCATCTGTGTCCTGTTAAGAGTCAGGCCGTCTGAGAAGGTCATTGTGTCCTGCTCTGGTGTGTAACGAGTGCATATCCTCAGCATCTGAGCAGGGAGAGAAAACAAACAGAAGAACAAAAGCCTTAAGTAAAACAAGGATGAAATCTGGTCTTGAGGGTTTTCAGAATCACATTTTTGTATCATATTGACAAGTTAATCAGCATGACAAATGAAAAAGCATTAAGGAGGTGGAAGTGGAAATGGTTAAAGGAGTAATAGGAGCATGTGGTTGGTACCAGGATGTCCAGACATGCAGATTTGAGGAGGGTGATCTGGTCAGCGATGGTGAGCGAAGTGAAGCCTGGTAGCCGCTTGGCAAACTCCACAATCTTTATAATGCACTTAGTGGAGAGCTCACTGAATTTATCCCACAGGCCCAAGTCCAGCTGTACTCTGTGGTCAGCACTTGAATTCTGGGAGAGAGAAAGAGGGACACTTGTGTCTGTGTGGCTGTGCAGAGTCCATAACTATGTTTGTCCTCCGGGCAAAGCGGTGAGCTAACGCTTGAGTGGATTGTGAGTGTTTAGGGGTAGATGTGATTAGGCATTTAAGAAAAAAAAACTCACTGTGGTGTATTTTCCTAGTTGGCACAGAGATGGAAAGGTCTCCTGGTGAGCTTTGCTGACTTTGTTAACCAGCTCCTCCAGCTCTCCGCTCAGCTCATAGTTCTCTGGCAGCACCACCTCCTCTTTCACATCCTTCTTCTTCTTGTTCCTGTCATTACGCACCGCTGCACAGAAACACAGGAAATACAAGCTCTTTCACCGTTTCTTGATTGCAAACGGATCATTCTCTGAGTCTCCCTTTGTATTCGTCACCCACCTTCTTTGGACATGCCAACCTCAAAGCACTTCTGCAGTCGACAATACTGGCAGCGGTTTCGTGTCACTTTATTGATTTGGCAGTTCTTGTCTCTGTGGCAGGTATACACCATGTTCTTCTGGATACTGCGCCTGAAGAAACCCTGAAATTGATAAAAAGAAAATGTTTTGTACACTGCTTCATGACAGTAAAAATTATCCATGTGTTTATTTTTATTTTCTTTTAAATTTTAACCCATTAAAAACCCACGGTGACACAGGTGTCACAAGCCCTTTAAATGTTCTGGAAAGTTCCTTATACAGCTTTACCCCTAACCTTAACTCATGAAGTCCCTAAGTGACACATGCTGAACATAACAGTAGGTCATGTGACAGGTCATGTGACTTTGTGTTCCCATAACAACATTTCCAAGATGGCTGTGTGCCAGGTCACCACAAGGGGCACAGCTAGCCAAATTTAAAAATTTGTTTTTTGTTGTTAAAGGTAAGATTCAAGACATTTAAGAATTCTAATGCTTCCATAACTAGTCCTTTATTACATTTAATCTGTTGTAAACGCACTAAATGTACAAATTGATATAAAACAAATCATATAAATATCATTGTAACATATATGTAACATTTCAGATCTTTGACGGGGGGGGGGGTGTATTTTGAAAAAAATGCCAGAAATGTGTTTTATGCGCTCTATTTAGTCTGTCCTATGTCCCCCATAATTTTCCTTGAAGGAGAAATGGGTCGGGGTTCTTATGGGTTAAGCTCTAAATGTAACTATCTGCTGGTTACTCAGACTGTTCAGCTCTGCATGATTAATGTGCAATATTAGTATAGATACACTAGAGGGCAGCAGATCAACAGCAAACATTACAGCTATTTCGTCCTAAGGTGTGTTTCCAGGCCTCAGTTGAACATCAGTTCTCACTCCTGCCTTTTTTTTAGTGGACTTGTTCACTTCATATGTGTCCTGTAAACCCTTTCTATGCCTAAATGTGTCTGCTACATTTACCTTGCAGCCCTCACAGGAGCTCACTCCATAGTGATAACCAGATGACTTGTCCTGGCACACAAAGCAAGGTTTGTAGACCCGAGGAGGAGGAGGGGGAGAAGGAGAGCTAGGCACCATCTCCTCTGAACTGGTGCTTTGGGTCTCCACCGCTGCAGAGAGAGAGAGAGAGGGGAAGAAAAGAAACATTTAAGGCCACAGCATCTTGTTTACATAAGTTCTTAAAGTCTTTGAAACTATGATGAAAGCTAATACAACAACTGATTAAGAGTGAGTGGTCAACAAACAACCCCCGACCCCATGCGGGCCACCCCTTGGAGCCAGAAGGCAAGCTCAAAGGCAGAGATTTTTAAGAGAAAAAGGAGGAGGAGGGGGGTACTGCTGATTGACAGCCTTAAAAGAGACACAATTAGCTGATGGCCAGATGGCCCTGCTGATAAAATGCTGATTGGCAGCTGAGATTTGATTGGCTTCTCCATTTACTGGTGAATGGGGGACCAGCATACCTCTGTTGACTTTTTGACTGACGTCTGAATTTTTGTGTCTACATGTGTGTGTGCACACACACACATGCACAAGCTCACATTTTTATTTGAAAGGCTGTCCAACCAGACCTGCCCATATACCTCCAGCCCCATGTGAACAAACAGAGGTGGGATGTTTATGAGACTCGGCTGTCTCCCTCTGTTCCTTCCCGCTGTCTCTCTACAAAAAATGGCACACTGTATAACACCATTTGCTGGCCACAGGCAAAGTCATTCAACTGCTGCTAATGAAAACGTTCACAGCAAACAGAGTAAGACAGATACAGACATGAGTATGTCCAGCTGATTAAAACTGCATTTCCTTACTCTCAGATTAAAACACACAAATATAACAGTAACGCACCTGATACAGATTTAAAGGTGCTCATTAAAGAACAACCAGATTCCTTCGAACATGCCTTTCAACTTTCACCTTCAGTCACCCCAACTTCACCTCCCTCTGCCCATTCCCACCCCCACTCCCTTGTTTCCTGGCCCTAAATTCCTCAGTGCAGGCTGGACAGGGTTTAATAGTTGCCCAGGCTCATAAGCAGGCCCTATAAACGTTGTGTCTGGGATGGGAAGGAGGCCCCCGGCCAGGCTGACGGTCTCTTTATTGGGATCCAGTCACCTTGGGCAGCTATTCACATCAACAGCTCCATCCTTGGATCCCTTCCTAGTAAAAATAAAGAATCTGGGGTCAAAAACCCAAAGTCACAGCCCCTCCTGTCACCTTCAATGGATAGCACAGGACTGAACCAAATGTGGCCCCCACCCCACCACAGCAACCCCAACCTGAACCCACAGCTTGTCATTAACAAGAGTGGTAAGGTTTCAAAAAACAGAGAGGCAAAGGCACAAAGGAATAATCTAATAAAAACAGAGAGGGGAAAAATGAAAGGAGAAAGAAAGGGAGAAACGGAGGTGAGGCAGAGGACAGAAACTTCCCAGTGGCCGAGAGGTTAAATAAAATCCTGACCATTTAACTTTGACCTTGACTGCAGAAGGCCATTACTAAGTACATGAGCAACAGCTTGTGTCAACATTCACAAATGTGACACAACATCTGATTAATAGTGCCGTATTTTGAAGAAACTGAGCAATAAGGGAGTTTTTAAATTGATGGTTGTGTGTTGTGCATGAACGTCTTGGTTTGGTTTGTCTGTCATTATTTAAAAAGGTGTGTATGCATGTGTCTCTCAGTGAGCATAACCTGACATGTAAATACAAAACACACCAACTGGGAACACTACACACCACCAGCCATTCATTTGTTGATGACACGTGTGGATAAAGCTATTGTTTTAAAGCCCCTCTGTGAGTTTAAACAATACTGATGTCTCTTCTAACTTGTACACAGCAAATCTAGGTTTTCAGGCCTACTTAAAGCAGTGTAAACATAGATATTGTGCTGGCATTAATTCCAAACTGTTCCTTTTATTTCCGACATTCATGCAACATCAATAACTGACATTCCAGTGCAGCCAGTCGTCAGTTGCCTAATGTGTTGATGAAACTGCTGACCTCTTTATTTTGCTTTGTAATAAATGTTTTTTCACTCCCAGTGGAGGCATTTCACAATACTGACATTTAACAGTTAGTGATTTCTACATTTCATAACAAAGATTCAGCGCCAAACAGTAAGCATCTCCCAAATTTCTCAATATTTACATGTTTTAAATATTAACCAAACAAGTTTTTTGTTGCAAGCATGTACAAAATCATGTTGGCTGAAAACAACTTGGAAACTAATGCAAGAGGAAACCAGCTTGATGGACAGGAAATTATTCTGCAACTACTGTACACTGACATCCAGTAATGTACTTAAGTCATTTTATTGCAAAAGTGCCAAACATTGCCTTGTTCCATTTTTTGAAAACAATTACTTTACTCCAATTTTTCAAAAAGCAAATACGTGCCAAGAAAGATACAACTTGTTCCCTACATAAAAAAAAACAGCCAGAAATAAACAGAAGGCCCAACAGTGATGCATTATTGTGAAAAAGGACTGATGCACAGAGCACAAGCCTCCTGCTTCTCACATTTTTCTTTGTTTTTCTTTGTGATAGTAAACTGAATATCTTTTGACTTCTGACCAAATAACCAATATGAAGACTGTAACCTGGGCTTAATAGTTGCTAATGAGAACAATGCTACTTATTTACGAGTAAACAAAGAGCTGCCTGATGAACAGAGGGTAAATATTGTTATATAGTCAGTTTTGGGGTAGTAGAGCCCAGGTGTGGTAGGTAAACTGAAAGGGGGTGGAGGTGAATGAGTGGCACTGTAACTTGATCATTGTTTTCTGTTTATATAGTAACACTGACAATGTAAAAGCGGCCCTGAGAGAACAAGTGGAAAAGTAGCTCCCACTGAAATGGAGAAGCTGCATCTGGCGCCAGGAGAGAGGTAGTGACTGACACCGTCTGAGGATGAGGGCAAAGACGGTTGTGACTCAAGAGAAGCATGAGGGAGAGAGACAGGGTGAGAGACACTTGGCTAAGGGCAGAGAGAGAGAGAGAGAGAGAGAGAGAGAGAGAGAGAGAGAGAGAGAGAGCTGTCTCTTATACACATCTTAGGAAGACAAGCACTGACGACATGATCACCAAGGATCGCCATAGTCCATGCTA
>CM076649.1:10626154-10926833 GCA_038496675.1 Rachycentron canadum | reverse complement strand
AGAGAGAGAGAGAGAGAGAGAGAGAGAGAGAGAGAGAGAGAGAGAGAGAGAGAGATGAGGGGGAGGAGGAGACTTTACCTGGCGTGGAGAAAGAAGGAGAGGAGCCAAAAACTGTCAACAGCTGTCATCACCCTGAACTGAGCCCAGCCTCAGTGCCTCAGCCTGAAAAAATACCTCAGTCTTCTTAACTTACAGCTAACCCCTTAGCATGTCACAACATCAATCAGCACACTGCTAATGGACACAGAAGATACAAGATGGCTGTGTGAATCACCTTCAACAAGTGCCTTGATGTGTCTACTATGCAGTGCTTCACATGCAATCTTAAAATCTAAATATAACATGTCATATAATTTTTTTTCCACTGCTGTTTTTCATTGTCCTCCAAGAGGCCCATTTTCCTGTGTGTTAAAATTTAAACATCATGTACTTAGTGTAGCTACATGAAACTTTGCCTCTATCTCCTTTCACCAGTACAATGGTACTATACTTCCTGTTATTATTTCACCCGATCTCCTCTTTTTCTCTGGATCTTTCCCACCTTCCTTCTCTTCCATTTACTCAGTGTTTGCTGTCAGATCAGCACATCCCTGTTTAGACAACAGAAGCCCCCCTGAAAGCAGAAACCTTCCTTATTAGCTCTGATGCCCGACTGTCTTGAAACACAAGGTGTCAGTCCTCAGCAGACCTTTATCAACCTCTGAAGAAGCAGAGACGTTTCACCTTCACAGAACTGATACAGAGTACATGAAAATGAAAACACAGTGACTGACACCACATGTCATCGAGCCTCCAGCTGTTTGAATTTTATAGCCCAAACAAACATATTCTACACAAGCACAAGTGGAGTGAGCATGTGCTTTGTTTTACATTGACGATGAAGGTCTTTCCATTTCTTTTGGAGCAACTGTGTGGACGACACAGTGTGACATATGGCCTATAGGGCCTTCAGCCTGGCTCAAGCTGCCAACACTGTACATCTCATTGAACTAGACTTTGGCCTGGGGGGCT
This sequence comes from Rachycentron canadum, assembly GCA_038496675.1. NCBI lineage: Eukaryota > Metazoa > Chordata > Actinopteri > Carangiformes > Rachycentridae > Rachycentron > Rachycentron canadum. Next base: position 10,925,822 of record CM076649.1, on the reverse strand, counting down.
TCACAGAGCCTCACACTACAGAGGAGTAAAGGATAAGATCTGTGGCACCAAAGAGTAGTGACTAACTATAACTAACTACAGTGACAATGTTTTTTACTTCTTTGAGAATTTGAGAAATACTGTGATTGATTTGACTATAAAAATACAGCAAAGTTCAAAAGACACCAAAAGTGCAATTTTGATGGATAGTCCTCTAAAGATGAATGAAAAGGATGAAAAATTCAGTTTTTATGTAACTTCTTGCCTCACTAAATGTTCAGCAGTGCACTGTGGAATGTGTGTGTGCATGTGAATATGTGTGTGTGGGCTGCTACATGGGACCATGGGTCGAGTGGACAGCATACGAAGATTTTCAGTGTGACTTTGAGCGCAACAACACTCACAGAAACAAACTTAGTGAAGAGAGAGGGGGAGGAAAACAGTGGCATGCTTGTCAATGTCATACTTATGGTACTTTCAAAGGCAAAGTTAATACAACTAGTACATAAAACTGTGCTTTCATTGCATTATCTATTTTTTACATTACAAATGGATGAGTCATGCCTGCAGTTACTGAGCAGATGAACAGTAGGGGATCATTTTAGCCTTAAATATGCTGAGTGAGTAATTACCATGACAGCAGGGATGAGATGGGGGAGACCTGAGTGAAAATTCCTTTCATCAGCTGTTCTAAGTTCAATACCACCCCCCTCCTCCTTCTCCACCATCCCCCCAGCTCAGCTCAACCTTGGCTAATAACCCTCTTCCCCCCTCTGTCCTCTCCTGCCTTCCTGCCCTGGCAGGAGGAGGAGTCCTTCCTGTCACTCGCAGCGCCTTTTAAAGGAGAGGCTGTGAAGACCAGGCTACTGTCCAGGAGATGGCTCCATAAAAAAATATCCTGGACAAATACTCAAACCTGCAAACTCTTAACACAGTCCTCCAGTTTCAATTATATTTTGACATTTTGGACCATATGGGCCTGAAATAAAAATAGTCAAGAACACTCAGTGGAGCTTGATGTGTAATGCAAGAAAAATGCATGAAAAACAACATGCATGTTATATGTTTTTACCCCACGGTCATGGAATTTAGCTTTGTCTACTAAGCATGGGGGAGGGTGTGTTTATGGGACAGGTTGTTAAATCTGGGTTTGTCCTTCCCATTGACCATCATACATACAATGCACCCTTTCTTTTTCAAACACAGAATCAGCCCAATTTTCCTTTTTTATATAGCAGAGTCAGAATCAGCTCCCACCTCCATACTGGGCACCTTTGATATAATACCAACACAGAGCTAATATGGCTTCTCAAACACATCATGTGCTACTAATCTCAGTATTTTACATTGTTCAATTAAAAGCTTTTTGGCATGAAAATAAATAAATATTTAATTATGTAAGTAATGAGATGAAAACTTTACATTAGTCATTCACTTTATAATAAAGAGTTTGATGGCCTAGTTGTGATTTTTTTGTTTTAATTGTGAAAATGATTTAATAATATAAAATATGATTTATCAGCTGAACAACATTTTTCTAACTAGTGTTTACAAAATCAGAATTAATACATAATTGATAAGACACAGCTCAGAATCATCAAAGGCCAAAAGGCCAAACTCATCCAATATTGATATAATGTGGGAGTCATGGCTAGAAGCTGCAAAACTTAAATCAGAGACAAGTTCAAACACAACCCACTGCAACCTCACAAGATATTGGTTTCAGGCTGTTTCCCTGAGGGATGTTCCCCAGTCAGCAGCCTGACGCTGGCTCTGTTCCTGTTTTCAGTTCAGTTCAGTTTCAGCAACAGATTGATTTCAAATGATCCAATTTTAATAAATTTACATGGAAAATTCAGCTCAGTCATACCGACTTATCAATTATATATAACCTACAGCATTTGTCATGTGCACATTCCCAGCAGATGAATCAAAGGTAACTAGAATATATCAACACACAAACTTTAACCTAATTACTGCAAATAACTAGATTAGAGTAATAATTTGATTACAGTGTTTGCATGATTCACTGAATAATCATGACAAGACACAATTTGTCTGATAATCTTGTTTATGTATGTATTGTATTTATGTGGGGGCTTGTGGCAGGAAACATCTTATTGATGATGCAAAAAAAGGAAATTTGATTAAACTGAAATGTATGGGTTGTTAGTACTTTTTTATTTTATTATATTTTTTTGTCTTGATACAAATTATTTTACTTGCAGTGGTGGATTGTAACCTGAAATCAACTAAATCTTTTTGTGTTTTTAGTTTTTTTGACCACCATTGTTTGTGCATAGACGCTACCATACTCACTCTCTGTGATTACTCTGGCACATACTCACACAAAAGAAAATATTGTTTTTTCTTTTGTTTTTGCAGTTACATAATCAAAATCTGATGATTGAATTATTTCAGGTAAGAGATGGTGTTTAGGGGAGCAGATGCAAATATCAGTATTGTTGTAGCTGCACCCTTTTATTTTTCTTTCGTGTTAAAGTTAGTGTAAAATCATTTAGTTTGATGCAAAAATGATTCTTTAGAAGATGGTAATACATTTCATTTCACAGGTTTACTGTGAAATACAAAGTCACAGGTTAATAAGATCCATTCATGTTGTCTTCTCTTGTCCTTTTCCACTCAAGTCCAACTGAGAGCCTCTCAGCAGCTAACGCATTTGAAGACAATACATTTTCCAGAACAAATAATAATAGCATTGCTCTTTCTTTCTCATAATAATGGCCTCAAACTGGTTATTACTATTATTGTGCAGTGCACACAGGGATGGACAAAGCTGTTTTATTGCAGCTATAAGAATTTGCTTTTGTAGAGAAGGTCACACACACTGAACTTGAATTTCCAGGTCTGCAGAGGCTGTTGTTTGAACTTCACAGAGGAGTTTCTTTCTCACCAGTAGTGAGAAAGTGACAGTGTTAGGGAGAGACAGCCCACAGGCATCCAGATGCTCTGTAGAGTGGCTCTGCCAGCAGCTAATTTATAACCTAATGACACAGATTTGTAAATTCTATTAGAGACTTGTGATAGTCCAGGTACAAAATGTCAAAATAGTTATCTGAGCCTCCTCTGGTCCAAGAAACACAACAAATAGTTTTAAAAACTTATCTCTGCCACACATCTCTATTTATCAGCTATTGGCAGTAACAGCATCTCACCATTGTATTATGAGCTGTTGGCCTCCTTTGTCATAATATATTGGTCCATTGTTAAACCCAGCTTTGAAGAAGCCATTTAAAGAGAAGAAGTTGCCAGAAGAAAAAGCAGATTATCACTGATTGAAGAGGAGAGCATTTCCCCTCAAGGCCTATAACAACAAGAGAGTTTGTGTCATCCCTCCACTCAGCCTTCGCCCCCTTTAACTGCCCCTACACACCACCTAATCTCTTAATTGACCCTTTGTAATTGTAATTGTATCATTAAAAGCTCTTGGTTACACAACACACTGTATGTAAGATGAGCCATGTGTGAGCCAAGAGTAAACACTGCACATTATTGCTTGCGAGGAACACACACACACACACACACACACATACACACACACTGATACACACTATTAGAAGGGGAGATGAAGTGTAGGAATAGGGGCTTTTCAAAAGAGGAAGAAAACAAATGTCACACAGAGGAGAAACTCTCCCCCACTACAGAAGAGGCTGCGTGACAGAGTGAACGGACAGACTTTGGCATGTCCCTGCTCCCTTTAATGCCTCCTGATGTTGAAACAAAGGACGGCAAAGAGGTGCTGAACTGCCTCACATAAAAAACACAGGAAAAAGATGACCACCCCCCACCCTCCCCTTTTTTAAGACAAGGAGAGAAAGCGTGTGTCAAAAAGACACAGAGGCCAAAACGCTATCAGGAATTTACTATCTTCACATCAAACATGTTCACTGGAAGCAACACTGAAAGGCCAAACTAATCATTTTTGTTCACTTCCCAATGAGGGCCACTGATCAACCATGCAACAGTTTATGGGCTCATGCTTTAAAGCCACAATCCGGTAATTTTTTTCCACAAGGGGAAAAATCAAAGAATGCAGGTTAAATAGATTTCACTTGCTTGAATTTGGAGGAATTGTAAAATCTTGGAATGAATGAGTTAAATGTCCACTATATAAAATCCAGTTGGAGAAAAAAATATTAGTGTGTAGTAGCAAAACCCACAATTATTTATCATCAACTGATCTGTCTATTTCTCAATGAATTGAAAGCTCATTTTGTTCGTCAAAATTTAAAAAAAAAAAGAAAAAAGAAAAGGCAATAAATGTCCAGAGCATATGGAGACATCATCAAACGCCTTGCCTTGCTCAACCATTTTCAAAATGTTCAGTTAACAATTATATGAAACTGAGTAAAGCCACACTGGAGCTGAAGTCTGAGAAATTTTTGTTTGAGAAAACTAACTTATACGATTCATTCATTTTCAGGAGTAGTAGTTTATTTATTATTAGTCTGTCCAGTTGAGCCTTATGCTTAGAAAAAGATTTTAGTTAAAGGTTTAGTCAAAAATAGCAGTTGAAAAAAAAAAGATAAAATAAAGGCATGAATGTCAGATGCAAGTAACACCTCTTGTGTATGTAACTGTCCATTAATGTTAGCAGGTTATTCAGGACACCCCCATGCCCCCAACACACACACACACACACACACACACACACACACACACACACACACAACCCCTCTGGTCGGTCTGAATATCTTTTTGGTTCTCTCTTACCATGTGACAAAAATCTTTATTCATGCATTTTCTGATGCTAAACCAGTAACCTTCCTAGCTAAAAGATATTTTTATATAAAGAAAACATGATTAATGACCATTTGTGGACATTTGTCTTTCAGCCTGGCATCTGGTGAAGCTCCTTAGCGAGTTGAGACAGGCCCTGCTGTGGTGTTTGTCATCCTGACTGCTCATGCATCATCATTAAAGAGCACTGTGGACCTGACAGCGCTTGATGCCCTGGTATCTAAATAATTACTAAGATAAATAGACTCAAGGTGCTCAGTGGGGACATCCCAAACTCTTGGGCGTCATTTTTGAAACTAAAAATGATGAAAAATGTCACCTGGGTGACACACATGAAAAGACTGAGTTTCTATAGATAGATAGAGTCAATGTTTGATTTTCCAAGCCACAAAGCCAAGTGTAATCATAGAGTCTGAAAATGGACTCCATGAGAATAACAAAGGCTCTGCTTATTATTTCGCCAGATAGAGTGGATTTTCTCATTTATCTCTGCAGTGTTTGTCTCTGTGACAGTTTCTGTGTGGCTGCATTTCTCTTTCCAACACTGTATTTTGATACCTGAGGCAACATCTGTGCGTGTGTTTTCTGAGGAACTGTGAAGAGATGTTAAGAAACAGGGAGTTCTCACATCTGACACGATTCATGACTTTCAACAACTGCTTTCTCATTTTCAGTCATTTTCTTTTCTGAATGCTAGAATAACTTCTAGTATTCAGTGACTTCACCAGCTGCATAGACATCAACTCAAGTCTAAGTCTATGTAAAAGCAAACGATTGCCAGTACATTAATATTTTCCATTATGTGTTGTAAACTATTTGTTTCTAACTAACTGTGGCTCTGTGTTGGAGTTTATTAGCCAGATCACAACTATGTGATTTGCAGGCCTATTTGCCTTTAATCTGTCAGTGCTGTTTCTGTTTGGACTTCGGTGCTTGTTGTGTTCATTGTCGGGTCAGGTCCAGCATTGTTTAAAAGTGCTGTCAATCATATGAAGTCATTCATAAAGAAAACAAACACCACGGTGTATAAATATGCCCACCCCAACTCACTCACTCACACTCACACAAAAGCTGACTGAGCACATAAACAAACAAACTGCAGGGTGAGAATGGGACATAGAATCGAAAGGAATCTGACTCTTCCTGTGGAGAGAGCTCTATGATAACAAAACTAGGACTCTGATAAGAACACACACACACACACACACACACACACACACACACACACACACACACACACACACACACACACACACACACACACACACACACAGCTGCTGGTTTGCAGTCTGATGGACAGGGTTGAGTACTCACACTGAATGCTGCTAGCCCCAGCCCAGGCGAAGGGGTCCAGGCCAGAGAAGTAAGGGGTGGCCTTTCCTAGCATGCAGGAGCCTTGTCCAGATACATCAAAGAGGGGCCGCGGGGCCAGCCCTAGAGCTTCCATGCAGTCAAACATGCTCCTCTCAAATCACAGCCACACAACTGCAATCCTCTGCTATTATCCTGCAACTGAGCTAAGAGAGAGTGGCTGTAAAAACTCAGTTAGTTAAAGTAACTATGCCCTGTTCGGTCCAGGTGTTCCCTGTCTGTCTGTCTGTCTGTCTTTCTCTGCCACTGCCCCCTGACCTGTTTCTCCCAAACTAAGTCTCTCTCCCTCAATTTTTTTGCTTTGTTTCTGTGCTATAGCTTAAACTGCTTATAATCTCTCTGTTCCCAGATCACTGGCTTGCCTGCCTGCAGTAACAGATTTTCCCTTCCCCTCTCGCCGGCTCTCTGGGCCCCTCACACTCCACTACAGACACAGCCAACTATCTGCATGCTCTCTCAGCAGACAGAGAGGAGGTGGGGTCGAGGAAGAAGAAGAGGGAGGGACACCATGCAGTCTGAGCAGGGTGTGTACTTGCCTTCTGATTGGGCATTCAACAAACTTTCTCTCCCTCACTCTTTTCTCCTTCAGGTCTCCTCCTCTTCATATTTCATATTTTGCAAACGAAAATAAACACTCCTCACCTCCTCTGCTCCCTCCCTCCAATCTTTCTTCTTTCTTTCTCTTTTTTTAATGTTCTTTTTGTTGCCAGAGAAGGGGAACAAATAACCTCTCTCCCAAACAGTGCAGCTCTGCCACATTTAACAGAAAAACAGAAAACTCCCACCTCACAGAGTCTGCTGGGAGCAAGAATGAAAGGTGCTGAGAGAGCAGCAGTTTAGCAAAGGTGTCATTTGCTAATTTCTTCACAGCTTTTATTGTAAACGGACGCTCTCCTATGGTTTCTGTACAGAGAAAGTAGGATTGAAATCCAAGTGACCACAGGAACACATCTGCACACACACACACACAGCTTGTGTATTTTATCCAAATCCAAATAAATATGACTTATTAATTATTATTCCCTTCAGTGTATGTGAACAAACAGCGAAGCAGTGTGTTAAGTACAAAAGAGCAGGGAAAAAAAACAATCATAGAAAACAGAGAAGGCAATGCTTTATTTTACAGGTGTGTTATTCACTGACAATTTCCTGTTTCCTGAAAAAGAACTGGTGCTTGTATGCAAAAACAGAGGCCTTGATTTTATAAGAAGATGTTGATTTACAGGGGGGGTTACTTTTAAAAGAACTGGCCTCTTTAAACCTAAATAAATATTAATTCATGATTCATTTACAATTGGACACTTTATGCTTCATAAATGTTTAATTGTATGATTGTAGACACATTCAAAATTTCCCCTGACCTGCTGTGCACTGGCACCTAATTGAATTTAATTCATTCTAAGTACCAACTGAACACTCAGTATTTACCTACATCAATGCTTAGCTTCTAGCATGCTTCCAAAGAAATGAATGATTAATAGGAAGTTAGTAGAAATTTACAGACCAATAAAATAAAAGAGAAGAGAGAGGGTGCTAAACAGCCATCCATTTCTACCACATGAAGTTTTATTTGTCTGTTGAAGCTTTCTCTTTTCCATTTGTCCTTGGCTTGTGTAGCTATCTAATTCAATTCCTCCAATTCAGTTCAAATGGATTCAGTTATGTTCCCTCCTGGAGCTTATTGGACTCTGCAGTCACACTGAAGTGCGACTCCGCTGCAGGCGAACCACACTGGCCCAGAGTCTGGATAGTTTGTATACGAGACAGCCTCACCTCCTCCCTTTCCTTCCCTCATTCAAGAGGGATGAACTCTGGAAGACACCCCCACTGGGGCTCTAACACCCCCCCTTCACTCACACACACACACACACACACACACACACACACACACACACACACACACACACACACACACACACACACACACACACACACGTACACACTGACTTCCCAACTTGTCCTGCCTGTGGCTTTGTACACTTCATACTGCATTATTATTCTCTACTTTGTTTTTCTCCTTTTATTTGTTTGTGTATATTTTCCCCAACCCCCAATATCCATTACATTTTTTTTCTATCATTATTTTGAAAATAATAGAAGACATTCTTTCTGCTCTTTAAAACACATTTCAAGTTTTGTTTTTAGGGATCCCCCCTCTTCTTGGTCTCAGTGAGTTTTTACCTGTCTTTCACCATCCTGACAGACACACAGACACACACACACACACTACAATGAGACACTGCAGGGAGCAGAGCTGCACAATATCAGCCTTCTGAGCTCTCTCCACACCTTGAGACAATTACCCTCCCCGCCTTGCAGCACCCTGCCCCCTGTTGCTGCTTTCAGGAAAGAGACACACAAATACAGGGGGGGAATGCGAAGAACAAGAAAAACAATGTCTCATTTTCCTCCACTTTTAGCAAAATGTAAACTCTGTTAGTTGGGCAAATGCAGCACTGTCCCTTTGAAACTTAAAACATGGGACTCCCCACTCAACCACGTCTCTTTCCCCTTCTCTCACTCTCTCACAAACACACACACACACACACACACACACACACACACACACACACACACACACACACACACACACACACACACACACACACACACACACACAAACACACACACACACACACACACACACACACACAATCTGTAAGAAGAGCGAGTCACATTACAACTATTCACAATCAGGTTCTTCAGCTATTCACCCTGTCTTCATGTCTGACACAAACACACAGAGCTGAACAATGGCCCCTCTTTTCTTTCTCTGTCTGTGTCTCCACCAGCAGCTCCTCCAGCTCGGCCGCAGATATTTGCACAAAGTCTCATTGCGGTCATCAGCAAGCGCACAAATATAGTCACAAATGTGAGGCAAAGAGTGCAAGACTGTTGGTTTGTGATATTCATGGGTGTTGGAATGTGCAGCCTACAGAGTAGCAGGGGAAATGTGTGTGTTTCTGTGTGTGAGTTCATAATGTGTGTATGTGCTTAAACAGAGTGCATGTGATGACAGACACAAAGAAAAACACACAAGCCTTGCTCTGTGCCTTTAGGTTCAAGTTTCTAATATCACACCCCCACACACACACACACACACACACACACACACACACACACACACACACACACACACACACACACACACACAATACATTACAAAGAACAAGATGTGACAAGTAGAGAAATTACGAAGGGACATCGTGTTCATTATGGAAAAATTCACTTGATAACATCACAGTGAGTTTTGTTCCTTTTCATAATCGACAATTATTTAGATGAAGACAGAATTTAAGTCTAAATGTTGTGATGAAAAAGACAGAACTCAGTATTTCCACAAAATGTGAGAAATATTTACTTTACTGAGAAAAATCCAGTGATCATATCATGTATTTACACTAATTCCAGGAAGCACTGGGCAGAATACATTTCACTGAAAGGTGTTGCTTGTGTATTTGCACTAATTCTCACTGCTATTAGAAAAAGAAGAATGAGATGAAACTGTATGACTGAGTACACAGGAAGGAGCTTTTGATGTGGATATCCGCAAATTTCAAATCCAGGGATGCTTTGAGTTTCATCTCATTAAGGAACGAAGTCCAATTGTCCATTTACACTGATTAGGACCCAGTTTGAATTAATTAGCAAAATCCCACTTAAACCTCTACTGTAATTTTGTATAATTTTGTTCACTTTGCACTAATGAGAGATAAGTAATTGGCTTTAGCTTTCCTTGATGGTAAAGAATGTGCTCATTAATTGCATGGTTTCCTCCTCATTGCAAATACTCAGCAAAGAAACCCTTTGCTGGCGGGCAGCCACAAATATCATATCATTTTACATAGGGGATGTCAGTTCACCTGAGGGCATTCATAAAAATCATTTTTAAAATCTGGCAGATGGATAAATGTGTTTTTGTATTCAACAGCAGTTTTTTAGTTAAACTGACTAAAGAGAAGTTCAACTCTACACGAATAAATTGTGCCACAGCAATGTAGAAGTGCCCTAAGGTTGTGGTCAGTACTCTGGCATCACTGTCTTATGCATCATGCGAGGTGTGGTCAGCACACAAAAAAGTGTCTCAATTTCATTTTCCAGTCTCATCAGCAAATCAATCTCACAAATTTTACAGCAAAATAACCTCACATCAGAAGTTGGACCTTGATAAACCCTTACATGTGAACCAGAGCCTTAAAGAGAGAGGCTATATATATATATTTATATTATATAAAACATAGGAGTCAAGTACATGAATAAACTGTGTGAACTTCTGTTTGGTCAGGTGAGCTACAGCAACTATCTGCTGACTAGTATTGACTGTCAGTTAGCAATTTCCCCCATTCTTGTGTAACTCTTTTTTGAATGAACCCATGTACGATGAGAACAAAATGCAAAGGCTGCAGATACATTATTGTGATTTTGCTCTATTGGTCAAATAAATGACAAAAAACGACAAAACATATTTTGACAATGTTGAAGTGTTAGAAGCCTAATTCATCTAACTCCCTTTCCTATCACACACAAAAACACCCTGTGACACCCTGATGCTCACAGCATAAGTGGTGTAGATACTGGATGGATGATGGATAGATTTTTATCCATTTAATTAATGTTACTTTGCAACCTTATTACTATAAATATAAGAAATTAAACATAGTGGTGCGGTTTTAATCTTAAATTATGATCCAACTTCTGATTACAGACATTTTTCACAGTTTAATATATTTTGCTTGTTGGGCTCAACTATCAATAAGACTTGAACTGTAAATACTTGACAGTCTTCTTTGACCATGTTTACACAATGCTCATACAATGCCGCCTCACGTGTCTTTCTGTCTCTGTCTGTGTATGTTAGTATAGAAGTCCCAGAGGCGACATGTTAGAGATGTAATCACATACTTGCTACTGCTACTAGCTCACTTTCTGTTGTTGGGCCTAAGAAACATGCACTCATATTAATTGACTGGTTTCTTCCGCAGGTATTTCTAAAACTGATGTGGGAAACTCCACAAACAAGTCTCTGTATACAGTATTTGACTTGGACTCTGCACAACATTGGGATTAATCTGAACAGAAGCTGCTTCAGCTACTTTGGGACATGAGTTTAACATATACATAGTCACATGTAGAAAACCTGATTAACCTGGGGATACTGGCGTTCATATAAACATGTTAATGGCTTTAAGCTGTGGGCACCTGCATGTTGTAAAAGTTGCAGTGAACAAGACAAAAGATGCTGATTTGTGTGTGTGTGTGTGTGTGTGTGTGTGTGTGTGTGTGTGTGTGTGTTGCCTGGTTTACACCAAAAATGACATTTGGCATAACATTGTTTTAAGGAGGAAAATTATCGGAATCTGATTTTGCAGATTCGTTTAGAGTATCATGTGCTTGTAATTTGTCTTTGTCGTTTTTGCCATTTGCTGTACTGACATTTTACAGTACTGTATGCAAGTGCTGAAACCTGACATTCAATACTGTATTGCTTGCAGTACTTACAGTAACCAAAAGTGTAACTGTTACTGAGTAGTAAATATTTTTTTGAAAGCAGTAAAATGCTTTTACTGTATTATACACAATCAAAATTTCTGGAGCTGCTATGAAGAGTCTGTTTTCCACTTTTGTGTTTAAATTTTGATTGCCTTTGTGAAGGTTTTGTAAATGGGTTTTAGCGATTGTGAAAAACCTGTTTGGGTTACAAACAAATTACTGCATGGGCATGTGACAATACTTTTTACTCCATTTAAGGATTTTACAGATTCAATAGTTTGGTAAACAAGATTCTAAACAATAATACAGCAGTAAACTACTAGTTTCTATGTAAAGATATAGCAGAGTAATGGCATCTGTATTATGTGTTGTAAGCTGAGTTTCTCTGTTTTGGTTGCTTGTGTTGTGGTTGCCCTGAGCTGACATTCAGGTGAAAGTGACAGAATTTCCTCCTTTTTTGTCCAAAAAGTCATCAGACAAAGAAAGAGATAAAACCAGAGCACAGGCAGACTGGTCATAGGGATAACTATCCCAATCAATAACAGGTAACTAGCGGCTTAAAGTTTTTCAGTTTTTACCGTCTCTTTCAGCATCTTTGGCATAACATTGTTTTAAGGAGGAAAATTATTGGTTGTTGTAAGAGCAAATAATAACCAGCACAAAATTGACTTATGTTTCACTTCTCCTGCTCCTCACCTCAGACCAACATAAACCAATGTATATAATTTGAGTTTTAGCCATGTTGGACATATAGTCCTGTGACTGGAGCAGATTAAAAACTGTTTGTCTGATCACTCCAACTCATTGAGTTAATATTTCTCTCTCTGATATGAATGTATAGCAAGTCCAATTGTAGTTTGCACAACTTGAAATTGGACTCACATTACAGGAAACTAATGGTGCACCTGAAGTTTCAATAATGTAGTGCTCTGGCCCTGAAATGACTAGGAACTAGGAAACATCATTAAAGCAAAGAAGTACAGAGGAAGAAGAGAGAAATAAAGGAGACAAAAATGACTTGAGTACATACACACACACACACACTCACACACATACATACATATGTTATACATTTTCAGGATATAAGATATATTATATCTCAGATATATATCTTATATCCCAAAATAATAATATATCATATATATATATCATTTATGAGAATGTGATTTTCAGCCTTCAAATCAACTTCACTTTCACCTGTTCCTGGTCTTTGAATTGACCCTTGCAATCACTTGCTCCGTCTCGCAAGTGAAGAGCAGTAGCGCCCCCTGTGACTCAAAGTAGGAAACTCTGTTTAAACACTAAACACATTCTGCCTCTGCAAATTGAAATGAAAAATAATTTAAATATAAATCAGTTATGGAGTCAGTTATGGTCTCTGTATTCTAATGTAATGATTTAATCCAGGACTAGCAGCACATTACGAAAGAGGACCATGTTATGTTTTGTCTGCCATCTGCCAGGTTCACCACATGGAAAATCTCTTCTCTTCTCTTCTCTTCTCTTCTCTTCTCTTCTCTTCTCTTCTCTTCTCTTCTCTTTGTTGAGCGTCAGGACTGGTAACATTTAGCAACACTATCTTGTCATGTGCCAAGTGTGGGATTAGGATTTTTTTCGCCTCCCAATTGAACCTCAGACAAAATCCAACCCTCATGATGATTTTTTTTTAAACCACATTTTTACTGGCATCTGAATTAAGCTCATTGTAAGTCTCAATATCATGGGATTGTACCAGTCTTTGTGCATCGTCTTGCTTGTTCATGATAAAGAAGGTTTTTTTTTTTTTTTATGTAATGCAATAAGAGAAAACTCTTATTCACATCTTATCAAAAAGTCTCAGCAGCTGTTTGTTAAATGTAAGATAAATTAATTAATTTAGTTACTCACACAATGCAGCCATTTCTTTGGGAAGATCTGCCCCAAACCGGCCAAAGAGGTGGCTACTGGCCAGCAGGTCAAAGGGGGAGTGGCTCCTCATGGAGTTAAAGGTGAACGGGTAAATAGCACGGGGGAAGCCAGCCATGTGACGCACTTGGTGCTCCCTGTTGGTTGCCATGGTAGAAGGTGCAGGTGATGGTTCAGGTGACTTCTCTCCAACTGTCCTGGTGTTTGCTCTTCCTATGTCTTTGTCAGGGACCTACGATGAGTTTGAAATGGGCTGGTGCCATTCAGCCCCGTTTAGCTGCTAGCTTCTCTGTCACAGAGCCACAGAGAGGTGAGAGGGATGCTGAGGGGGGAGGAAAAGCCGGCGGGTGCCAAGTGACCAAGACCTGACCAGGTCCAGACTCTGTAGAAAAGGGGGGAAGAGAAGGAGGAGGGGTCAGGTATTAGAACAAAAGTCTGGTGATTAGTTTGCCATTGCAGAGGCTTAACAACTCACCAAAAGCTAAATCAATCATAATTCACTTCACTTTCTGCACCAAAGGCAGTGGTTGAAATATGTCAAAGGCAAAGTACAGATTAGAAGACACAGAACAAAACGACTCTGCTAGACAAACAGTTGACAGAGCAGAAAAGCAGAGGGGGTGCAACACTTTCCTCTCGGTTTTTGTCTTTCTTCCAAGTAGCGCAATGATTTCAGGCAATGCCATATGATTTCAATCAGCAGAACTGTATTATAAAGGGTCTCTCTGTTCCCTCTGCAAGCCTGACTCTAGCCAGTCTGCCAGAAAACAGCCAGCCACAATATGGGTACAATTAACCCTTTACAACAACAGACACACATTTCTCAGTCATTCTTGATAGTAACCCACATTATGAATCCCGTGCTTCCACTTTGCTGAGGGTTTCAATTTTTTACACTTTTGTTGCCTCTCAGGACTCATGTTGCAGCTTTGTGACCCCCCGTCAGTAAGTTAAATCTGGGCAGCCCTCCCCTTGTTACGCTATGACTCTCATCCCCTTCTATGATTTCATGAGAGGGTGGAGCTTATGTCTCTGTGGTAGAGCTGTGGTATATACAGCTTGGCCAAAGAATGTCTTGTTGTTTTGGGCCTGCTTCGGCATGGGAATCAAGCACCCAGAGTGGGTGAGAGATTTCTGAGTTTACAAATGATCTTTTGAACTACTGTGAGGAACACATGATGAATTTTCCATGTTAAACTGTGTTGTGTTGCACAGATTAATGCAGGTACACAAGTTAAGGTATGTATGGCAGCTGTAACCGACACAGCAGCCTGCCAATTACAGCACTGCCTTAAAGGTTCACCCTGTACCTGATTTAAAGTAAAATGTTCCACATGTGGAGGTAAAAACACACACACACACCCACAAACACACACAGCTCAGGAGGGAGAGAGGGTTTCACTAATCAGAAGGTTGGTGGTTTGATCCCCAGCTCTTTCAGTCCACATGTTGAAGTGTCCTTTGTGGTCAAGATAAACAACCTCAAATTACCATGTACAACATATAGAACAAGGGCTGTATGGATGTATGTGACCTAACTGTAGTGTGAAGTGCTTTGGTGGCTAGAAAAGCACTATATACAGTAAATGCAGTCAATTAATCATTTACACACACACACACACACACACACACACACACACACACACACACACACTTTCATTGTGAATAGTTTCCATAGAGACTATTTTGTCATTAAAAAGCAGCTCCAATTAAAAGTGTTTACTCATTGTAGTTGAAGGGAAAATGAAGGTGAAGGTGTGCCTATAACTGTAATAAAAAGAAATTTTGTTGTGACATTTTCATCGGATGTGGAGAGATGGAGAGATTGTCTGTGAACACCATGATCAGGAGATTCAGAGATTTTTGTCATTGAAGGTTTATTGTACATAAAGCAGGGGAAAAGTCTATTACTGTTTTGGAAGTTGTATGACAGACGACCCCACACGAGGGAAAACCTCCTACCAACCATGGAAATAGTCTGATGTGAAATAGTGTAAGTGTGGAGTCCTGCCATGGCTGGATCCAACACACCAGAGGGGTTTTCCCCTGTTGCCTGGCTGAAGAGAATAGAGCCTGTGATATATTTGCAGGCCTGTCCAGTACAAAGACGTGATGCTGAAGCTGAATGTATTATTTCTGGAGTTTGATTTTGCAGATTCGTTTAGAGTGTCATGTGCTTGTAATTTGTCTTTGTCGTTTTTGCCATTTGCCGTACTGACATTTTACAGTACTGTATGTAAGTGCTGAAACCTGACATTCAATACTGTATTGCTTGCAGTACTTACAGTAACCAAAAGTGTAACTGTTACTGAGTAGTAAATATTTTTTTGAAAGCAGTAAAATGCTTTTACTGTATTATACACAATCAAAATTTCTGGAGCTGCTATGAATTCCACTTTTGTGTTTAAATTTTGATTGCCTTTGTGAAGGTTTTGTAAATGGGTTTTAGCGATTTTGAAAAACCTGTTTGGGTTACAAACAAATTACTGCATGTGCATGTGACAATACTTTTTACTCCATTTAAGCATTTTACAGATTCAATAGTTCGGTAAATTCATAAAAATAGTAATTCTAAACAATAGTATAGCAGTAAACTGCTAGTTTCTATGTAAAGATATAGCAGAGTAATGGCATCTGTACTTTGTGTTGTAAACTGAGTTTCTCTGTTTTGGTTGCTTGTGTTGTGGTTGCCCTGAGCTGACATTCAGGTGAAAGCGACAGAATTTCCTTCTTTTTTGTCCAAAAAGCCATCAGACAAAGAAAGAGATAAGACCAGAGCACAGGCAGACTGGTCATGGGGATAACTATCCAAATCAATAACAGGTAACTAGTGGCTCGTCTAAGTTTTTCAGTTTTTACCATCTCTTTCAGCATCTTTAGTGTGATTGAGGTCTCAATGTGTCAGCAGAACACTGAATTTGTTTCCCAGTCTGACTGTGGAGCCAATACTGATCTCATGGCATGGTAACACTAGCTAACTTGGTAACTAGCAGTTTCCAATTCATTTGTTTAGCAAATGTTGCTGGCTAAATGTCAGCTTTGGGCTAATGGTTGTGTTTAGATTGTTTCTTGTTGCCTCTCATGTATGTTTATTACAAGTTTGTTTTGCTTCTGAATTGTATTGGGTTCCAATGAGGGATGTTTTTAATATTTAGTTCACCCTCATCTGTGCTACTATTATTAGAGTAAAAGTCTTCAATGTCCTCTCAATTTTCCAGCAACCGCTTTCCACATAGACAACACATACAGTGTATATTACACATTCACACACAAAACCAGAAAGTCAGCACAGTGAGTGTTATTTTTTAAGTCATATTTCCCAGGTTTATACATTTATACATATTTTCTGTAACTGCTTAACTTTGCTGTGGTTTTCTTCTCTGCGAGGGCCAGTTAGGGAGAGTCCCTGCAACTGTTACAAAGAACGTTTGTGTTTGAGAATCAAAAAATGTCAAGCCAAGGTTGGACAAAGCATGTGGTAATAAAAAAAAAAGTTTAAGAAGTACGGCGAGTACTGGTGTGGAATGGTCTCACTTAAAAAAACATATGCAAGCACATGCTTCCCTAAAAGCAGAACACAGGTATATTCAAGCACGGACATGTAGGCTGCAGGAGTGAACATACACAGATGTTCTGACTTTAATCGTGTTCATGGGCAAGTAATCAGTGGAAAACACACTGCGTTCACACATGCTGAAACACCATTAAAGGCTGCAATTGACCTTGAAGAATGAAGGCGTAAATATAGGATGGAGGATCCTTCCACAGTTGCAGCTTTAGAGTCCCTCGATTTGACTTGAACCAATCAAATTCAAAGACAGAAATCAGTGGTATGAAAGCCAGATGTATAAAAGGCTTGGGAAGAGGAAAAAATAGTGTTGAAAACTAAAACAAAAAAAAATTGATGGAAAAAGATAGAAGGAAACTGAGGAAAGGAAAGAGAGGAAAAGAACATAGCAGGGAGCATCTGGCAGGCCATGTGTAAGAAGTGAACAGACCCATTAATTAGAGCCATACTGGAAAGTGGATTAATAAGAGAAAGAAGTGACTGTGGTAAAGCAGCATGGGAGGATGGCGGAAAACAGGCAGGAGTGGTGGCAGAAAACATACATAAAAATAAAGAAACAGTTTTATTTCCACTAATAAACTATGAAATAATGTGCGCCCAAGCCAAGGAATGGTTTCTTTCTCTCTAATGAGTAACACCCCCCCACACTCTCCCTCCAGGGGGAATACACCTTAGGCAGGGCAACAAAAGCAGTGCTGTGTCCCTGGGCCTCCAGGCCTCAATGCAGCTTTTATGAGACCTGGCTGGGTCAGGTCAGACTGGGTCACCTGGTCCTGGTCGTGCTGACACACAAACACACAAATACACCAACACACGCTCACACACACACACACACACACACACACACACACACACACACACACACAACTGATGTTCCCTTTTCCCAGACTATTGGGATTAAAAACATTAAAAACCATGGGGCTTTCCATCTCTCTGTCTTTTCCAACATGCCAAAATGTACTGTCAACTTTTCTTTTTGCACGACTCCATTTCAGTGTCACTTTATAGCAACTTCCTCCTCGTGTGTGATACATTGTTGCAACAGCTATAAACATGTTTCACTTGTGAAGGAAATAGCAAGAACTATTTTTCAATAACTTATTAAGAACTTAATGCTTATTAGAAGCATCATCTGGCTCTAGTTATGCTGATGGGTGTAAATTTGACTGAACTTTATGGGTTTTTTTCAACCCAAATCAGCTTGAGGTTACAGTTATGAAACTACACACACAAACACACACACTAAGCTGGTTCATTTACAAGTCAGAGCGATGTGTGTCTAGACTAACTTTTCAGCAGCCCACCTGAAACCAAACGCCACACTTGTGAGCCTTGCACAAGCATGGGAGAGCCATGTAGGACTCGCCAGTTCATCTGCAATTTGTAGGTGGCAATTGCTCATTAAATGTGACGCTGGCACCATTGTGCCGTGTGTAAGCAGCACTTAAACATCTGTTTTGAATGGTTGTTTTCATAAAGATGTCATGAACTTATTGAACTTGTGAGAAGAAAAAAAATCTCTTCTTTGTCCTATTTTGGTCCTCAAATAACAAAACTGTGTATTCCAACCAACCTCTGGTCAAAAGTGGGACACACCCAGTTACTGTGCTCAGTCTCAACTGGTTAAAGTTCTAGTTTGTCCCCTGTGGTTTTACTGTGATCACCTTTGCAGTGTTTTAAACAGAAATCAAACACAATCATATCATGTTTTTGTGATATGATTGTGTTTGACTTATAAATGCTACTGGTTAATTGGCCTCATGCTTCTATTTTATGATTGTAAGGTCATCTGACAAATCAATATAACTAACTAAAGTTGTCTTTTTAACTTCACAGCCACATAACCCCTAGTGTTCACACAAACACACAGAGCCATCATTTTGAGATTTATTTTCTCTGAAGACTGTTTTTGATCAACTCCAATTGTGTTTTGTACATGACGGAAGGGTTATGGCAGTAAACAGCTTTGTTTTGGTTGTAGATCCATCAATCTTTGGTGTACTGAGTATTTTGGTCACATTTTAAGTTATTTTTCTGTGCATAATAAAAACTGTCCTGTTGGGGTGGAGATAATGTGGTGCAGCATTTGCAGACAAACGGATGACCGTTAATCTTCAGTTTTATAGTATAATGAGTCCACTTTTATGGTTGAGCAATGTGTGGTGATGGGAAGTCTTTGCATCATTCAGTGTCAGTCTGTGAACAAACAAAGGCCCCAGTTAAAATGTTCAGAAAATAGAGATAGATCAGGATGCATAGAAAAATAGATACATGTCATTTAGAAGTGATATTCTTGACTAACCTCGGTATAAAATGCACCATACAAATACATCTGGTCTTAATGAAGTAGACTAAGTTGTCTAAAATGGAAAACAAAACACAACACATTGTTGAGTGAAGTTTTCAAACTTATTGCTTAATTTGCTCTGGATATCCTTTTTTATTAAGTCAGACTAATTCCTAATTATCCAAGAGGCAAAAGTTAGATCCATAAATGGTCTGTCACAGAGGCTCTGTGTGATGTAAAGGTCATCTAGATCAAATAATGCATGTTCGCTATTTAGACACAGGTTTAAGCCAAGCCACAGTATTCATCTGAAAGGACTAATCGCTCCAGGTTTCCGGCCCTGTTCTTATTGTTTAGACAGGCTTCACAATAGAAACAAGAGAAACAGCTGCATTGCCTGTGGACTTTTCCATGGTGGCCATCAGCGCTACACGTGCTGCTCTGCAATAAAAGAGAAAGTTTTATTTATTACAGTTTATTTATTTATTTGTGAAGCCAAGTCTTATTAATAACTGTCACTTAACCATTCTTATTAGGAGCTATTTTTTTTATAATTTAGTTGTTATTATAGCATTTAGTATTTATTATTTAGTTGTTACTTTTCTTCATGCTTCTTGATATAATGTTTTACTTTTCTATATTTGGGTGAACCAGTTTGTACTTGTATAGGTCATGTGTAATAAGGCTGACTGCTTTTATCAACTTCTCATGTGATGCTAGCTTCTCATCAAATGTGTTTGAACTTGACATAACGTGCTTTCTATAATATATTTACGTCATATTACATTATTGACATCATTGCGTTTATCTGGTCTACAAATATGCCACACATCTTCATTTGCTGGTTTCCGCTCTTTTTACTGGTGATTCATCGATTGTAACCAATAGCTGGTTTGCTTTAGTAACGGCAGAAAGTATTATTGCAAAACTTCATAGACCTGTTGTGCAATGGGCCAATTTCAATTTGTTCCAGGTTTTGGGAATTGTGCACGTGGAATTGTGGAAAAGATGAAGCGTTCAAAAGGTGGATGCTAACATTAGGGGTGGAGTCAGAGGGTGACAGAGGTGACAAAGGGCTCATCGTTGCTTGGAGGAACTCCAGCTACTACAAACTGGAACCAGAGAGTATGACTACTCTTCTCCACTTCCACTTCAACGATGTCCTTTATCTTGTTTGGACATGTGGTCGATCAATCCTCAGTGTTAGCATATCAGATGGATTACATGATGGTGTCTTTTCTGTGCTTAAAAGTGTTTTCACCCCAGTCAGAGTGTGAACACACTCAAACAAAAACTGTTTGTCCGATGATAAACACACTTTGATCTTTTGGATTGGAAAAGGCCACATGGACCAAAACGTCTGCTCCTTCACTCTACGCTTTAATTTTCTGCACATTTTCTTCTCTCAGTAAATAGAAAGTGAAAAAAGTGGGTTTTTTTCTTGTCCCAACTATTTAGTCATTTAGTCTTTCTGTTTCTGAACTTCTAGTGTGTGGGTTTCATGCAGAGAGATGTGAGTCAGCTGGAAAATAGGCAAGCATTAAAAGTGCTACAGGCCTTTGAATTTGTTGGTTTTGTTATCTTATGTGGTTCTTTTGTGGATGTGAATTTTGTTTATCTGCCATTCTTCCTTTTTTCTTTTGAAATCTCTTTGCCATTGTTCGCGTAATACCAGGCAAATAGTCAATATTTTTAGTGCTGAGACATATTTGACTTGCAGAACAGAAGAAGCTTTATGGTTTCAGCTTTCAGATGCATCTATGGAAACATTGGTGTGTTATAGTGGGAGAGAAACCAAGAGGACAAACATATATACAACATCTGCATTTATATTCCCATATGAATGACACCTATGGAGCCACAAATTAAACATAAAGGTAGTCTAAGTAGAAATTATATTGAAAAACTCCCCTCACAACAGTCAAATGCCAGGGAAATCATGACTTCAGTAAGGACAATTAGCTGTAAACCATAAAACCACAATCAAATCTGCCTTATTCCGAGAAAATGCAGCCAGGGATGAGCTGTGCTGAACACACCGTTAGGAAGTACACATACTGACACACAGAAACCATTATGGAGGAGAAAAACACTGGCACCGTCACCCACAAACAGCATAATTAGATTTTCCAACAAATGACCATCCTATATTTTATGTCAAGCTGACATGTAAAAATGTCTTTTGAAGAATACAAACATTGCTGGGCCATAAAGTACCAGGGTCTGACAGCCATCTTATAACCGCAAAATGTCTCTGGCAGTGGTAAACACATATTTCCAATTTGTGCACGCAATCATGTTGCTAGCTTAGTCAAGAATCTACACACAGATGTAAATATTAGGCTTCAAAACAACATTTGATATCTGTTTTCCAAGTGTTGTTACTTAGAAACATCTTTCAAAATGTGTTGCCAGACATTCATCTAATTAAAACGATTTCCAGTAATCAGGATCTGTTTAACTTCGAGGCTATGTAGAAAAATTACGTCTTTGAAGTTTTAGCTCGACAAAGTTGACAATCTCTAATGTCTCAACCTGAAGGCAAGTGGCCAACACTTTCTTGCTGTTTGCTTCCTTGCTGTTAAAAGAGAAGATTGTGCATACGATAAATATTAAACTACAGCAGCAGTCAGCTAGCTTTGCTTATGTAGCTAATATCCAGCCTGACCCAAATGCCCAGGAAGTCACCGCACCCAGGAAAATAATTGGCACATGACCAATTGTACAGGAATTTTCCTGTTTTTTCATGACAGTAAAGGTAAGGTTAGGGAAAGATACAGAAAAAATGAAATTTAACCAAGCAAAACTTCACTCTTTCCCTGACCTTAACCAAAGTGTTGTTGAAACCTATGCACAGATCTTAGGACTCTGGTGTGACAGTCATGTGGTTCGTGTGCCTGGCATCCACACCAACCACCTCCTCAGGACACTGCTCCTGTTTAGTGAATGCAGAGCTTCATTTATTTAAAATATACATTTCAAATTAAAATACATTAGTTTGAAAGCCATGCTGTGTGTGATTTTTTGCGTCCATGTACACAAATAAATTGATAAAATTGAATTCTAATTCACATTCAAACAAATGACATGTTGATCAGTGAGTTGTTAAGGAGTGATGGGTGGTCAGCTGTTTCCAGGATTTGTGCTAAGCTAAGCTATGCAGCTGCTAGCTGGCTGTAGCATCATATTTACCGTACAGTCATGAGATTGGTGTTGGTCTTGTCATGCAACTCCAGGAACAAAAAAATAGCAAGTATATTTCCAAAAATATCCAACTTTAATTTGACATCAGAACTTGGCCTTATGCTTCAGTCTTCAATCCACATCTAGCAAATACAATTTGTCTACTACATGTCTACTCACCTCGAAATGTTTGTACACTCACTGTTTCCAGAAAAGAAAATGGGTCATGCTGCTACAGTTGTATATTGATAAAAAAAATTAATCAAAGAAATTGGCGGTTTTATTTTTTAAGTAAAATTCATGAACTATTAAGCTCTAATATATATAATTTTGAACTTTCTAACAAGTTTGCAAATCATGACATATAAAGTTTTATGTTTTTTTTAATGTTTTGATTATATACTTAGTGTTTTTGAAAAGCATTAAATAAAATGTTGTTAGATCTGAAACTGTTACATTAATTAACTAGTTGATCAACAGACGATGAAGCTGCAAAAAATTTGACAACCAATTAATTGTTTGTTCGTTTGTTTTGTTTTCATTTTAAAAGGTTTCGCCTTTTTTACTGTGACTAGTTGCTGTTTCTTTAAATCTTCTGTGATAATAGAGTGAACGTCTTTGGGCTTTGGGTTGCTGTTTGGACAAAACAAGGAATGGAAACGTATCAGCTTCAGCTCTGGGAAACTGATCAACATATTTTGCTGATATTTCATGGACCAAACAATAAAATGAATAATGCTAAAACACTGAACAGATTAAGCAACAGTTAAAACTGCCAGCTGCTTTGAAGTCACCAAAAACTTTCACTTGACTCCCACCTAACTTGTAACTTAAATTTTGAGCACACTTTAAATAACACAGTGTAACTTCTGTGTTATCAGAGCTAATGGAGATGATGTTGATGATTGCAATGTTTCATAAAACACACAATGTAGTCATTATGTGGAGCCACCCCTGTGGGCTGCTGAGGGTCTCCACACCGGAGTTGGGGTCAGCCTCCGTCGCTCCAGGCTCAGCAGCCGGGCCATGGGTCAGGCATAATTAGGCCATTTAGTAGGCAGCCTTTCATTTAGTATTAAAGTGAAAAGTGAGTGTAAAGACTGTCAACAACCTATGTCTCACACTTATGATCAATCTGTTTCTTGCTGTTCCTCCACAGAGAGGATTAGAAGTGTGTTTAAAGGACTTGTATCTTCACTGAAGAGCAGCCCCAGGCCGCGATTAAACACATTGAGAAGCTCTTTAGACACACTGAGACACATTCAGCCTTGAATGTTGAAAAAGTGCAGTGAAAGCAACAATGAACGTTACAAGTCACTTCCAAATCTCTGAAGCCAATTGGGCACGTCAGGCCGAACCGCAGCCAGCGTACAGCTCTCACCAAAATCTCTCTAAATAACTCTGCGGACAATATGTAATTCTGCAGAACAAGAAAACATTTGTGTCCTCCACTCTCAAAAACAAGTAGCAAATGCTTGCTTCTTTGTTGAGGAAGTTATAAGTTTCAATTTATATGTAGTGACCAAGAGAACAACCCCCATACAAAATCAAACTCAGCTGACAAGGGCCAGCGAAAAAGATGGGATTTTTTTATACTGGGGAAATAAAAGAGAAATAAGTGAGTGAGACAGAGGGAGAGAGAGAGCAAAAGAGAAGGGAGCCAGACATCCTCCTCAGCCTAAGGGGCTGTCATTCTTTAAAAGTGTAAAGAACAAAGATGAGACTGCAGTGCAGTCAAGACTTTTATCCAACACTCCCAAACACATGCACATACAAGCACACGCAAACTTTTCTAGAGATCTCTTCTCCAAATGATGAAACCAAAGGGAAAAAAAAGCAGGACGTAACCAAGACCAGATTCATCCATACTAAACTTTAAAAGCTGAAAAAGTCTGACCTGGACCCAGAGTGACAGACCAGGACAATGTCCGAGTCATGAAAAGCCATTCAATCAAAGGCGAAGAGAAGAAGAGGGTTATATTTAGCAAGTCTGCCACTGATCTCCAGAATGTGATCTCTAATATACTATGCATTGTTTACACCCAGTTGTTTATGCCTCACTTGTAGACTCGCTCACCTATTCCTGGGGACGTGTTGATAAACACTCCTCCAGACATAAGGGAAAATTAATCTGAAATAGATTTGTCAAGAGTTTGCTAGAAAAGCTCGCAGCGGGGGCCTTGCATTGCAGTGCATTGCACAGAGTGGCCTGGTGCGACTGCTCAGCAATATGGTGTTATCAGAGAGATGTGATTAGCTCAGATCAGCTGGGAAGAAGCAGATAAATAGCATCTTAATCACCATCATCATCAATCAAACAATGCATCTGCATTTTTATAGAAGATGTCGCACAAAGGATGCTATGAAGTGATTTACACACTGTGTGAAAAGAGCTTGTGTTGCAGAATGAGGGGGTGAGTAAGTTTATTCACACACTCATATATACCCTCTCTCTCACACACACAGACACACACATAATGCAAAGCAGCAGCAGCAGTGATCAGACACACAACAGATTGTCTTGTGATATCCGGAGTAGCCTATTTCAATGTTTCCATCCTGTTTCTGTAATTGTGTGGATGGAAATCTGTTTACATAAGCTTCTGGGGGATGAGTGACTGAGTGTGTACATACTCAGGTATACTAGACCTACTCAGCCATTTGTGATGTTGATGGAGTGATCCATCAAGTTTGACAGCCAGTCTGCTCGCTAAGAGCCTCCAGGCTAAAGCAGCTGCTTTCGTCTGCGCCTGCAAAATGACCTGAGATGGTTCCTGAACTCACCTGTAGCACCCAAAGACTGATGAGTAGAAAAGATTTAATATAGAAAGTAATACTTGTGAGCTGTATAATAACATCATCAATTATTCTTGTCATTCTAAAAAAAATCCACATTGATTTTTTGACAGATTTTGGTTTTCTTTTCCTATGTCAAGGATCTTTGTGATCAGAATCTTTCAGAAGTTTATCAAGATAGGAATGAACATAGAGATGTGAATTCATTAATGGAGAAAGCAAATGAGGACACACACACGTACATATACACTTGTCCACAAGCGTTCATCTCCTCACACGGAGCAGTCCCAGCGCACATGTGCTGATCAGCTTTCATTCCCCTCCTTAGCTGTTTCTGTTGTTCTTTCTCCCTCTCTCAAAATCTCTGTTCTCAATTAAAGCTGTCCTCAGGAAACTCAATCTCTCCACTCATGCTGTACCAGAAACACACTCACACACACACATACACACACTCACACACTCACACACACACACACACACACACACACACACACACACACACACACACACACACACACTCACAGAGAGCGGGATAGAGAGACTAGAGAAACACACACACACACATCTCACTCATGCTCTGACATGTCCTCTGTCCGTCTGCTTCTTTCTCACACACCGCCAAAAGAATGAAGTTATAAGGAAGCTCCTCAAAAGTGTATGGAAAGCAAACTTACCAGTCCTGGGATGTGAACACTGCACAGGCTGGTGGTTAGGGAGGGTAAGTCAGAGGAGAAACGAGTTGAGAAGGAGTGTAGTAGTTGTGTTTGTCAGTCACAAGTCCCTCTCACAGCGACGATAGAGCTCAGCCTGTTGCATACCGCCTCCCTCTCCTTTTCCCGTTTCTCTCTCTCCCTCTAACATACACCCTCTCCCTCTCTCTCTCCTCCTGAAATCATTGTGTACTTTGATTCACAAACCCTGCCTTTGTCACGTGATCCAACACTTCAAATATACAGCACATTTTTTTACCAGCCACAGAATGCCCGAAGGAAGGGAAAACAGGGTCCAGAAAGCTTAGGTTTCAACTTGCTGCCCACCCCCTCTCTTTCCTTCTCCCTCTCCCTTTCTCTCTCTCTCTCTCTCCTTCTTTGTCCCACAGTCTCTCTCTCTTTACCTCCACTCCTTCTACACCGTACTGTCAGTCAACACGCTTTTGTTGGATTTCCACTCTGTGACTGTTTGTTTTGAATTTCTAAATTTGTTCCTCCTCTGCTCACCTTCCAAAGATAGGCCTACACTAGCACACACACACACACACAGACACACAGGAGAGCGGTGCACGCATGCACACACAACTAATGAAACAGTCATTACGGACATACACAAACACACATGCTGCAGAGGGTTGCACACCTTTGGGGATATCAGTATCAGCCCTTGGCTTTCTCTCCATGTTTACAATGCCTTGACTTTGGGACTGTGGCCAGCCCATGTGGGAGTCCAGGGGCCTGGGGCCAATGAAGGGCCACTTGTGCTTTACTTTGACTGTTGAAATAAATACACCCTCGCAGTATCAGAGTCCTTATGACTCAGGATGATAGCAACAATATTTAAAAAAAATGGAAATGCAACAGTCAGTGTCCACACAATCGATGAGATCACAAATCCACTGATTAAACATGTTCGAACAAGTAGAAATTTCAACTAATAGGAAATGTACAATGAATTTGAACTGCTACAAATAAGAACATTTTAAGTAGATAACAAATCTGCTGTACTGATCTCTTGTCAGAAAATCACACAGCCTGGTATATAGTTTTGGTGACTTCATTAAATCTCCAAAATGCAAACGATGGTGAGCTGTTTTCCATCTTGTCTACCATGAGAAATACAAAGAGCCATTCTTCCAGCACCTTTAAATCAGTTCAAGTGGACTCTTTTCCTCCTACAGGATTTTCCTAACCAAATCAACCTGGCGGTTTTCTAGTAAGGAAGCATTTAATGGAGATACATGTGATCCATGATGAGATCAAACCTGGCCAGTCTGCCCCTGAGGGGCAGAGCTACCTGCCTATTCATGTCAGAGATAAAACTGTCTGCTACCCTCTACCTGAGTGCGTCAGAGGCGAGTCAGTCCACTATTGGCATCATAGGTCACTTTGCAAAACAAGAGCTAGGAAGAAAATCTTTCGTTTTTTTTCCACTTTTACTGATTTATAAGGTTTTGAAACGTGTAATAACCATGTCAGAGTTCAATATTCATTCATTATTCATATTTTTTTATCAAGCATGTTGCCAAAACATGTTGTGTACATGTTTGTGTGCACTTACAATTGTTTAGATAGATTGTTCAAAAGTGGTTTGTCCACAAATCAAGTCTACTCTTTAAAAAAAAAAAATGAACTGGGTGAAATTTTTATAAGATGCCTTCAACTATGTGTTTTGTTTTTTTTTTTGATACCTCATTACCTTCATTTAGTGTTTAAAGGTAAATTCTTTCATGTTGAACTAATACTTACATAGAATATCAAAGAATCTATAATATATCTTCACAAAGATACTGTTTAATGTTCTCATGACGCTATTGTCAAGGTCTTCTGAACCAGATCACACTTTTTGACCATTTTAGTTACAAATACAAAACTGAGAACCGTCCAAACAGAGGTTCACTGCTGTAAGTATCTGTGTTACTGCCACACTTCTCAGTATAAGTGTCAGCGAGAGAGGTGAAAGGTTAGCGCTGTTTGTGTTTCTGTGTCAGTGAAATGTGCAAAGAGGAGGGGAGTGTATGACATCTGGGTGAGTGTGAAAGAGGCATTTGTATATTTCTAACTGTAAAACTATGAGGTGGTAACAAGAATCCTTTTCTCACAAATGTTTCTACATGTTGATACACACACACACACACAAACATACAAATTCACATTTCCCTCCTACTTTTGTTCTGATGTGATGTCAATGAGCGTCAAAGAAGACTGACTCTGAAAGAAGATTAGGAACTTGAGCGGGGCTTCAATGAGGCCTGTAGGTAGGTTATTGCAGGTTTTGCCTCTGATAAAGACAGCCTGAAGATGTACAGCAAAGAAGAAAGAACAAAGAAATGGAGGAAAACTGAAGAGGAAAAAAGGGAGCTTATAACTTTTTGCAGAGCTTGAAATGGGGCCCTTTTTGGCAGAGAGCAGCGGAGAAACCGCAGAATGGTGCGACTCTGGAGTTGAGGGGTGGAGGCAGGAGGGAAGGGGGGGCAAAGGACAAGGAAGCAGGAGAAAGCGGAGGGGAGGAAAAAGAAAAGAAAGGGAGAAGGAGGACGGTGCAGACGGCAGGTTTTAATCAGCAACAGGCTGTTGGTAATGAGATCACTATCCCACTGCTCTCAGATTGATGTCATGTGAAGCTCTGTGGTGCACGGAGAGGCATGCAGAGGATGACAGGCATGCATGACAAGCTTGCTCCCTTACTCAGGCACACACAAACATACAAGCAAAAGGCAAAGACAAAGTTACACTAATATTAATGCTGGCAAATGCCCACAAACCAATAAACACTGGCATCAGAGCACATGTACAGAAAACACACGTGCACAATACACAAAGAACCCTTAATACACAACAACACCCTGGTCTTAATTTTCTCCAAGCAGGAAAAAGAGCTGACATAAACATAATCACACCCACACATACACCATAAACACGTTTTGGTTCCCAAGGCTCCTATATGTCTTTTGTGTCTCTCAAACAGCTAAACATGCCTACACACAAAGAACATACTGTACCAGTGGTGAGGGTTGGCTAGACTTGCAGGCAAAAAAAAAAAAAAAAAAAAAAGAAGGAGCAGAGAAAAATGAGGACTAGGGGGAAGACAAGGAGGGAGAGAAAGGGAAAGGAGTGACACTCTAGGTAGCAGTTGTCAGTTTGGGGTTATAAAGTTTATTGCACAAACTGAAGAATGAGGCAGGTTTTCATTCAAATGGACAAAATCAGGGAAAACCATGTGCGTACACAAAGATTTACAAATTCAATACACCACAACCAAATGTTAATTTTAAAATGCCCTGGCAGATTTGTATATTTGGCTACTTGTGACTATCAGTGTTTGTGGGCAAGTTGAGAGAGAAATGAAAGAAGGCAGGCAAGAAAAAGGAGGTTGGGGGTGTACATGTGCATCCAATGAACAGTGAATAGTTTTTCCTATATAAATGTTCCCCAAAATTCAACCATGATGTCACCATGAACCTGTTGTGAACTCAACTCTGTCAACTACCATTACTGTCTCGTTCCCTGCTCCCTGTTGCTTCACCACACTGCCTCTCCATCTCCTTCCACTCTGTTCCCCATCTTGTTCATTGGCTCTTTATCTTTCGCCCTTACAGTGTTGTCTGGCTGCATTTTTCTTTTCAAAACAAACTGCAAACAGCCCCCCCTACCCAAAAAAATCTGTCCCAACCCACCCCCTCTTAACGCAACCCCCCCAATTGCGCACACAAACTGCTCACAGCCATTTGGAAAGTCTCTGGTATAACAAGGACAGTTTTAATCAGAACAAGCTGGCATATTTTGGCCAAGACCTGCACTTATGGTAATTCAATCAGAAAGGGAGGAGAAAGAGGAGGAGAGAAAAAGTGAAAAGGGGCACACGGAGGGTAGTTCAGTGTGAGAAGGGGAAATAAGAAAAACAGAGGGAGGAAAAAGGAGACAGTGGGCGGATGGGAGGGTGAGGTAGGGGCTGAGTGGTTGAAGGAGTTTGATCCACATGTGGGAGTGATTGTCTAATTACAGCAGATATGTATAAGTGTTACTGCCTGCAGGACAGATGGTGATTGGAGGGTGCAGAAGTATGAAAATGAGATGATTGGATGGGGGAGAAATCAAGACAGGTAATTGGAGAAGGACGAGAACAAGCTCGAGAGGGGTAACTCCTCTCCTGCATCATACCCCTCTCTTTTCTTTTCAGCCACTGACATAAGCTTCTTCCCAATTCAGTGGAGGCCATCAAAGCAGCTGCATCAGAGGAGGCCACGCTCAGCCTGCACCTCATCCCCAAATGAGGCACTATTTGCTCTCTTTGTAGCTGGAGCCAGCAGCTTAGCTTCACATAAAGACTGAAAGCAGAGGGAAACAGCTAGCTCGACTAACAAAATCCAACTATCAGCACATACAGCTCATTTACAATACAGTATACACTGTTTGTTTGATTTCTTAAAAAAAAATGAAACATAAGAACTGTAAACCAATATACGGGGTGTATGGCCAATAAATTACTGGAGTTTCAGCTGGTAGTAGGGAAACTAGTGCCAGCCAGAGAGTCAGAAATCAGAACAGTACATCCAGTGGTGGAAAGGGTGGATTTTGCACAGATTAAACAAACAAGATTTAACTTGTCAATTAATGAGCTGTAGAGGTGTTGGTTGGTCTGTTTTGTTCCTTTCAAATAGGGCCAGCTTGTAGCTGTTTCCCTCTGTGCTTTCATTTTTTTTAGCTAAAGAAGCTGCTGGCTCCAGCTACATATATGAAATACAAAACTATAGCTAAAAGACAAACATGAGAGTGGTTTTGATTTTCTCCTCTAACTCTCCGTGAGAAAGTGAAACTATTCTTTGATACTCAAGTTCACTTTAAAACACTTTACTTCAGCACACCACCAGCACTGTATTGTTATATCTTAAACAATTCTCTAACCCACTGTGATGAACCACATATCTTTCATCAGGAACACACTGTGGGATTCATGTCAGGTTTCCATTATTTTCTTTTTATAATAACTGTTCTTCTAATTTCTCCATTGACTAATCAAATACCTAGTAAATACAATAAGATCATGTGTTCCTTTCCAATGTGAAGTTCAGCTAAATGGTCTATTAAACAACTGACCTGTACAAAACAAGTGCCCAATGATAAATGGGATGCTGAATTGGGACACAGTTCCAGCCTCTCCCTCCTTTCATCGTGGTTTCTGTCACTTGTTTCTGTTGCACCTCACCATGTCCACTAGTTGCCCCAACTTTCTCTCCTTCCTCTGTTGACTACATGAACCAATCATCTGTCTGCTGCTGAGACTGTCCTCACCAAAAGGCTGACCTCATCGCACTTGGACTGGCACCCACAGAAACAACAAGACAATGTAAAGATACCATGTATCTGACAAACCAGTTAGAGTGCCATGATCTCTGGAAACTGTATAGATACAACCATGAGTTACCAGTTTAAAACATGTGAGTTTGTGAGTGCTGCTTTATGCGTGTGTTAGTGTTTTTTCCTTCAATAGTTTGCAGACTGATTTACAAACATTACACTAAAGGTTAAATGAAAACGCAAGATTTCATGAGGTTTTATTTGCCCTCAGCAACTCATCACCAACCAGTCTACCTCCACTTTCTTCACTGCGCTAAAACAAAAGTAAATACATTAAACTGTTTGGATACACGGGTTGGAGCTGTCCCCCCTCAGGAAAATCTGGCACCTCTTCACAAGAGGCCGCCTGTCAGCATATCTCTGCAGATCTTGGCTGCCTGTTGTAATATCTGTCTGCCTGTCAGAAAATGTAAATGCCCTCTGAAGGGTAAACAAGGTCAAGTATCAGACATAGGTGGCAACTATCAACATAGTACTCAGTTTTGTTTGCCTTGTTTTACTCATCAAACTAAGAAAGAAACTAATATGCTTTGTGCGCCCCAATAACCGACAGTCCTCAATGCAGACGGCAGCTTAACGTTCCTAGGTATCATCGCTGTTTATGGATGTGGTTGTGTCTGTATTGTAACCAACTATTCCCTGATTTTAACCTCATTTTAGTGCAGAATCTTCAAAAACACGGCATCAGAAATGTTTTTTTCCGTGGGTTGCTCAACACTGCCAAAATAACTGCATAATTTTGTTTTTTCATTTGTACTCATTGTTTTCTTGTTTGCAAAAAACTAAAATAATTGAAGCTAAAAAATGGACATTTAGTCTTTATTTGTGATGACAAGTCTAGAAATTGGCATGAAAATACATAAAATATTGCATATACAAATAGTATATTCTGAGCTTTGTTTTCCTGTCATTTAACAATCATTTAGTGGCAACTGCCTCTCTGTTTGTCTTTTAAGCAGCTAATATTAGCAGTGAAATCTATGATCTGCGACCTCCATCTCTGCTCAAATACAGTCCCTGTCCACGCTGGTCTGTCTGCTGTGAAGCTCATATGAGACTTGTGTCACAGATACACAACAGTGTAGAGCAGGAGCCTATGGTACATAAGAAGCTGGCATCCTATTTTAGTTTTCTTGGCGTTGTGGTGATGATGACCTACATTTGATAATGTCCTTTTCTATTTGTCCCTTATAATTACATTTGCTGCTTGAACAATTACTGGTGAGGGCGGAGGAGAGAGACAGAAGGGAAACAAGACAGAGCAACGCTGAGACTCCCTCAGGACCAGAAGATATCACCATGCACTTGCTTTGCATCTACCAAGGCAAACAAACCCAACATAATATCATTGGAGCCCATACATACCAGGCCCGAACTCTACAGCACAAGCTCATTTGTACATACAAACTGGTATTTAATGACTAGTTTGTCACTGCCAACCACACCCACTGTGTCACTTTTTCCTACACGACACACCAAATCTGCCTGCCTGTGGACAAACTAACAGTGTTTTTAGATTTTATATTGCTTTATTTTTCATATTACCAGCTGCATTTGTGTCTACAGGCTGATCTCAGCCCTTCAAACTGGGTAACCCCCCCACCCCCCCACCCACCATGAAAGCTTGAAATATCTAATCTAATCAATAATCAATCATACCCTCTCAGTTGTTGTCCTCTGTTTTGGGCATATATACCCTCATCTTCACTGTCCATCATTAACGTTGTGGTATTTCATTTTTGTTCAAACTCACCTCTCCTGGCAGGGAATCCAAATCCCCGTGTGGCGCTCATCACCATGGTAACTGATCAAAAGGAAAAAGCTGCAGTACTTCCTCAGCCACATCATGGGAGTCAGATGAGCAGAGGTGCTGTTTCTACCTTTCAGCTGGAGAGGAACGGTAAGAAAAAGCTGAACATCATCACTGCTTAATGTGAATTGATATGTATGTTATTATTGTTGGTATATATTTTGTTACAACACAAGCCAATCCTGTCCTATTTGAGTCTGCTGTATGATGCAATATGTTATAACCTGTCACATTATCACTGTTTTCTGAAAAAATGGAGTGAGAGATAAATTTGTGACATGTGGCATTTAGATCCCAGGCATTTAAAACTCTGGCTTTGCACATAAAGTGCAAATATGTGTGTATTTCAACTATAGAAAAGGGACATAGGCTTACAAAAAATAAACGACCAGCAGCCATCAAAATGGTCCAACTTCTCTACAAGGTCAAACTTAGGAGACATTCTGGTTCTTTAAAACTTTCCAGAATAATAAAGTGAGGTCAGTGGGGGAAGAAAAGTCCAGCTGATATTACATTTCCACATAAATATTACATGAACACATTGGACACTGTCAACATAATATTAATATAACTGTCATTAGTGAGTTTGGCATGGAAGAGTTGGTGGGTGATGGATGTAAGGCCTAAGCACAGCTGTACTCATTCTCCCAGGTGAAGTAGCAATGATGTTATAAGACTGGAAAAAAAAATCATGCGAATTCCACAGGTCTCAGTATGTTTTGACAACGCTCAAATACATTGCCTCCACACAATGCATGCATGGCTACAAACAGTGTTACTGAAGCTTCATATTTTATGGCCTTCCCTGAAACTCTCATTAGAGTATAAATGCTAATGTGCTATATATCTAATTTAGTCCTCCCTATATCTCTGCTGATATAAACACATACATCCACACCTATGTGGAAGTGTATTCTCAGCAGAGGTTTATACGTCCTTACATGCCATTGAATTCAAACCTTGTGAGGACCTGGAGAATGTGGTGAAATACCCAACACAGTCAAATGAAAATACACCCAACTCCTCACGTCCCTTGCTAGCACTGCCATCTTCAGGTAAACAGATAGACCTGCAGTTTAAAACCAAAACTAAGAGGGGTGTGGGGAGGGGTGGATGGGGATTTCTGGCTTTAAGGTTGCCTAAATAGTTGGCAGGCAGAGAGATGATCCCCAAACCAAGTGGACAAACAATGTTTCCACACCCATGGAAAAATTCAGCAGATAAATAATGACTTTTTTTTTTTTATTTAATTTTTTTAAATTTTAATTTAATTTTAAAAATTTCCTTCAACACATGTTTATCATATGCAACTCTGTGATGGCCAAAACTGTCAATAGCTCAAACTACATGTCCCAAATGACTCGTTATCAAAATAAGGTGATTCTTTGTTGGGTACAGTATCAGTAACAACAGACACATCGGTGTGTCTCATCAGAGATGAGCTGCACAACTTATTCAAACCACAGAGAGGCACTGCTCAGTTATTTATTACATCTCAAGTAGGCATCAGCTTCAGGTTTCAGATCAGGGTTGTTTGAGGATGTCTCGACTTAAGTGATTCTCATGGTGGGGGTCAAAGAAGGTATGGAACAGCCGGAGTTATGACATTATGAAACTGCTATATGCTTGCAATTATAAATAGACCACAGTTTTGGGTGGAAGCCAGCATAAAAAAAATCAGTCCAATGCTATCTATCTATCTATCTATCTATCTATCTATCTATCTATCTATCTATCTATCTATCTATCTAACTGTTTTGGGAATACTGGGCTGAAGATACTATTATTGATCGCATCTTAGATAAAAGGGTTAATCACAGAATGTTTAAAACTTGAGCCTGTAACATATTAACATGGGAATCTGTTCTGAGATGTAAAGGAGAAAAATGTATTTGAATGTAATCTCAGTGTCGGTAAGAGAACTGCCACACCTGATCTGTCACTGTAAATATTAGATATTTGATTAAATAATTAATATCAGATCATTGTATTTGATTTCAACATTGGAGTGTTGAAGTGGAGCTTAAGTAACTCATATCCTGTTGGGTATGCATGCAAAAGGTTTTTATGTTGATTATTAATCTGAAATTAATTACCACCTGAATAAATGTGATGTGAATTTAACAATACCTAAAAGAGTGTTATGTGACAAGGATTGTGCCATTTTTCTGGTTAGGTAACATGTTGGGAGATAAAATATAACTTATATATAAAAATAACATATATAAAATATATATATATATCTAAGTCTATATAAAGAAAATCATTTCATACAAGCAGCTGATGCTGAAATCCAGAGCAGGTGATGAGTTTTATGTCACGATGACTGTGACCTCTTAACATAATTCCCCACAAGTTGAAGGACGCAGGGGGAGTTTTGTTTTGTTTGTTTTTTTCCTCACTCAGCTCACCTATCTAGAATAAGAAGAAAGTGGTGCAATAAAGACATCCCACCCATCCATCCAAGAATGAGTAAATTTAATCCTCTATATGGCTGCCAGCAACAGGCGGTCTTTCAAGTGCCCCCTGAAAAGACACCGCGGTTTTGGGAACATTTGAGCTATTTTACGACGCTCATGTTTGCACAAGTAGCTGCTGACCTACATTCGCCGTGTCCCAGCCAATCGCCGCAGATATTTTGGCTTTCAGCGAGCACAATCTGTGGAGAGAGAGGAAACGTGATGAGGCAGGAGGGGCGGTGGGAGTCACGGTGAGCACCGCCCTTTCCGCACGTGCCCGCTCTTTCAGGAAAAGATCGTCTATGCTTGCGAAGAAAGCCGCTCCTCAGGAAAAGGCCTGCACTGGTTTCTGTCTGGAGCATGTGGGAGAGGACCTCTGCACATGCGTAATGCTCATGCACTTTTAGCTTGGATTTACTTGTCTATTTACTTGTCTTTTTCTTTTTAGGATAGATAGATAGATAGATAGATAGATAGATAGATAGATAGATAGATAGATAGATAGATAGATGAAAATAAACATTATTATATTATCATTCAATATTGTCTAGTTTTTCCAGTTGTATATAATAGTACACTCAACATTTTTGCATATTTGACGGTTGGTCAAACAAAACAAGCAATTTGAATGTGTAAACTTCAGGGGAATAAAGATGGGTTTTTTTTGTTGTTGTTGTTGTTTTTTTTTTACTATTTTTTGACATTTTATACACTGAGCAATTGCTCAGTGCTTTTTGCTTAACTAAAGAAAAAACAGTCAGACACAAAATAACTGTGCCGCACAACCCTTGTCTGACTGCAAATTTATATGATTTCTCTTTATTCAGGTGAAACACATTCAAAGGTTTATTGAAAATGACTTTTTAGTTTACTATATGGCATGAGATTTTTGAGAAGACTACACCTGCCAAAAATAAAGCCTGAATCATGCAGCAATTCCAGAGTTGCTCCCTGTTGCTCCTGGTGGATAACTGATGCTGAGGTAGTAGTATGATGTAAAAATCAGTACCAGGGCATTGCCAAAACTGGGAACATTTCTATTTACGATGCGGTGGTCCACTGGAATTATGAAGTGTCCAGCTGTCAGGGGAGGGGTGAACAAGTCGCAATTAAAGTTAAAAGATCAGTTTTGCATGATGACAAAGTCAAAAACTACCATTGTTTACGATTATTAGTATGTCATTATTTGGATTACAATAACAAGAAAACATTCTTATCCAAGTTTTACCTTAACTTAATTTTCCACTGTTAAAAAATGGACTTAATACTGTTGAAATTATGAAATATGAAAATATTTGTTGGAGATTATGTATTTATTTTTACTAGTAGGCACATGGTCAATTTGTGAATTGTGAACACAATGTGTTTGTTGATTATGGCTGTGTTGTACACAGGGCCAGTAATTGGGTCATTGCAGGCACTGTGCTTTTTGCCATATTTAAAGCA
This sequence comes from Rachycentron canadum, assembly GCA_038496675.1. Taxonomy (NCBI): domain Eukaryota; kingdom Metazoa; phylum Chordata; class Actinopteri; order Carangiformes; family Rachycentridae; genus Rachycentron; species Rachycentron canadum. The sequence goes on along the minus strand of CM076649.1, from coordinate 10,888,699 downwards.
AAAAAAAAAATAAAATAAATAATTTTAAATGCCGGCTTGAAGTTAACCAATCGGCTATATGTAAGAGTACAGGTTGCTACACTGGTTCCTTGACTGTGCTGAGCACGTCATGTTTCCTGTTCACCACACTCTAAAAATTGCCAGAGGAATGAGAGCAGTTTTTGTGCTGTTATTCATATTAGTTACTTAAAAATGTGAAGCACTTCATTTACTGTAAATCCCCTCCAAACAAAATGACTCTTCTAGCTTCTAACTAGCAAACCTGGCCATACAAGATCACCAGACTTTCAGCCATCAGGTATGTCTGTAGCAAGGCCCGATAGACAGAGCCTGGGCCTAGAAATTTGCTTTAAGTGTGGTCCAACTTGAATCCAACAACCCACAACTAAGCCTGAAATACATCGCAAATACTTGACACAGCCTATGATCAATTATAGTGGGGTGCAGACTTGCTTGTTTTGTTTATTTTCTGCCACTTCCGCCATGCCAACCCTTTGTAAATTTGAACCCTATCAGAGGGAAGAGAGGGAATTAATAAGCGAACCTGGAGCAAGAGCTCAGAAAAAAACTTCCAGTCAGATTTTAGATTGAATGTAAAATTTAAGATTTAAAACTTTAATTTTGGTCATTATCATTTCATGGCCTCAGTGTCAGAGTACATTCATCGTTATAGAGTAAACAGAGAATTATCACGTTCTCCATTGAATTTCAAAGTCTAAAGGAGGCTACAATGCAAATATTGTTCTAGGACACAGGAATAATAAATTAATTTGTAAAATTGGTTCTTCTTTAAATGCACAAGTCATGATTCAAAAAATAGTGATCCATCCTTAAAGCATCTGGTGCAGAAAAATAACAGATTAAAATTCTAAATATTAAGTGTCTCTCAAAATGTGGAAGCCTATGGGGGACTTTTTCACTTATGTACACATTATCCAAATGAAAATGAAAATGGCTTAATCCAATTATCAATTTCACGTATTTATGAAGGTGTTGATTATTGGTCTTGTTCATTTTCAAAGACTTAGGCTGTTCTAGAGGGGCTCTCAAATAAATTAACAAAAGACTGCTTTTGGCAACATTTTGAATTAGTGTGGAGATCATGGGACTTGCATTCAGCTTGTCAAGTCTTTCTTTTCTTTTCTTTTTTTTTTTTTTTTTGCATGAAATTATCCAAAGAGGTCTCTTCTTTTCCAATACAACCAAACCAGGTGTCGTTAAAAGCAATAAATAAAGCAGTTTCACATTTAAAGTCAGTGTTTCACCAACACTATATGGCAGACACACTGACACTGACAGTGCTCACAATACACAGGATTATGCAAAGCCTACCCTAGTTTCAGAGATGGCATTAAGTTGATTTTATACAATTATGTCAGTATATTTCCCATCAATGCGATGGTGAGATAACAAAAATAATGAAAATTGTTGAATGAGTGTTTAAATAAAAAGTCTTGCACGCTGGTCCACGGCATGAAAACAAAAACAGAAAGTCTTCCACTGATAATCCGGTGGCATTGGAAGCCGCGTCCTCATCCAGCAACAAAACATTCAAGAGCGGTGCAGGAGTGAGGCCTCTCTTCCTCCTCCCATCTCTTCCTCGTTTCCCCTCCGCTTATCGCCGAGCCCAGGCGGCTCATTAGCATAAAATGTGTGTCAGTAGGGCAGCGCGAGCTCACATGCCATGCGCACATGCAGTAGAGCTTTAACCAGCATTCCAGTGTCGAACGAGCCCAATGTGCCGTCTCCACGCGGGGCTCTCGGCCAATGAAAAAGTGAGAACGAGTAAAAAAGAGTGGGGGCGTGAGGGAGGGGGGGTGAAATGTTTTCAGAGAGCGTGACAGAGAGAGAGGGAGAGAGAGAGAGAGACATCCCTGATACACATCAACAAACAGGCGGTTGAAGGGACACAAAAAGAGAACAGGGGGAAAAAAATGGTCACATTTCTCAGGCACCTGAAAACGTGCTGGTTATTTTAGGACGCGTGTTGCTTATTGATGAGTGGGGAGTGCTTAAACTACTTCCACTCTAGTCATGTTTTGATGGTGACTGTACATGGCAAGCAGCTGAATGCTTTGGGACCTCTGTAATTTAGAGAAGCCCTATACAGTGATATCATCCAGCCCGGCATCATAAGGTGTGCAGGCGGTGCGCCGAGCCTATCTATTCACCTTGGATATTATCTGGATCGATAACAGATCTTTTTTAATTTCATTTTATTTAAATATTAAGCTGCTTTTTCCCCCCCCCCTTCTTCTTCTTCTTCTTCTTCTTCACTGTTCGGGTTTTCTCCAGACCCCTAATGCCCTGTGCACACTCCTGTTGGTCTGAGCTTTGGGATACACTTTCTATGCCTTGGCAGTTCATGACTCTTTCACCTGTTTCAACGAAACTCCTCAGTGGCAAGCAGGGGCAGTCAGTCCAGCATTAAACGCCCACAATTAAACAGCACGGAACAACAGAGCAACATCGATCGACTGGGAAACATGGAAAATAGCCCTGGTGGTAAGTCGGCTTTATACTGTACTGTGTGTGTGTCTTTTGCTTGAAGCCACTGGAACATTTATTTCATTGCCAGTAGCTGTGGGAAGGGAGAAGGCAATGGTGCATAGTGGAAAAAAAAAGATTCAATTCCACTTCTCTAGACTTAATGCTTTGATATGGGCGTACAAGTAACTACATTTTATGGAGGTTTTCTACGGTATTGTTCATTTATTAATAATTATCCAAGTCACGGTCCACGTCAACCTGGTAATTGTGGGGTGGTGGGGACATGATTTGATGGTTTGGATTTTTATCCAGTTCAACTGTGTCAAATCCAATGCACCTGATATTAGACAGAATACAACCATGAACCACAGCTGAGCTCTGTCCACACTGAAACTGTTGTCAAGTGTTAAGTAATTTCTAATATTGAAGGGAAAAAACAACAACAACAACAACAACAAAAAAAAAAGACGCCTTGCCTTTAAAGTAATTTATCACTGTAACATATGGCTTTGTGCCAGTGTCTTCTGGGCTGCGGACAGTATAGTTTTGAGGGAGTGAGCTGAGCATATACGGGGTCTGATCTCGTCAGTCTTTGCGGCGGACTTCCGATTCTCTGCATGTAAACACTCTCACGTGAAGCGCGACCCAATATGCCCCCGGGCCGGACACGTTCCCCTTCACGGCACCTCAACATTACCGCTTTTCTTCTCCTCACATGTGTGGGTGAATTACACGGCCCGATCGTTCCATGCTGGGATGATACAATATTCCCAGAATGACTCGAACTAGTAGCAACTTCAGGACAGTCGGAAGCTTGAGCGTGTGAATTATTACTTTGTTACAGTGAGTGATTCATTTCACTTGGCTGAGAGCCACACTTTTTTTGCCAAACACATGTGAGAAGGCTATGTCAAGGAGTAGTCACGCCCACTGAGTCAAAACAAGTGGCCGGTGCCAAATCGTCCTTCCATGTAACCGGCCATGACTTAAAAAGCGGAGTAAACATCCTGTTCTGCCAGGACCTGAATCATGATCTAACCCAAATGTCGTGGGAGGAAGCTGATGATGAATGAGCCCAGCGCAGATCATATGCTACTCATAAAACAAGCGAACCAGTCCAGACCAATTTCAGCCCATATTTGCCATTAACTCTAAGTGCTACCCCAGTAATATATTTGATAGGCGGTTGTAATTGAAATGAATGAATATAGAGATCAAGGTCTGTGCTCCAGTACAGAGGACTGACCTGAACAGATATGGACTAACCGGGAATAGGAGGTTATTGTAAGTCTATTACAGAAAGAATATAATCAGAGTAGAAATGGATACCACATCAGAGCAAGTGGCTCAGGCCGCGAGACTAAAATATCACGACGCACGGTGACGTCACCACTAATAATCATCACAGTTAAATCCCGATAGAAACACAACAGCTGTGCTAACAACACGGCAGACAGGCCATTATGGCAGCGTTGTCTTTTCATCTGCCCCCCACCCCCAACCCCGCCCGACGCACCCTGGGTAGAAACGGTCGTGATAATGTTGGGGATCATGTGCCTGATTTTTAATACGCAGCCACCCCGCCTTGAGCTGACAGCACGTGTATACAGCCCCAGCATCCACGTGCCGCGCATGATTCCCAAGCACCCTCCCCTCCCGGTCGTTCCTCTCCGCCGCGCGCGCGCACCGCTGCTCGCGCTCTGCCCGCACGGGGATTCCTCTGTTAGATTGGTCAGTGGGTCAGAGAGGTTTAACCGCCTGTTCTCTCAGCCTGGCCCTTTTAGCTGTAACTGGTTTGATACGTGTATTAATAATTACAGTGGCCCTCGTTTTACACAATGTGTCTCAGCTCCTCCTGTTCACAGACATCAGTGGTATTAGCCTACACCTGCAATAAAGACACTTGAGTGCCAAAATAAACCATTACTATCATTAGGTAAATTGCTACTATGATCAACAAAAACATAAATAAATTAAACATCAATGACTAATTATTTGTGTTTTCTATTCTAAATTATATGGATATGGATATACAAAAATAATTTTTTTTGCAAAGTTTTTCTGCAGAAATCTATCAAGATTGATGTTTTATAATAATAATACTGGCAACTACTGGCATAGTTTTATTTTGAAACAGGCTGCTAGCAAATTATTGCACATAAAATGTATGTAAATGTGCATAAAGAGAGACAAAGGACCTAATGTGCCAATTTCTAAATGGTATGAAAATAAAAATAATAAATGTAACAGAATTACAGGGAATTTACAGCATTTAGAATATTTTCTGTCATAAATTTATAGTAGCCTAGACATATCACAAGACTTTTATTGTAGCCAAATGGAGGTTGAATGCAATAATAAGTCACCAATAAATACTTGAATCATCAGCGAATGCCTTAATCAATATGAGCCATATTTTGTGAACAGCAGGAGATGCTTCCAAAAGTAGTCAATGGTAAACAGACTCTTCCTTCAACATCACCAGTTGAAGATTAAACTGTATAATCTGAAAATGTGTGTGCATTAAATGCTGAATAGCTAATTATAGCTCAGTATCCATAAAAGGGATGATGTGTGTGACTATGACATTCTCCTAATGTACCATCCAGCATTCAGAGAGATGACCTTGTTACCTAAAAGCATCACAGTCTCCATGCTAAGGTCTTTAATGATGAAAAAGATATTCATCATCCCCAGAATGTCTTTCACCTGAAATGGAATATGTACGTCACAGGTGTCATTCATGCTAGCGGGAACAATAAGCTTAATGTTGAGCTCTGTTGCCAGTCCTGAAACCAGATTCCTTGTGGGTGTCAGTTTTAGAGATGATCACATAGCTAGCTAACTCAGATTAAAAGCCACACTCGATTCAGATGTCAGATAGTATTTCTATGGCAGGATCGAGTGTAACCTTCTTCTTCCAATCAATTGCATATATTCTAGTAAAACCACAAGATCTACACATGAAACTCTTTGAGCCTTTGAACCATGGAGATCCTTAAACTCAAGTTGGAACAGGAACAACAAACAGTGGAGTCATAAATGCATTTACATAGCCATAAAACATCAACAGAGGTTTGTGTGATATTAAGCAAATTTTGTCCTCTGCTGCTTACAAAGGACCATCCTCCTTGAAAGCACTTCATAAATAGGCATATGTCATGAGGCCAGCTGTCTCACGTGGACTGAGGCTTACTGCCCATGCACAGTTGTAAATGTTCACTTGAAAGAGAACAGACTAAGAGGGGATGTTCCCCCCCCATCAGACATGATAGGAAAATGATGTCTATACAGTTTGTCGGCCATGCATGCATGCCCAGGGGATGGAACACATGCGAGGGGAAGTCATGGAGGACTGGCAAAAGGAGGAGTGTTTTGTTTATTCTGTAGTTGTTATGGCCGTATGTGTATCCACAGGTCACATGTTGTAACCTGTGCCTGAGTACAGCACGGATGATATTCTCAGAGCTCCTTCTGGCACCAAGTCAAACCAGATTCCAGGAAATGGTTACGAGGAGACAGAATATGGAACGTTTTTACAGCAGAGGGGTGGGGATGTTGACTTTGAATGTACAAAGTGGGTGTGCATGCTCATGTGACAGTAGGGTGTCACCCATTTCCCCTGCAGGTGATACACATGTCCCTGAGGTTGTATATTTCTCATAGACAGGAAACTGCACATGCACAAAGTAACATTTGTGTGTGAACTGAAGTCAAAGCCTGACTGACACTGGAGCTGCCACCACACACGAGCATTCAAGGCCAGACTACCTTGCATTCAGTGATGCCACGTGTGTGCAGTGGAATTAAGGAGGCACTTAGAGCTAAACAGAAACGCAGCACGTGTTTACTCAAGGAGAGAAAACACAGGGAGGCTTTTTCTCAGATGATTCAAGGTCCTTCAGAAGAAAAGCACAGAATGACAACATAGACAATTCCCCAGTATTGTCACTACAGTTCAACTAGTCATTCTTTATCTACTGTAACTTGCAATACTGAACCTGTTTGACTGAATAGAGCAGAAATCTGATACCGCCTGTCTTACTGGTTATTCACTGATGATTTTTGTCCGATAGTGACCCACAAAGTGCGCTCTTGATCGTCATGATTTGAGCTCAGTGACATGGATTTTGAATGTTAAACAAGCAGTTGCTGAACATGAGAAACATTTTGGTTTATACTAAAGTAATTAGATACATGACACAGTGAACCAATAACAAATAAAAGGAGGGCAAACTGTGAACAGAAAATTAGGATAATCATAAGTGAACCAGTCATATTAGTACAAATAGATGTCTGCAATAGTAGTGATTATAACATAATTGCTGTTTCTTGTTTTTTCACCACAATACTATAAATTAAGAAGATGATGTCAGCCTTAAATGTGGGTGAATTAGATTTGATGACTGTGCCTCACTCCCACCCTTTTGCACCTGCAATATAAATGCGCAACATTCTTGCCTTATTTGATTAAAAGCCCCAGGCAAATGATTTTGATGTCAAAATATAATGCCCAGCAACAACGTGACTGTTACCCTCTACACAGTTTCTAGTGACTCTGTGGAATGCATCGACTTAAGGTAGCTGTGCCCTGCAAGCTTCCCCCTACGTCTGTAGTCACAGCATTAAAGCCCTCTCTATTCCAAACGTGATCTGCCCTAGCGCTTGTTATTGTACTGCTGCTGTTGTCTACACGGGACTGCGCAAAGAGCCTTGTGAGCCGGGCGGGAACTGTGTCAAGAGTCCATGTGAGCTCCCGGTCAGGTGGCTGGCGGATAGATGGGTCTGCAGGCCTGGAGCCAAAGTGGGGAGGTAGGAGGAGGGAGAGAGGAGGAGGTTGGCTGGGAGGAGGATAGAGAAGAAGGGAGGGGTGAGAGGAGGGAGGGAGCAGAGAAAAGACTCAGGACTGAAAGCAAGCAAGAAGGCGGGGAGCTGGCTGGCTCAGGCTGCACGTGAGGGGCAGTCTTTCATCTGCAGGGAAGAACACTGTCTGCAAAACAAGGGGGTGGATGGGTGTTGCGTTGAGGGGTAACGGGGCATTTCCGATTTGATATGACATCCCTAAACAAAGACCTGTTTGTGTTCAGTGACTTACTGTCATATTATCTTATGGAGGGCTCCAATCCCACACAGTTTGGTTGAGATTTTGAAATATATTTGATATAATACACTGTCGGCTATTGTATTACTTAAATCTAGGCCTTCCTGATCAGACCATACAATTATTATGATGTTATTCAACCAAGTGACACAATGTGACTATTTGCCCAATGTGGGTGTTGGTTCACCCAACAGAAAAGTGTATTCCTTGTTCCTTTTCAATGGGCATTTAGAATTATTTATTCACAAAATCCTCTCCACTGGTTTTTGAGTCTCACTAATCAGTAAAAGCATCACACAGGCAGCTAGTTTTCTCTTTTCAGAGTTGGCATGACAAAACATATTTTTAATTGTTTATCTGACCACCAAACCAAAAGAGTCTGTACAGATATCCAGGTCAGAGTTCTTGTTACTCTGGCTGTGACATTTTTTCTAAATTATTTATCAGATCAAATTTCCAATCAGGGTTTTGTGTGTTTGTGAAAAGTCTGCCAAGTAGAGCATTGCTCAACACTTACACTCCCACCTACATTGTGCATGTGAACAGAGACTCAGATGAAGATCAGTGCACTGAGTTTTTTGCCCCTCTCTGTTCCTCCAGGTGGTGTTATCTTGTATGCTGGCTCGTCTGGCAGTGCCAGCCCAAGTCCTGGCAGCCCTTCAAGTGGATATCAGACCCAGTCGCCCTCCTCCCACTCACAGCCTTCTTCCCCAGAGGGTGTCTCCTTTCAGGAGATTGGGGCCCTGAGGCAGAGAGGGGAACAAGGGGGAGGAACTGCTTCCCCGAAAATGGTCTTCCAGTTTCCTGAAGTAAACAATGCTCCAGTTGCCCAAATTACGACGGTGTCATCTGCAACTTACAACCACCCCACAGTTGCCAAAAGACCTTGTGGTTTCACTGGCACATTCACCAGTAAGTAGCCCCTCACTTCCCGCATTCCTGTTCCCCTCTATATTCACCTGCCAACAGTCTTTCGTTGTATTTTTCTGATGATGGATGTATGCTTTCATAGAGACTGGAGGTATGGTGCTTCTGTGTAAGGTGTGTGGTGACATTGCATCTGGGTTCCATTATGGAGTACATGCCTGTGAGGGCTGCAAGGTGAGACTCAACACAAATACTATTATGTAATTTCTTCCTTTGTTCAGTAAGTATACACACAGACAAACTGCCACAACAGACATGCTTAATAGCCTTTGTTCATCCTTTGCCTTTTACAGGGTTTCTTCAGACGCAGCATTCAGCAGAATATCCACTACAAGATGTGTGTAAAGAATGAGAACTGTCTCATCATGCGCATGAACCGAAACCGGTGCCAGCACTGCCGCTTTAAGAAGTGTCTCTCCGTGGGCATGTCCAGAGATGGTGAGAGACAGTGCTCGTCTTCTTAAGGAAGATATTTAGACACATGGAAAATAAGAACTGAAGTGAAGTTAGTTTTCTCACTGTAGAGGAGAAGATTTAATTGATCGATGTAACACTGGGTTATGAAGAATTAGACGTTTCAGGTTCACACGATAGGTTATTAAAAAGTCAGAATTAATTCCTCTCGCAGCTTTTGACAAAAGGGTGATTCCACTGTTCTCTCTTGAGCAGGTCTCACTCCTCATTAGAAGAAAATCATTTTCTCTTCATATTTTCGTATCTGTTTTCTCTTTCACTCTCCTCCTTTTGTCTTTTGTTCCCCTCTGCCTTGCCCTGCTGTCTGATTTATGGCAAGAGGAGCTTGAGAGTCCCAGTAGTCATCAGTCATACAGAAACTGTGACAAATGTAGTTTATTTTGGGAAATTGGGGCACAAAGTTGTTGATTTACCACTGTGTTCACCAAGACCCACAGCTTTACCTGTCATTTATTTATATATTTTTCAACACCGACAGTTACAAAAAATCATTTTAGACATAATGCAATTCTACCCTGTTAATCATAAAACCCGCAGATGAAATTAAAACATTATTACAGCTTATCCAGTCTGCTGCATTATTTCACCGCAGCAGTCTGATCTCTAGGGATATGGCTAAACTAGGTGATAATAAATCAAGGTTTTCTGGAGCAAACATTTTTAGTTGACCCAAAAAAGCCAAAATGAGGGAGTGAAAAAAATCACCTGCTAATTCATAAGATAGCAGCAGGGAATCTTTATTATTAACAACTGTATTTCAGGTTTTCATTCTATGAAAATACACACAAATTCAATTAAGAAGAAAAGGTATTATAATAGTATGGTTATTGGTTCTACTTAAGCCTAATGAAATAATGTTATAAATAATGTTTATACCCATAAAGCCACTTCTCAGACCACCTTCAAACCTTTGTCTCTTCACCTCCCCTACCTGCCTCTCTTGTCTTCTTGACCTTTCAACTACTCACTCACTCTGTCACTTCACTAATGACATCATGTTCAGTGCTTCTGACCCAGTGACCTACTTCCACAGGAAAAGAGAATGAGTGCTCAACTGAAAGGCAGAAAGGCAAGAGAGAGAGAGAGGGATGAGGGGGAGGTGGTATAGCATACAGAGCACTATAAATAGGGCTGTCAGTGGAGGTGCAGTATTGAAAAGGGGGGAAGGGAGGATTGGAGAGGAGGATGAGGCAGGCACATTAGATGAAGGCTTTAGTTTCAGTATTGTAGTGAAACAGCTGTGATGGAATAGTCCGAGACAGATAGAGGTTTTGGGATTAGTAATCCATGTAGAGATTAAAGCCTGAGTGTCAGATATTAAATTCATATTAGAGCAAGAACTGAGAGTTGTGTTTCTCTAGATTGTTTGAATGTGATAATCATTTTAACTGTCAGTATTTCTGCTGTTTAATATGTTAATGAAAGTGCTTCCAGTAAGGAGCTGGCAGTGATATCAGTGCTCAATGTCAGTAAATGCTAACAAAGGATGCTCTCTCCTGGTTGCTATTCTCCTCAGCTGTGCGTTTTGGGCGTATTCCTAAACGGGAGAAGCAGAGACTCTTGGATGAGATGCAGAGCTACATGAACAGTCTCAATGAATCAGCTTCCATGGAAATGGAGGTGTCGCCTGCTTCCGATGCCCCCTCCAGTCCACAGAACCAGACGAATGAAGGCTCCATATCGCAGTCTTACCGTGGCAATTTGATGAACAGTGACGAGAAACCTCTCAAGATGGCTGCCCGCAACAACAACGCATGCACTTCCTCTTTCCAGAGCAGTTCAGTACAGGAACCTGCCCTGTCGCACCCAACAGCCCAGACGCAGCACACAGTTCATGTTGAGCAAGCAAACCTGACACCAAGCTACCATGTCCCCACAAACTGCCCTGTGGCCCCCACCAACAATGAGAACTCTACTAGTACTAATGTTGACAATGTCAAGTACACCTTCACCTCCAATCAGAATCAGTGCCCCATTAATGGCAGCCTATCACCTCAGTCGCCCTACTCAGCCAATCAGATCAGTTTCACACCCAGCGAGTCCCAGAACCAAAACCCCTGCCCCTGGAAGCTGAATGGAGGTGCCAAAGTGCTGGTGAGCCCTTTTTCTATTTGTGTGTGTGTGTATATATATAATTAAATTATATTAAAATAAAGTGGGGTACCTAACACTTTTCTTTTTTAACTTATTTCTCCTACAGGCATGTCCACTCAATTCATGTCCTGTGGCTCCATCCAGTCGTTCCAGTCAGGAGGTGTGGGAGTCTTTCTCCCAGTGCTTCACTCCTGCTGTCAAAGAAGTTGTGGAGTTTGCGAAGAGCATCCCAGGCTTCCAGACTCTTAGCCAGCACGATCAGGTCATGCTGCTCAAATCTGGCACCTTCCAGGTATGTCCACTTAAACTGAATTTTGTACAAGGGACTTTGGAAGTTTTTCTTTTCTTTCTTTCATTTCCCTCTGATTGTTTCTGACACTAATCCAGCCTGGTTCTCTTTACAGGTTTTGATGGTGAGGTTCTGCTCATTGTTTGACCCCAAGGAGAGAACAGTGACCTTCCTAAATGGGCAGACGTATTCACTGGCATCACTTAGGGCTCTGGGGATGGGCTCCTTGCTAGATGCCATGTTTGATTTCAGTGAGAAGCTAGGATCTTTGGGGCTGGAGCCAGATGAAATGGCTCTTTTTATGGCTGTCGTGCTGGTGTCAGCTGGTAAGACTCATCCACTTGTATGCACAAAACCACATACTATATGCTGTCACATTTCCCATGGTCTAACCACATTTTCTCCTATGTTTTTTAGACCGCTCTGGTATAGTGGAGGTGGGAGCAGTGGAGCTACTGCAGGAGAATCTAATAAAGGCTTTACGCTCTCTCATCACCAGCCGCCGCCCAGATGACAGCACCCTCTTCCCAAAGTTGCTGCTTCGTTTGCCAGACCTGCGCACCCTCAACAATCAGCACTCTGACAAGCTTTTAGCTTTCCGCATTGACCCTTAAGTTCAGATGGCTTATAGCTTAGTGAGGTATCTGCTTTGGGAAACCTCATGGCTTGCCATGCAAGCCTGGCTTGCCACATACAATACACTGGCCTCTGCATGATGGACAGTTGATGTGGGAGCTGTGCCAAGTCTGATGTTGTGAGAGAGAGGACTCAGTAATATCAGTGAAAGATGGAGGCACAGCAGGAGGTGGAAGCTCCTGCACTCAAACTGATTTCTCCACCAGTTGCTTCCAGGATTGCAAAAGAAAACTAATAAAACATAGACTGTGTTCTTCCTGGGTTCTTCGAGTCAACATCAATCCACCAAGTCATCACCTCCGCCTCCTGGAATTTTTACTCTGAAGACCAAAAAGAAACAGAGGGCTTTTTGTTCCTCACTAGACTTTGTCCTCCTATCCCAGCTTTCATAGCTAGCAAGAAGGAAGCATATCTTGCGCAGATAAAAAAAGAATCATGTACAAACACTCACCAACAATGATTTCTTACAATACATTCATGCTACAAGTGTAAAATGCACTTTCGTACATTGAGAAACCTCTTCAACATCAATATATAACATAGCAATAGAAATGTCTCACACATAGTTAGGAGGACAGTTTGTGTTTGCCCTGTTGGAATGACCTAAGCTATTTTCATAACATGTCACCATGTGGGAAATCTTTATGAAAATCACCCATCTGTGATTGAGAAATGTATAACATTTTTAAGAAATGAGAGTAAGTTGCATTGTATTTGTATGCGGTAATCAGGGAGAAATTATTGGTCATTTTAGACCGTGTCTGATGGGTAATATGTCAAGGTGTTCTGTTGTAAATTTTGTATATAACCTCTATCCTTGGTTCGTACCCTTGTTAGTTTGCAGATTATCTGATATGTAAATGAAGTTAGTATTGAAATTATTGTATGATGTCACATGTAATAGATTGCTCTATAGACTGCAGAGAAAGACGAAGCAGCATTTGAACCATGCGCTCTGAGTATAAACTTTTTATTTGGAGATATATAATTGAAATAAATGTGTTGTCAACTGACTACATCACCCTGTGAATATTTTGTAAATGTTTTATGGTTACACCATAGAGTACCATTATTAAATAATGTTATATAGCATTTTCCCTGTGCCCATCTTTTTTCATCATCTTCCTTAATGTGAGTCTACTATCAGCATTGCCGAGGCATACGATAGAGCCGTAGCCTAGCAACAGAAGCAATCAGCCAATCATGCTCCAGATCTGAGAGCCATTAGGGGCTTTATTACTAACAAGACACATCACTTGGTTTTTGAGTGTGTGATAACAAGTAAATTTAATTTCAGAAAGTGACACACTTCAATATATACAAGGTGATGATCTTTGCCACAAACACACACTGACTTCATACAGTAAAGAGTTGAGATGACAAGCAGCTGCTGGGTGGGAGGTTCTGTTCTGTGATATATGCAAATATGACATTGAAAAGACTGTAGGTTCATTTTGTTCTTACACATACAATTTCTCTGGAGGTAAATAGTCAGGGCTGCAGACAAAACAAGAAGATCTTACCACTGCTATCACTACAGTATGGTGGATAGCCTGGGGAAATGGTATTAGTATCAGTGTTTTGGCACAAATTTTCCATAAACAGTAACTCTGGCCTCCAGAAGCCTCCATAGTGAGCTTAGTCTCCGGCATGGTTTGGTTCAAGCTGGACTAAAGTGGACAGAAACAGCTTTTGAATGCTTATTTGTATGTAGATACCTTAGATACTGTTAAGATCAGACAAATGGACATTTTGGATACAGTAGGAATAGATATTCATAAAGGTGATTATAATTCTCTCACCTTTTGTGTATTTTGAGTTCAAATGTTTAAAAGAACCTGTGACCTCCTCATATGAATATTCACTGGTCACATGTCTCATGTAATACCCATTGAAACAAGAAACAAAGAGGTGCTGTGCCCTCTGCCAACCATTTATGTGAATAGAGCCAGATTTTTGTTCTCAGTGCTGCATTAACAAAAAATCAATAAAAAAATATAACAAAATGCTGAAAATCATACACAGTAAGAGTCTAGTCTCTTATGGCTTTCTGACATAACTATGTAGTGTCCCAGTCATTTCTATGGGGCATATTGAGGGCTTCATGTGCCATCTAGTGGACAGGATGTTAACAGCAAGTACAGATTATAGCAATGATATTATTTTACATCAATTGAAATTAGCCTGGAAATTTAACCAGTGAGCTTAACTAGGCCCAGTACCTTTGTTTGGTTGAGATGATATATTTGACTTTATTTTTTCCTCTCTTTTATTTTGAGCTCCAGCTTTCAAGCCAGTGTGGACATAGGGACTTTTAGCTTTTTGGCTCTTGGCCAGATCATGTAACATTGTCTATATTACATGATCTTCTGTAATTCCATGAAGGTTATGTAATAGTAATTCATATGTAATACCTCCCAAACATCCAGAACAACTCATAATTGGAACAGAGGCTGTTTTCTCCTAAACCAGTGTAATTTTTAACTTTCTATCCTGTGACTTTTGGTCACAGGATAGAAAGTTCAATAGGTTTGAAGTTTAGTCTGAAATGTCTCAGCTGTTCTCTGCATCATGAGGTTTTAACTGAGGTGTTGATGGTGTTTGATTTAGTGTTGAACAAACGTTTGAAATACCACAAAGGAAGTATACATTCATTTGTTTACCTTGGAAAAAACTGAAAATGTCACAAATATCATAAAACATTCTCTCATTTCAGGATTCAAAGTAAAGGGACAGATGTCTTTAAGGTATGAGGTCTCAACGCTTGCATCAATGCTTGGCAAAGAAGGATTGTTTGTGAAGTGTATGTTACTGTGTGTCAAACATGTTTTTTCTTAAAATATATATTTTTTTCATGCTTTCTGATACCATCTAGTGGCCACAAGCAGGAAAGGGGACTATTTCCTGTTTAATTTGCTTTGTGGACTGAGGATTGGATTAACTTAATCAAAGATTGTATCCTTTAATAAGAATCTTGGCTTTAAAGCAACTATCTTTGACGTCTTTATAATAACAATGTGTCAATGATGACATGGACACAATGTGATGATTTGAAAAACATAATCATTACCTGCGCCTACTGTTTATGGTCTGAGGAATTTAGTCTGTATGTTTTATAACACACTAATACTTTTTAGTAAGTATTATTATAGTATTATTATATTAAAATAATATTATGCTTGTATTAAATTTTGGGCCACAAATGAATGAGACACTGGTTGTGTAAGTTCAATTTTTTCTTTTTTTGACAGAATATAGATTTTAATTCCAGGTAAACATTAAATTATAATAATGTCATTAGATGTAAACTAAACAGTTAAATGCAGAGTTACGACACTGTAGTTGTTATACAAGGGGTAAATCTTATTTTATTATCTATATTTGGACAATATCCATTATAAAAGGTTTTTTTTTTATTACATTCTTCATTCTCTTAAACACAGAAGAGTAAAAGTAGATCAAAGATGGGTGCTGTCCAGTAAATCTCATTAATACTGTTTGTAAAGGTTATGTTCTTAGCTTCCATGTCATTAGTCTGGAGTGCCGCTTACCAAAGCAGTGTATTACACAGAGATGATGTCATAGGTTCACTAGACCTGTTTTGTTGCTAAATTGATTGTATTTACAGTGTAGTGCTTCGACAAATAGATTCACCCAACTACCTGTAGTAGGTCTAGTTGTTTGAATTTTATCATTAATAGAGGCTGTATTTGAAAAGGATCAAGTCCACTTTAGGTAAATTATAAACAAACGTTTAGCTGTACATCATAAGCTGTGTTTGTGTATGATTTTGTTGTCAGTAGACACTCTCATGTATATCCACATGTACAATGGTTGTTGGTTTGTTTCAGTATATTATTTTATATTATGAATGCACATATGCTGGGTATTGAATAGTTGTCCAAAATTGCTCCAAAGTGGAGCAAAATAGTTATGTAATGCATATGTAATTCAGATATGTAAGTCCTCTGGTGAGCACTTGGATGATTATCTGTCCTGGAACACTGTGGAGAAGGTTTTTCCCAGAAAAGAGACACCCCTGTTTAGCAGCAGCAGTGGTAGAGTCTGGCTTTATGTCAGTGTTTTGGTAATACCTGGATATTGCCAGAACGGCCTCACTAGGCTGAGGATAGGGGTGGTGTGGGATCAGGGTTAAAGAGAGATTAACCACATGGGAGGCTATAAAACTCCAGTGTAATCCGCACCCTGGAGATAAATTCAGAGCAACTTCACTACAAACGACATTTTGCTCACAACTCGCACTGTTTTTGGACCATATATAATTAAACAAGAGCAGAGCAACTGAGAAAAAAAAAAAATTGAAATTTAAAACATCTTTCCAGTGACTTCAGAATAGTTTTTCTCATCATCAGAAACATAAAGGATCCAGAAGGAAACAATCATGAAAAAGGGAAAGGTATGTTTTTAACTTGCTTAAAATCCATCATACATAAAGCTGCAGCTACGCAATGCATGGTGCAGTGATTGATTTCTTTAGATCTATGACATTTTAATGTAATTTCTTGAGTTTGGCATTTGAATTGTGAAAAGTAATGATAATTTAGATGTGTCAAAGTCATGACTTTGACTGTAGAGACGTAGCTCTTCTGTTTCTGAGGGGAAACTCCTTTAATGGCAACATCACAGCCAAGTTCAAAATCAAATAATCATAAATCATATAATCACATAAAATTGAAACTTTTTTTGGTGTGGACGAATTTGCTAATGAATGAATGAACATTGGTTTCTCTGTAGTTCAACTGTAGCGTAGTCTTTGCTGGCTATCCAAGATGGAGGCCCATCACATTCATCCTAATCCTTAAAACTAATCAAACGTGAAGGCTGTTTTGTGGACAAATCTGTGATGGGAAAATGTCTGTAAACAGCTTAAACACTAAAATGTAATGTGTCCAAGACTTTCAAATAATTGGTTGAAAGGAAAAAGGTCACTTTCCTGCTTCATGTGTGAAAGAATGTAAAGACAGCTATGTTTTTATCCATCTGATTAAAACTATTCTTCAAACCTTTACTCAATCCCAGCAGGTGAACGATGACAATGAACCCCCCAGTTATCAGGAGGCAACAGCAGGTAAACACTAACATCCTCATGGTTTGACATATTTTATTAGTTACAGATATGCCACTGTCATGTCTTCTTACTTATTTGAGTCAAAGTACAAGGTGAAACATAATGCACAATCATCATAATTATTACTCTTTGTAATATTGCACTTCATACAAGCTGTGACTGTTGACAAGCAATGTGTTGAAAGGTATAACATTTATACTAAAATCATCAGAATCAGTCAGACTTTCTGCCAAATTTGTTTAAATAATTCTGTAGCATCATTAAAAAATATATGTATATTTATTTATTTCTACAAAGATAAAAAATTAATGTCTCCTTCCCTTCCTATGATCCTTAAGGCTATGAGGAGATGCAGGCTCAGTTTACCTGGGATGACAAGACCATCAGGCAAACCTTCATCAGGAAGGTATTGAAAAAAAGTTTTATTAAACTAAATGACACCAATACAGGAGAATATATGTCAGTGACACCTCCATTGTTCTGACATGATGTGTGTCATCTTGCAGGTCTATGCCATACTCATGGTTCAGCTGCTTGTGACCGTAGCAATTGTTGGTCTCTTCACATTTTGGTAACGACCTCCTCTGCTCATCTGTACCATTATTTAATTTAAGTTTTAAATTCGACACTTTGATCAGAGTACGAATCACTAATTGAATCCATCTAATTTTTGTGTCTGCAGCGCACCTGTGAGGTTTTATATTCAGACTCATCCTGGATTGTACATGGCATCTTAGTAAGTGCAAAAAACATCATCACATCCTAAGTCACAGGACATTACACATTGGCAATATTTCCATTTACATTATTTATGACGTATCATATGATCTTTTCCCCCTTTTAGTCTCATGTTCCTTTCCACCTACATTGCGCTGTCCTGCTGTGGAGATCTGAGGTAATGTTTCTCTGCAATATAAATGATGAAACAAATATTCATGGCAGCACATAGAGAATGATGCTTTGATATTAATTTGTAAATATATTATTGGGACAAATTGGATTTTCCATTTTCCCACACAAACAGGAGGCAGTTTCCCTGGAACGTCATTCTGTTAGTACTCTTTGTGAGTATTTCACAATATGAAATACACAACAGCACATTACACTAATACAGTGTGGCCTTTACACAGCATACAATCTAACTGGGGCTTTCTTACTTCTTTCACTCACAGACTTTGAGCATGGCCTTCATGATGGGATTTATGTCCAGGTGAATATACATTAGAATGTAGGGGTTTGTTTATGTGTATGAGACACCGATCATCATCAAATCTTTTAAAGTTGAAAGAACAATGTTAATATATGTGTTTGCTCTTCCTCTAGCTTTTACAACACCAAATCAGTGGTGCTGTGTCTGGGAATCACAGCTCTAGTGTGTCTTTCTGTCACTGTCTTCAGCTTCCAGAGCAAGGTAATCCCTCTCTAACCCTGCTGAAATCATAACTTCAAATTGCTTCCAAGCAACAAAAGAGACAGATGTTGTTACGATGAGATAAATCCATCATGTGCTTTTGCTCTTGCCTATTGCAGATTGATGTCACATCCTGTCAGGGCATCCTGTTTTCTTTGTGCATGGTCATGCTTCTCTGTGCCATCACCCTCTCCATTGTCGTCCCCTTTGGATACGTAAGTTCACTTCCTCCTTTTCTGGTAGGATCCACACAGCCTTTCGAAAACAGGTTTAAAATAGCTGTGCTTAATGCTGAGTTAAACAGCACTTGCAGGTTAATGCCTCAGGTGCTGCTGGCTGTATTTGGGTGTGCGTCAAGGGATTAGCTTCACAGATAATCTAGCAAAGCACTCGGTTGTCTTTCTTAAATTAGCATCCTGCTATCCTTCTTAACAGTGTTTTGTAATACTTTTTTATCTTGCAACACAGGTTCCCTGGTTACACGCCATTTATGCTGTGATAGGAGCCATCCTCTTTACTCTGGTGAGAATAAGATACTTCATCAATAGACTATATTAAACAAATCATCCCACATAATTTTTTTCTCATTTACTAAAATTCTTCCCATCTCTTGATGTTACAGTTCCTGGCGTTTGACACTCAGTTGCTGTTAGGGAACAAGCGCTACACAATAAGTCCAGAGGAATATATTTTTGCCACCCTCAGCATCTACCTGGACATTATCTATCTGTTCAGCTTTCTGCTACAGATCATGGGCGGAGGCCGTGAGTGACGAATCTCAGCCACTTTTCTGCTCAAGAAACGTATCTGTCAGCTACATTTGACAGACATTTTTTAAAAACATGTGTGTATGTATCAAACCTATGTTAGCAACAGAGTAATCTGTTGGTTCTTTGGTTATGTAATCTTGTCTGTACAATCCTACTGCTGGTTGTGTCCTGACTTCGCCTACATCTGCTTCATACCTCATTGTAGTTGTTCACAGCACTCTGGCCGTTCCTTTTATTCTGGTTTTGTATCACTGCTGTGTCCCTACCATCCTAAAGTGTGTGCTTCAAAAAAAAAAAAAAAAAAAGGTTCCTAAGATTATAAAAGGAGCCACAGTCCCGGAGTTGAGTATGGTCACTTTCCTTGGCTGCATTTCTCTGTTTATCCATCACTGAGCCAAAAATGAAGATTCAGGAAATCTGCACTTTCAAGCTCAGCAGGGTTGAGTTTGTTTAATAGCCATGTGTTTCACAAGCGGAATATATGTTGTTCGTTTTCTACATGGGTATTTTTTATGTCCAACATCATATATAACAAAATTCATGTTTTATTGTGTATGTGTGTAAAATACAGTATTTTTATTCTATTAGCTCAGTTTGAGCCTGGATGTTTTGCAGGTAAATACTGTAAAAGTGAAACCTGAAACAGCAGATTTCAAACTTCCCAGTGTTAACACTGAACTCTAACAAAGTATAACCATAAAGTGAAAATGTGTATAGCAATGTATAGTATAGTCAGTAGAGATCATTTGTAATTTCTATATGACATTAATGTGGCCTTTGGGATATGATAGAAAATTAATTCATGTTAACATACTGATGATCACAATGTGAGCATTAGAAATGTTTTACCTGTGAAATTGTGAATTCAAAAAACCTGAACAGAACAGGTTAATATTTTTTTATAAAGGACAATGAGCTGTGTACAGTTTATTCTGTGATTATTCAAATAAAAGCGATGCATGAACATTGTCTTGTCTGGTTTGCATGCGAAGGATTGTCATGGATTGACCTGTTCAATTCCATTACATGCAGGAATAGACTCCAGCAAGCTACTTAAATGAAAAATGTAATCTAACTTAATGTATTATTAATACTTATGTATATTATTACACTTCCCTTTCACTGTCTCTGCATCTATGCTAAGATGCAACTGCGTTGTCATAGATTTATGTTAAATTCAAGCACCTGCAACTCTAGATGTAATGAGTGGATTTAGGAACCAGTGACAGATGATGGATGTTATAACTCAGGTTTGGCAGCAAGATCAGGTTCAACTCAAAATGCCCTGAAACTTATGACATCACCTGGTTGTAATTTTCAATACAGGGTTTGGCATAGCTAGATGTTGCCCTCCAGAGGCCACAGTGAGACTGACCGTCACTTGTCTTTGTTTAAAAATATAAAATAGAAGAACTTTAAAGTCAGAACTTAAAGTTTTGGCCTTAAATTGAAATGTTAATAAAAGAGCACCTGAAACAACAACAGCAGAGGGTAATGCTGCCGTTGTTGCTTATGCACTACAAGCCCACTAGTACAACAGATGAGGAAATACACAGTTCACCAATAATTGAAACAAGACTTTTATTAAAAAAAAAAAAAAAAAAAAAAGGGAAGAAAAACTGACATATTCAAATTCAAAGAGAAAACCAATAAAGAAGGAAAATCTTATCTCAATCAATAAAAAAAACACAAGTTACAGACAATTTTAGCAACTCTGGCACAGGAAGACAAAAGTAGCCAAGTGGCTTTGCAAAAAAACCAAATATCAAAACCTCTTTCCTCTAACAAAACTGTACAAAATGAGTTCTTGTATAAATAAGAAAACTGTTCACAAGCAGGAAGTGAGACAAGCCCCTGGTCTTTTCAAAATGTCTGTGATTCACACAAACCTGGTTCATACAGTGTTGAGCAATAAGACATGTTTTTAGTATTTCTTGTTCAGAACTTTCTTAGAACATTTCTGAGTTAGAAAACACAACCATTTGAACTGCCAATTAGCAAGATAATAGTAAACTAATTACTTTATATTAGTCTTACGAGGTTATCATTTAAAACCAAACAGATAAGGGCCACTAGAATTAACTAAGCTAAAATAAAAGGAGACATTTTGAAAATCCAGACTGGGCAACATCTTATTACCTGTTTGGAAATCCTGTTTTAGCAGCAAAACATTTTGAAGCTATGAAATAAGCCATCAAATCTACATTAGGATGGACATAGAGAGGATTTTCAAATTGGTCTAGGCTAAAATAATAATAATTTTTTTCTCCTTCCAAATATTATGTACTCTATATAGAGTACATGTCTGAGCTTATTATTCCTCCAATTTAAATGGAACTTAAGGTTTTATCATTGTCATGATGCAAATTCATTTTAAAGCACCATGATTTCCTGTTATTATTTCTGATTACAAGTTTGTAAAAAATAAAATAAGATGAAATAAATAAACACTGTATTGAAACAAGTGGTCATTTCATAGTTCCAAAATCTTGTTTTTGTATTAAAAGTGATGGCTAATACATGGAATATCATTTCACTGAACATATCAACAATATCCATGACATTTTCCTTCATGGTGCACTGAATCTGAAAACTTGCTAGTCACTGTGTTAACTGGACAGGTTATAAATCATTTAAAAAAAAAAATAATAATAAAAAAAAAAAATCAAGGAAACACACAAGAAGAAATAAACAGAAACGTGTAAAGAGCAAGTGGAAGGAAAAAAAGACTATTTACAAAATTAGCTCTCATGTCTGAAAACTCTCACCCTCATAAAAGCTGCACTCTGTGTTCCTCCTGGGCGTCTGCTGAAGCCAATAAAGTTCATAATGAGTCTGTTTACATGCACTCCAACACTCCATTACGTATACTGAGGGAAACTTGGTTGTACTAATGCGTGTAAACAAAACCAGATCATTTCTTGAGTTGTCCATTTTGAAAATCAGTAGAAATATTTTGATACATTAGTGCCCAAAAGATACTCTCACAAAATCTTTAAGTTTTAACGATTTCCTGCATGTAAACACCCTTTTTGCAATCTCTTTCTCTCTCTCTCTCTCTTTCTCTGAATCTTTCAGAACCAGGGAAAATGCTTTTTATCCAGCCAAATACAAGAGATGATCGTCTATGGATGAGTGCAGTTTATTGGCGACAAAGAGCTAAAAGAAGGGTGGCCACAACATCTTTGGTTGCAGAATTGAACAACAAGAAACACACAGCGAAAAGATGGCATGTGAAAAAAATACACAAAAGACAATACAGAGTCAGAAACAGAATCATTAAACTGTGAGCCTTGAGAAAAGACGTTATCACACTGTGTTTTCCACTGGATTCAAACATGAACGGTAAAAGAAGCGAGAAGAAACGCTCCTCATAACCCTACAGCTAACTTGACTGACAGGACGACTAACTCTGTGGCATTCAAACAAGCCTGTTGCCATTTTCGTAGTATATACAACTTAGTGTCAATCCTATGAGAGATCAGGCAGTTAATCCAGAGAAAAAACATTAAGGCTTAGCTGAAAATAGTTTTTGCTGAATTTTGGATCACTCACAAATTCATTCAGACTTGCTGTCTCACTAAAGGCTGTAAAAATTGTCTTAAATGGCACTTCCATGGTCTAGTGAGCAGTCCTTTGTAAAACCATTATTTCTATTATCTACATATCTACAGTTTTGATGTCTGTATAAATTAAAGTTCAACATATTTGGATGTACTGTATGTGATGACATGAGCTTCACTAAACATGCTGACTGAAACATACCCAGGCTTGTGTGTAAGAAGCCTCTGGGAGCCACAACACTGATGCAGCTTCAGTATGAATCTGTTTGGATCAGCACTTAAATGAAGTCATGGTTTGGTTCAACTCTCCACTCTGAAAAGGCTTTCTACAAACAGGCCCGACACAATATCAGGACAGACGACACAAGGATGGGAACGGAAAGTCCGTGTGTAAAACAAAACTCGATGTGCACAAGAAAACAGCATCAATCCCTACATGGAGAAAAGAGCTAACATCTACTCTCTAGGAAAAGCTAAAATCTACAGCTAAAATCTAATCTACTTCAAAGATAAATTCATCCAAAAATAAGGCAAATTAGCACAAAGATTTTCAAGTGACAGACAAAAAAAAAAAAAGACATTTAACTTTCTACAGACTAAAAATCACTGACAGAGAATCAAACTCAGGTGACAACAGCAGCATTGAAAAAAAAAAAGACTTACAGCTCCCTTTCCTTTCAGACAAATTATTCTCAGGGATTTTGTGAGTCTTATATTTGATTTCCCTCATTGCTTTTGCTAAACTACATCTTAATTTAGTAACTGCATTGTTCTTTGTGCACATTATGTCTCAGCAATCTAACTGCTCCGATCTAAAGCATGTTCACTTCATCCCTTCGACATGGCGATGAATTTAATGATACCTGAAGGTTTGCCACAACAAAACCGCTTAAAACCACTTCTCATGGACAGGGATGTAACATGGAATTACATCATAACAGAGCAGGACAACTATTTGTATGAAAAGGTGTGGTTTTGTTGTGTTTTTTGATGGCGCCCAAAAGGACCTGAACAGAAATTAAAGTTATCTAACCATCAAAAAACAAACAAAACAATAACTACAGAATAATTTGTATGAGCCAAATATTAGTGCTCATCATTAATGTGAGGAGATCCTTTAAAGTCCATTTCATCTTGTCTTTACAGACTACACTATTAAATAACTTCTTTTCTATAAATGTGTTTCAATGATCTAAAAACTAAAAAAAATAGAACTATAATTCAAATATAAATAGAAATAATTGATTGTCTTTTGTTCACTTATGCAAGAATGGCTTAAAATAAAAAAAATGAATTTGACTAAACTATAAACAGTCAATCATCTGTGCGTAAATAGAAATCTCTGCAGCAGTTACAGGAAGAAGTAGCTTTAAACGGTTTGCCTCCCATGGTTGACAATGACTCAACACAACAGACCAGCAAAAGTGTTTGTAAGTTTTTAAATCTGTACAAATTTTTGCCCCCGCTGCTGTAAATAGAATGTCAAACAACAGACATCAGGAAATAAAAATAAAGGTTTGCATATTTTACAAAAAATAAAAGACACATTGTGTTTCAACTCTTCCTTGAATCACTCTGAAACATCCAGAATGCTTTTTTTTTAAAAATAAGAATTTGTCATATTACGTGCACAAAAATAATGCTCTGTGTCTTTTCCTCCTCTCTTAAGTTTTTTTTTCTGTGTTTTTTTAAACTTCTTGTTAGGTTTCCTTTTTCAGTTATCAAAATAGATCAAAGCTTCTCTGAAGAAGATTCCCACCTTTGGTTGATCAACTCTTGAGGATGTGAGCAGAAAAGTCCAATGAAGTTAAGTGTTGTCCTTTTTCTTAAAAAAAAAAACAAAAAAACAAAAACAGACATACAACACATTCACACACAAACAAAGAACTACACACACACACACACACACACACAAGTTCCTTTTGTTATCCATGTTCAAGTCCGGGTGCTTGGTGATGGTATGGAGCACAGATCTCTTCCAGCTGAATCCTGTTAGGTTGGATTCATTTCGTGCCCTCAGCCCCACCCTGCTGGGAGCTGGAGAACACACAACATAGTATTGGTACAGTATTGGATTAAAACATTTGTTTAGAGCACAGAGAATTTTAGAAAGTAGATTTTGTCACTTCTTAGCTAGAATAATATCATAATTGAAAAAGGTTCCCTCACTCAATAAAGTGGCCTTTTCTCTAAATCTGCTTTACAATAAAGTAGCCATGGCACATCTGTTTATTTGCAGTCTTGAATTTGTGTTTTGTCGATTTGCATGTGATTTGTTAAGCTCCAACGCTTTGAGCTGCGAGGGCCAAAGCAGACATCCACCACGTACCCCAGTTCTCAGGTTTTAATGCAACAATAACGTCAACATGGTGGTTAAAAAAAAAAAAAAAAAAAAAAAAAAAAAAATCACGTCACCCTGTGTATGCATTAGGAAACGGTTGCCTATGCAGACATCCAACAGTGGTGGTGAGCTGGTAGCACATTCAGGCTGCTTTGTAACAGCTTTTTCATTAAAAGGATGTTGAAAGGCTCTGCAAACGCAATTCGTTTTCTGAGAGAAAGTCACTACAGGTCACCCATTTCACATTACACTCCCTTGATTGACTGCTTTAATAAAAAATGTTTATTAGTGCAGCTTTAAGGTTCTTGTTTTTTCTTCCAATTTGATTATCTAACAGTGAACTGCTTTGCTAACAGTCATGTGTCTGAGCTCAGCACAGGACTAGACGACACATGACCAAATGATAATGAAACCCATTTTAACATAGCATAGCATATCAGGACATAAGATGCATCATCGCTCAGTTTTGCCTCAAATTGAAATGAGACTATAAAGTGTATTTGTTCAGTGAAAACCTGTGGCGCAGCAGCATCTGAAACGCAACATGGCATCATCCTACATTACAGTATATGACCTATATCACTGTCCTACCTTAGCTTCACTTGGTGTGTTGGTACGAGTAGTTTGTGTGCTCTGCAGGAGTCTCCATTGCAACCTGTTGCTGTTGACTGCCATTTTCCTGAAAAAGACAACTGGTTTAGAAATGTGATCGTTCGTGACCGTGAGTCAGTTAAACAGATTTTAATGAAGACGCAATGATGAAGACAGCCTGTATTTTCCCACTGCCCTCCCCTTCAAATTTAAGACAACAATGTGTAAGTGTGGATGAACCAAAGAACAAGAAGAAGCGTAATTTTACAGGCCTAATATTTTAACTTAAACTAAAGCCAGTGCATACTAGAGGACGTATTTACTAAGAGGCAGGCGTAACATTTTTACATTGTGGCAATTTTTACCTAGTTCAACTGGGACCCACAGATGTGGAGTCTGTGCCAAAGTCTCAGTAAAATAACTCTACATCTCCTTCACGAGAGAGGAATAATTGAGGAGCTCATATAGACGCATATTAAGACCTTGCACTGCACTCACAAGAGGAAGAGGACAATTACATAGGACACATATGCCAACAATGTACAGCATATTAATACATCAATTAATCAATAAATAATCTTCATCACCATCATTACTCAATGATAAAAATAAGGAAGGCAAATGTATTGTACAATTTTATTTTATGTACTATTTATTTATGCCTATTACCAGGTGCTAAAGCATAGTAAAAAAACTGTGAAGACTTTGTACATGGCAAGTATAACAATCATACCACTGATGTGGTCCCGATCTTTGTTCACTTATCAGGACTTATTTGTGCAAGTAAGAATAATTTAATTACCATATAAAATCTTCTAAACGCACCAATTTAAAGTAGCTGGTGCCACAGATTTTGAACAATTTACTTAACTAACCTTTTGAAAGCTAATGACAAAAGAAAAAATGATGTGATATACAGATATGGGATCTAATTAACAACAACAACAAAGAAAAAAGGAGAGAAAATTCATCCCATGTTTCTGTTTCATTTTTTAAAAACAAGACACAAATGAATATTGTTTTTACACTAAATCACCCTCTGGCATATGAAAAATAATCTCTCCTGGAATATTTTGACACTGCATTTCCAGGAAAGCCAGTACACCTGCATCTACCTGTTGTAAAATACCATACAACCAACCTCCAGGGCACATGCACTCTGTTCACCTCAGCAACTCGCAGTTGACAGTTGCCACTCCTTAAAATACATGTGAATGAGACCTAGCCCACAGTGAGCAGCAGCTTTTTCTTTTTTTTTTTTTTTAGTAAATACGTCCCTGTAAGAGTTATAGTCAGTGGTCATTCGCTTGATCGAAACATGAATTTTCAAATGTAAGCAGCTGAGGTTGAGGCTAGCTTCATACCTCGACTGGGACACTGGAAGGAGGCACTGGGGTGTACTGGGGGATGTAGGTCCCCTGCATAGTTGTGTTGGCCGGAATATACTGTAGGGAAGGCAGAGAGGAAAACACAAATTGTGTGTAGTATTCAACAGGAAAATCTAGACTTAAGGACAGTCAGCTATGGTTACAATTCTCTGCCTTTTGCACTGTGTCAGTATGTGTGTGTGTGTGTGTGTGTGTGTGTGTGTGTGTGTGTGTGTGTGTGTGAGATTGGTACTGACTGTGCCCGTGCTGCCCAGGGACAGGTGGCTTAGCTGCTGGGTGAGAGGACCCATCATGGACGTAGGCTGGATGGACATAGCGTGATCCATTGTTGGGGTAAGAACTGTACCCTGTAGATATACAAGCACACACACACACATATGGATTTCAGGGCCTGAATTGGTATCACTACAATCACTAGAATAATCAAGTGCTTAAATCAGTCACATGTGAGCCAAACATACAGTAATCTGTCTAAATCATCGTGGGACATGGAAATGGTTTCCATTTTAAAGCAAAAATTGAAACATTGAGAGGGATAGTGATAGTTAGTGAGTGATACTCACAGCTGGCTGCATGAGGTATGACTGGTGGTGCATCCAGGACGGGCTGTGTACCTGCAGATCAGGGAAACAGATCACAGCATGAAACTCACTCTTACGTTTGATCTGTTGCTCCCACAGCTCACTAAGAGCCAACATG
Organism: Rachycentron canadum; assembly: GCA_038496675.1. Lineage (NCBI taxonomy): Eukaryota > Metazoa > Chordata > Actinopteri > Carangiformes > Rachycentridae > Rachycentron > Rachycentron canadum. Next base: position 10,860,836 of record CM076649.1, on the reverse strand, counting down.
CAAGTTTTCAAACTGGGTTAAGAAGAATAAGAAACCTGGATAAATACTATCATTGCTGCAGACTGGGGTCCTTCCTGAGTGTCTGTTAACTTACATAATGTCTATAAGGGCCCTGCACAATAAAAGCAATGGAAAATGAATTCTTGACATTAAGGCAGCTTAAAAAACTTAATTTGAATTATAAATACAGAGAAATGTCCCACCTGGTAGGATGAGACAGGAGAATGCATGTAGGGTGAGAGGGAAGTCTGAGCAATCATTCGGTTTGGAGCCAGACTGTAGGGTGAGGAGTAGAAGCTGCCAAACAGACAAAGCAAAGTGTGAGGAGAGCCTGAAGACAGCCGCACCATGCCAACAATCTCCAGTATGTTTCCAACTACATTGACAACATTTCTGTGTTCCCATGATGCCCAGCAGAGGGCGGCACTTTATAGGGGTTTGAGTACTGCACTTATTTTCCTGTAGGGTTGGGACTGTTTTCAGTCAGTCTGTGCATACCACTCACCCATTTTGTAAGGCTGTGGGGTCATACGCAATCGTCATTCCTCCCTGGGAAAACAATACACAGGATTCAGAACCAGTGAGGTCATGCAAACCCCAGTGCAGTCATTACTAATACAGTGAGCTAGCGCACACAGAGAATGATCGAACTTTTAAACATGTTCTCGCTTTAATTTCCAACAAGAGACGTCAACTTGTAAATACAGGACGCCAACTTTAAGAATCATGACTTAAGCCGGTCACTGTTACCGTGTCTCCGTCTCTAGCCCAGGGCCTTCCATTCTGGAGGTACTTCCCCTGGTTCTGCCGCTTCTTCTGACCTCCGTCTGCAAACTTACATAATAAGGGCTCTGTGGGCACTGTGGAAGCAACAGATCAAACAAGAGAGTGGATTCAGAGATCACCGTGGGGAACAAAAACACTGAGCTCTGGCACTAACAACAACAATATCATGTTCCTATAATACAAAACAAACATTCCACGCACCAGGCACTCCTGGGGGAGTCTTGATGAATTTCCCATTGAAATGCTGAATTATGGCCTCACACTTCTCTGTAGACTCCATTCTGAAATAATATCAAAGTCAATTTCAATCCTTCACGCGGAGTGTTGTTTACATTGGATTTGGATAAGCCAGAACTGCACTCAAGAAACTTTTTATTTTAAGGCACAAACTGTACTCAAATCATTATGGGACACAATGGAGTAAAATTTTATACCAGGCTCCAATAAACTGACCTGGCAAATCCCACGCCGCGACTGGTCCCGTTGGCATCTCTCAGGATACGTGTGGAAATGACCTGGCCAAAGGACTTGAGCATGCTCTCCAGCTCTTGCTCATCCATGGACACGGGCAGGTTGGAGATGTATAGGTTGGTGGGGTCCTGCTCCTGTTGCTGTACCAGAAGTGGACATAGGAGTCAATTTACAAACTGATATTTTTTTAGCCATAAATGAAGAGATGAAATACAAGTTGTTTTTTTTTTTTGTCTTATTGCAATATTTATTCATTTTAGCATGACACTTTCAAACATCTTTGCTATTGCATTTACATTTGCTAATGGGAAATTTCTCACTGCCTTCAAAAATCTTTTTCACACAGCAGAAAATTTCCGTGTAGGCAGCAGTGTGAGTGAGTCTTTCCGTCCGCTCTTGCTATCACTCTTAGCACATTAATGCTTCATCACAGTCATGCACCACATTTTGTAAAATGGATGAAATGTCTTAATGTAATTAGTGCCTGAACTATAAACTGAAATCCTGAATAATTTGTCACCCATGCCTGTTCACATGTCACTACCTCAGCTGAGCATGTCTGGTTTTTAAAAATCCACATGCACACTTAAATAAACAGGCGCATGCAATTATTAATTTGTCTGCAAAGATGAAGTCACACATATTGGTGGAATAGTGTAATGGAGAGGGGGCATGATAGCTGCAAGTAATTTAAAGAGGAAAGATTATTAAGACTTATTTTATGGCAGTAGCTTGAAAGTGAAACTTAGAGTGACTGTGCAGAAGCAGACAGGAAGCCAGGCATGAAGTTAAAGAGTTCACAGAGCAACAGGAGCCTGGCAACCAGGAAAAAGAGGCTGGGCTAAAAAATAGGGGAAGGGAAAACAGAAAGCAAAGGAAGAGGACAGAGCTGAGGGAGTCTTAGGTAATTTGGGTAATGAAAGAGGAGGATGGAAAGAGTAAAAAAGGAAAAGAGGATACTGATTAAAAGACTCTTTCATCAAAGTATCTTTTATCGGTATAATTTTCCACGTCTTGCCTTCTTCTTCCTAAAACTTACCGTTGTCTCATAGTTCTTCAAACCACAAATAAAAAAGCTTTTCAATCATGCATGAAAGGAACTGTTAGAAGCAAGTGAAACAATTCAAGTAATTGTCATTTGTACTAGACTGATCCAAGCATCAAACGTGAAGGGCCAGGTTGGCGTAAGAGCTCAGACAAATTTGATACAGGTGTTGATCTGACTAGTGTGTCACCAGTTATCTTCACTGAGGATTTACTGCCTGTATGAGCAGCCTCTGTTCTAAGCCATGAGCCACCTGGCTACGAGATAACCCATTTTCTGCGATTGTCGTCATTCTGGGTGTGGCAATTACATAATACAGTGGCACACAGCGGGAGGTCATCTAACAACACTAATCAAGTCCACTGCTTTATGACAATGGAACAAAAACTCCCTCATTTTTTCTTTAACATTCACACTTCACCTCAACCAGAACACGCAATATTCCATTTCACAAATGGTAACCTGTTTTCGATATGAAAATACTGGTGTGTGTTCAGTGCATTCTTTTGTGCCAGGCCCTAGGTGAGCCATGTATGTTGAGGTGTGTCTCTGTGTGTTTGGCAGATTTGTCTGCTTGTATGTCGAACTGACGTCTGAGCCTGAGTAAGAACGATTCTATTTATAACTCTGCCATTGTTCCCCTGCCCCTGCATACATGGCTCCTCTGGGCCCACAGCTTTGAGGCTGGGGTGGCCTGTTCGGGGACAGAGCATACTCTGAGGACGGTGTATGGAAGGTGTGGCTCATTGTGTTTGCGAACAACACTCTGCAGCAGCCATGGTGAAGGTGCACAGAGGTGAGGCTGCACTTTAGAGTTTGACATTAAACTGGTTTTAGACCATTACCTGTTTTCTCTGACCTGAAGTAACCCGGTGACTCAAAGGCAGCTATGTATATTTAGTTTATATAGTGGTTATCAACACCTCTTGGTCGAGCCAGGTTTTGGTGTCCAGTTGCACTTGTTGGATTATGTGGCACTCTTACAGAGTAGGTGCAGTGAACTTAGACTCTGGGTTTTGTTGCACTGGACTGGTTCAGGTCTGCTGGCAGTGTGGATCTGTTACAGTTTTCCTGGGCTGGGCTGAGGGAGACCCTGGTGTTATATTGCAGTGAGTCTGTTTGGGTGTAGGACAGAGGGAGGGGGCAGGGACATTGGGGTGGAGTGTATTAAGTGCTGGTGTCAGCCCCAGGCCTGTGCCCAGACGATGGACAATGCCAGCCTATTGTGCCTCTCCCATTGACAGTGGGTGTAGTGGCACCCTCCCCTGGGTTGCCTCAATGGGGAGCCTGAGAGCCAGAGGGATCAGCTTAATGGGCCGACAAGAGCTGCTTTTTGACTGCAGACACTTTGACAAAGAGTTCAGTACAAGTGCTACAACAGGTTAGCAACATACAGAGATGAAGGCGTAAGGGGGAGAGAGAGAGAAGGTAGTGAGGAAGGTGATGAAGAAAGAGACTAAAAGAGAATGAAAAGAAAGGCTTGATTATTCCTGCTTAGAACAAGTCTAGTCTGCACTAAGCCTGACTTTATCCTCCTTATAACTGTCCATTATTGGTGCAGGTTCACCCAATGAAGTATAACAGAACACACGCCTCCCTATAAACCTGAGTTTATCTTGTCTGCTTGCCAACAGGACACTCACTGGCAATCAGGCCACAGCATGTAACCTTTAACATGATAGAGAGAAAGATGGTATGTGTGTGCAGAAAAGGACAATGACTGTTGAAGGTCAAAGTTGAAGAGGAGGCTCTTAAAAGATCAATACATTTTAGAGAAGAGCCAGTCAAGACTGGATCATTACCCAATGCTGACTGGAAATTCTGAGGCATAAAGAGAGTGGTAGTTTTATAAGCTGATGAGAAGTTTGGTCATTCTTACTTTGGCCATCTGAGCCTGGACCCCACTGGACTTCAGAGCTGTAACAGCTTTCTGTGCTGCTGCTGGACTGTCAAAGTCCACAAAGCCATATCCTGTTAAACAGACACATTTGTGTTAAAGCTGCTGAGACATTTTTTGTAAAAGAAAACCTATTTACTTTCTTGCTGAGAGTTAGACAAGAAAATCAATGCCACTCTCATGTCTGCCTGTGAAATATATTGCTTAAGCCAGGTCATGCAGGGGGAAACAGCCAGCCTGACTCTGCCGAAAGGTTTTTATAAATTTAAAAAAAAATGTTAATTAGTGATCTTTAGAGGTGCTGGTAGGCAGATTTTTTTTTAACCTTTGGACAGAACTGTTTTTTAGGCTGAGCTAAGCTAAACGTCTCCAGGCTGAAACTTCATATTTAACATACAGAAATGAGTAAGCAACAAAGACAAATTAACATATGTAAAATATCAAACTATTTCTTAAACAACCAAGCAGCCAGCAACAGTTAATGTGACACAACTCACCTTTACATTTGTTGGTGGTTTTATCCAAGATGGCCTTGGTCGACACAATCTTGCCATACCTTCATGGGCACACAAGAACACAAAAGACAGGATCAATGACAGATGATGTGACTGTGGGGCAAAGACAGGAATCTGCTCCTACCACATGCATACCAATCCTGCCATAATTCCTCGGACTGTATGACTACAGGTATTAACATGAATACATACTCCTTCATGCAATTAATGTCTTTCCAATGTGATCTGTCACTGAAAACTATGTCGTGTCTCCACCCTTCAATCTTTGTCTGCCAGTTGTACAGTAACTCTGTTCCTTGGCGTTGTTTTCGACAGACAGGAGACATCACCTCAGGGCCAAAAACAATTTGTTCCAGGCCTGTCTTTAGCATACACACACACACACACACACACACACACACACACACACACACACACAGACTAAAACACATGCACGCACCTCTCTCCTAAATAGAACTCTGCTCCCTGATATTTTTGGCTCAAATAAAGCTTGAATGTATTGTCAGTAGCAGTGTCCATTGTCTTTCAAGGGAACGTACTGTATGCATTTAACTACACACAAAAAAGTCATATGGTATAGGAAACATAAACCAGCGTCCTAACCTGTTATTTCAGTCCATTGCGTTCACCAGACAAACTTGACAAAAGGCCACTCAGTAAAAGATGAGCATCAATGAATGCATTATTGCAGTATCATAAAACATTCATGGTATGAAAATTACCTTAATAGCAGTATATGAGAGGTGTTATGTAAGACATAGAGACTAACAGAAAACAGTGTTATAAGACAGTATAATAGACCTGTCCTTGTCTGGTTAATTTATCGAGTGAGGGAGGCTGGTGTTCCTCTGTTTGGACGACATGGCGTCTGGGCGGAATGTACACTGTAACCTGACGCTTCGCCCCTCCGGTTCGCCTTCCTTCCCACCACGTCCCTCTCCCTCTCTCTGTTTTTCCACCCTCACATCACAGTGCACCGCTGGGTCCTACACTCCTGCCTCATCTCAATGGACGTTTGCCCAGATGACTCAGACCTGACTAGACGGTCACAGCAGAGACCTGTGTCACGAGTGACGCCAGCATCTTAAGTATTTATGTTAAAATGTCATTGCCTTTGCTCCTCTTAAGTTTCTAATACGGACATACAAATCTAGAGCATGCATCTTTCTGTGAAACCAAAACTGTTGCAAATCAATATGTGAACAAAGTTTACATATTTACTTAAGTACTTCAAATGTAAGCACATGACTCGCTGTCCTTGATTACTGAAATTTGGCATGAAGCATAAATACACAGTAAAGGAAGTGTAATCACTGAAGACATTAATAATTCATCTATTCATCTAATAATAATCATCTATTGTCAAATAGCCGCATGACCTATGCAGAGGATATGTTTATAGTTTCCCACTGTCATCCAACAGCTGCAAGGCAGTCATTAAGCACAAATGTATACACACGCTTAATGTCATTTAACCCACTCAAGCCCAGGTGAAGCCACAAATGAGAAGCATTCAGAAAAACTTAAACGCAACCAACTCAGACAAAATTTAATCTATTTCCTTTCTATTTTGAAACAGTGTTAAACAAGTTTATCCATGACTTGTGACTAACCTTAGATAAGACAATGTCTGATCATAAAGTTATTCATGAAAAAAAAAAGTATGTAAAGCACAGACAAATTTTTGCTTTCTACAAGATCAGTACAGGTTCAAAATCCAAGACAAACACATATATTTGCATATACACATATATGTGCTATGCATACGTATGATGTGTCTAGAAATATTTATAAAGGGTTTGATAATTGCTCATCCAAAGCAAGATGAAGGACAAAACAAAAATCATATATTACATCTTGCCAATGGTCTTTTGTTGCACAATTGAAAGCTGGTAATATTCTTCTGGCCCTTGAGGTTGGCAGATTAAAAATATGTATAGGGAAAACAGATACGTCATTTTGTAGAAATGAAATGTCAACAGAAGATAGATATGAGATATACAGATATGAACAGTACTGAAATATATTGAATTATTGTGGTGTACAGATGATCAAAAAAGTTCATTTTTGTGTTTATAACTCAAACATGTGGAAAAGAGACCAACATGGTTAAAATAATTAGTATGCATTGTGATTTTTTCAATTAGCTTAATTTCTAAATTTGTTTAATTGCTGTTGTGAAGAAATAATTATTATTTTGGGATATTTTGTGATTTTGTTTGAAAGCAGCATTGTGGATCTGGCTTAAATTAACTTGTGGCGTCTTGTAAGCCCACGCTGGCTGGGAAAATTTGGGTGCATGACATACTAATAAAACTTTTGTTTATATCACCATAAACGAAATGAAGGGGCTTTACCATGATTATTATTCTGATGATAACAGTAAGAATCACTCTCATGAGCATTTTCCTGGATTCAAGCTCATAGGTGCAGACTAAAAAACACTGAAGTACTATTGATCAGTTTTCATTAGAAGCACGATAAAGAAAAACAAAAGCTGCGCTTCATGTTTTCCCTAACTGAGACTCCAGGAGAGTTCAAAGGTCTGAAGGCAGTGACTGTGTGACCCCGGCTTACCTCAGCTGCTTTGCAGCAGAACAGCAGCCCACCACACTGTGGAGGCCACAGGGATTTAAAAGACAGATCTGACCCATATACGGCTGTCTGACATTCTTTCCCAGCAGGCCATGCTACTCTTTTCCCACTCATTTAAGTTTCCCCTTGAAGGGTAGCCCTCCCACCCACCCCTTAAGCCTCCGACCCCTCTCCACTTCTCAACCACTCCACAATGACTTCTCTGTTAGTCTCCTGCTTTTAAGCTCGGGTCCCTGTATTTCACAAACCAACTGCAGATTTCATATTTTCTTTGATTGGATGAGCTTTGACACAGTGTGTGCACCTACTCTCCAACATGATTATCAATCGAGCCATGCACATTTGCACTGTGGATTTGGTGTTTGCGTTTCTTCCTCACGAAGGTGAGAATGGTGCAAATGGAGAATCGAACAGAAATGTTATAGAGGGAGCCACTGTGGTGTCAGTACAATATTAACAAGTCAGGTTACATTAGTTATGGTCACTGCTTGTGGAGATGTGTTGTTACTGTGAATCATCTGTGGAAATTATAGATGCATGGTTAATGTTGATAGTTCATTACTATGACATACAGTATAGCCATGACCTACAGCACTGGGTGCTTTATTACTGGGTTTTATCTGTGTTAGTGTTTATAAGGCCAACATACTATTGAGACTAAGCTATTTATCTAAGGGTGTGTAAGTCTTACTTCACTGTCTTCAAGCCAGTTCAGCCTCACAAAAAGTGGAAGGTTAGATCAGGACATGAGAAGGCAACATGCTGTACCCTTCTGTGGCCCCTTCTCTCCTTCTTTACCCTCGTCTCATCTTTTTTGTGACTCTCTGTAGTCCTTCTCTCGTTCCTCTATTTCCCTCTATACCATTTTGCTGACAATCTCTTGTGTTTCTATAATTGTCAAGATTTAATCAAACTGACAATAGTTGTGGTAATTCAGCATTCCTATTCACAAACCGCTTTCCTTCCCTCCTGCCTAAAGAGCTCCTTTTTCTGAACATCAAATTATGGCCTTAAACAATTTAATTTCATGTGTCCAACAGATGAAGAGCAATGCTCCAGAGAGCACAGATGTTATCTGCTCACGAGAAGTTGCTTTCAACATGACTCCTTCTCCAATTTAGCATCAAAGATAAATAGCTAAAGCAAACTTGTTTCAGTTAATGTGGACTGGAATGTACAAGCAGCTAAAGTCAGACTGTCGTCAACATGAAGGAATAAATACTAACAGGCCTTTATGATCCAATAACCTCTGAACATGCAAAAAAGTTGGAAAAGGCTGAAACAAACAAATGGCTTTTGACTGTTTACATTTAAAGAACATACACTGTACCAGATCTGCCAAAGCTGCTATAATGTTGCATTTATCATCTGAAGATCAAATAGTTTAGCCCTAGGACAAGCCTTGCCCAATTCTCTTTTTTCATCAAAGTAATATTATATTTTTGGCACAGATACCTGCATAGCTTACACATAAGCAAAATGTTGTTACTTGGTCATTTGGAGTCTGTAATCAAGCCCTATGTGTATCTGTTTGAGGTGTTGTCATTAAAGAAATAGGTCAACATTTTGTGAAATGCACTTATTTGCTCCGTCTCTTATTCTTTTGGAGCCGACATTAGCCTAGCTTAGCATAAGAACTGGAACCCAGGGGGAATGACTAGCCTGCAAGAACCCATCTAAATTAATCTATTAGCATGTTGTACCCAGATGCATCTGTACACAAACAGTAATGCAAAAACAACTATTTGTGGTTTTAGAAAGAGTAGTCTAATTCTTTCGTGATGTAACCACAGTTCATCCATCTGACCAGGATCTCTAGTTGCTGACAGGCACCACAGCAAAAGTATGACAAGTTACTGTTCCTCACTGTTATTCACCAAGAAAAAAGCTACAGCACATAGCTGTTGGTTGGTAGGCGTATTAACTTTGGATGTTCCTCAGGCTAGCCATTTACCTCTGCTTCCAGTCTTTATGCTAAGATGAGCTGTTTCTAGTTCCATACCAAAATACAGACATGAGAGTTGTATCAATCTTTTCATTCAACTCTCTGCAAGAATGTGAAAAATAGCATTTTCCACTAAACGACAAGCTAATTTTTTCAACTTTTGGCACTGCTACCAAAAATAAACATTCCTTAGAAGAAGAAGTTTCAAATCCACTCACGGTTGGCAGAGTTTGACTAGGTCTTGGTCCGTGGTCCCTGGATGGAGGCCACGGATATACAGGTTTGTTTTACTCAGCTGTTCCCCTCCCCCACTGCTGCTGTTGCTGCTACTGTTGGTGTTGGGACTGGGGGGCGCCATCTGGTGGCCGGAGGACACATAGGCCTGCTGCCATGAGAAAGACACATTCCAGTTAGTTTCCAGCACATAAACATTTAACAGAAACCATTCTTTGAAACACCTGACATTTTCAAACATCAGTAAAGACTAAAAGACTGGACAAGAACAGTGTTTATTCAAAGTGTGAAAAACGCAAAGGAGCTCTTTTAGTGTGAGATTTCTAGAGATGGAAGAAATCCTGCATGAGACAGGATTATGTGGGAGAGAAAAGTGATATCGTGCAGCCCTCATATCAACACACACCAATACTACTTTCTGAGGGGAATATGGGGCCTCTTGGCTGCCTACACCATATAGGGAAAAGGGGCCTCTTATGTTCTCTCCATGTTGGGTAACTTCTGTTTTACTTTTGGAACCACAAAGAAATCTTGTGGTGCACATCAAAACCAAAGATTTAAAGATTTCAGACCAACATTTTGTTAGTCTGATCACGCAGAATGAAATAGTAGACGAGATGTTGACAACTCGTGCACTGCATTTCTTTCTCTGATTTTACTTCTACTGATAAAAGCAGGTCATACTACTGATAAATGAATTGCTGCCCTCTGTCCAAGCTTCTCTTTCCTTTCTCTTCACTGCTGTAAGCTGACATTTCCCCCCCAAACCGTGTCTACAGTTAACAGTTAACAAGACCCTGAGTGGAAAGATGGAGGAACTGAGTTCAGGTCAGTTCACATTACATGCAAAGTCTGTTTATCAAAACAAAGGAGAGTTCAAAGAGATGAATAACCACAGCACACCAGGAGATGATTACTACACGACGATACACAGCAACGCGTTCATGTTGGGACCACGTGTGATGACCTGATGTCTACCTCAGCCACTCTTAAACCTCCTTCTCACGTCTCCCTTTGGGTTCTTTTGCTCAGTTGTTCTAAACAGTGGCAGTTAACTAGTCAACGACCCAACACTAGTAACACAAAAGGCATTTGCGAAACAACTAGTGCGTCATCTTATGTGATCTCACTATGGGATTCTGACTCTCCATGGAGAAATCAAACAAAAGATTGTGTAACCATGCAGATGAATATATTTCATTGGAAAGAATGTGGTTTCATTATCACTTTGTCTGTCCAGGAATAGATCTACTGGGTGTTTTCCAAATAAGACTGAGGCAATAAATAGCAGCACTTCAATACAAGGCTCACCAGACCCAGTAAATGTTGCATCTGTTTGCGGTGATGAAGACGACTTAAATCCCCTTCATTTAACAACCAAATGTTGCGTGTAAGGGAATCAGAACAAATATGCTTTTTGGTGAAGCTCAGCAGGGTCCCATGAGGCTGGAGTATCTCGCTTGGATGGAGGCGACGGGAGGACAATGGGTTAATTCCAGGAGGGGGGACAGGGTCACTGATCAGTCCGTTGCTGTTAAGGAGAAGCCCAGCATGAAGACACAGTCACACCAGGACCACCAGCAACATCAGCCAATCCTGCTAATTAAATGCTATCCATAAGGTATGGAGCCCCTTGAAGACCTCTGTTTTGCCAGCAGCATGACGACCACTTCAACAACAATAGGCTCATTCCTCTAAGGATAACGCTGTCTTTCTCTACCACTGTAATTACCCAAAAAAGTTTGCATGCATTTGGTAAGATGTGGATATGACCTGCTCAAAGAACAAAGAAAAGAGGCATTTGTGTTCCTTCCTTTCATTGCTCTCATTCCAGAAATAATTACACAATCATGTCCTCAAGTACAAACAGCAAGATCCAAAGTTCCAAAGTTTCTTCTGTCATGTCAAAAGCAAATTCTTTCAATGTTAAGTATAGCTAACATTTTTGTCTTAATTTCCTGAAATCATAACAGGGACATAGTGGCTATATGGTATGCATTTCAAATATTGTTCTGATCTTGCTTAAATTTGTATTGTATTGTATTTGTATAATGTATTTAATTCAAAGCATCAGCACAACATGCTATACCCTAAAATATACCCTATACCCTTGCTACTGAACTGCTCTTTTCTATACAAATGCTTCTTCAATTATGTTCATTTTCCATCCCTTGTAAAATTGAATAATACAGAATACATATAATACAGAAAGCATCATTCACTTTTTTTTTTTAAGAGCTTATTCATTTCTGCCTACAAACTTTTCGTGTGGAAAACACACATTCTACAGCACAAGCCCTCCTGCAGGAGTTTATCTATCCTGTCACAGTGTAATTCATAATGAATACGTTTTTGCAAGCGGCTAATTTGTGAATGAAAGAACAGGACAGCAGAGACCTATAATCTCATTCACACACTCTTTACCAGAGTGCCAAGTCCCAGTCAAGCTCCAGAATGTACCAAGAGAAACATCAGCGAAACAACACGCCTTTAATCACTGGTTTACAACCACACATGCATGCACGCACACACACACACACACACACACACACACACACACACATATATATATATATATATATATATATATGTGTGTGTGTGTGTGTGTGTGTGTGTGTGTGTGTGTGCGTGCATGCATGTGTGGTTGTAAACCAGTGATTAAAGGCGTGTTGTTTCGCTGATGTTTCTCTTGGTACATTCTGGAGCTTGACTGGGACTTGGCACTCTGGTAAAGAGTGTGTGAATGAGATTATAGGTCTCTGCTGTCCTGTTCTTTCATTCACAAATTAGCCGCTTGCAAAAACGTATTCATTATGAATTACACTGTGACAGGATAGATAAACTCCTGCAGGAGGGCTTGTGCTGTAGAATGTGTGTTTTCCACACGAAAAGTTTGTAGGCAGAAATGAATAAGNTAGCATGGACTATGGCGATCCTTGGTGATCATGTCGTCAGTGCTTGTCTTCCTAAGATGTGTATAAGAGACAGTATATATATATATGTGTGTGTGTGTGTATATATATATATACATATATATGTATATATATATGCATGCATGCTTGCTTGACCTGCTTGACCTTTATTAGGAAAGTAAGTCTGAACCTCTTGTAAATTTTAAAAATCATATTTGAGTAGTTGGGATCTGTGTAAGTAATCTGTAACAGGTAAATGTTACAGACTGGCATTGAAAGTAATCAGTCAGTGATTACAGAAACATGAAAGTTCAACTGTAGTGAAGTACAAATCGGAACAGAGGATATACTCAGATGTACTTACGCACATAAAAGTAAAATGACCAAATTACACAGTCTTGGTACAGTATTTTAAATTTAGAATTCACAGTGTCATACAGTGTAATCTATATGTACTCTGTTTACTATTCTTAAATCTTTAAGTATCACAAGTTGTAACTCTCTTGTTAAAGTAGTAGATCCCAGTATGACATTTGTTTTAAACTGCAGGTGAAATACACTAATACATGTCCTGAAACAATCAAGTTAAAGTAGAAAACCTTTATTACCCTCAGCCCTGTTGGTTAGTGATTCATTTTCAGACCCTTTTAGTGAAACCAATGTGTTGGGTTGGTACGTTTTCTGTTCTGTCCTAACCTTCCAATTTTTCACTGGTTGATCAGAAGTTCAAGGACCAATGGAAACTTAAAAGCAAGTGTAGATGATCATCATCATGGATTCAGTCTAGGGCTGCAAAGTATCATTTTCACTCATTTGTCATTTGTCTCAATTTATTTCAATTTAGTCTTGGTCTGACTATGGTTTATCAATGATATGGAATTGTAATTTCTTTTCATCTCCTCAATAGGTATCCATTGGTGGCCCAGCAGCCCTGGTTCATTTGGATTGAAGCAAATTGCAAAAGACAGGCCAACTTATATAGTTTTCAGTTGCTCTGTCCTCTAAGAAATGCACCTCAACAAACTGTTAACTAAGATATAATACATGTAATTAATTAATTAATACATGAAAACATATTTACTGAAACTGAAAGTCAGATGTTGAGGTAGATACACATATAATAAAGCTAGTTATGTCTCACCACTGACATGAATCTAGAAGTATCTGAAACCAGAGCACACAGGAAATGACATATGGCTTTTTGGTAAGAACAAGGGGCAACACACAAAATGAAAATGTCTTCATCGCTTCAGATTAAAATTAGAGGAAGGAAAGAAAGTTAGAAAGTAAAATTGTAACAAAGGTCACTTTCAGAGGTTACTGTAGATCAAACAAGCCTCGTAGACAAAAGCCTCAAAAAGATGACTAGATATTTTTAGGGCTAAGCTAAAAATAAAAATCAAGAACATTTCTATAAATATGACTATTTTTTCTATATTGATGTAAAGTCACATCAGACCTCTGAAGCTGATGGTAAGTCAATCTCGAACACTTCATGTTGTAACTGACTGATTTTAAACTCTAAATATGTCAATATATGCTGTAACTTTATTATATTTTATGTATGGCCTTTAAAATATCAGTTATATGACCATTTTAAATGCTCACTATTGTATCTCCTTAGAGAAGTACGACTGTTTAGATGACCAACCCTCTTTTTAGACTCACTCTACCTCAGTTTTTATCTCCGTCTGTCCCTGTGGGGCTTCTCCAGTTGACCCCAGTTTGACCCACAAAATTCCACAGATTTCCTGGCTCTTGGGGGGTCTGCCCGACTTCCCATGTCCTGCCTGCCTGCTCCCTAGTGGAGTGCCTGTCTTCTCCTCAGGCAGGAAAGAGTCATGACTGTCTGTTCAGCTGACTGACTTACATGCTAATGCACAGATTTATAGCCTGGCTGAATGTGGACACAGCTTCCAGCTTGTATAGAATTACACTGCTGAGCTGCTACTTTGTGCCAGCTTTGCTATAGGACCAACAAGGAAAGTGAGTCATGATAAAAGGATATTTTTTTTCTGTTTCAACCATTCACATCTGAAGCATCAACAAAAAATTACTATAGAGTTATTTGATTCTATAACCATATTTTTTTTGTTTGCCTTACAATAAAAGTCATAAAGACAAAAAAAAAAAAAATCATCAGCCTATGAATTTGCCATACTACACTCTCACCAAATCATCTGTCACATCAACAGTATTGTACAGAGAAAGTCAACATGGATCTCTAAAAAGGGTAGTTGAGGGTTAGGTGAGGACTGTGTGTCTAGTGGTGAGCTGCAGAATGGCGACAAGCAGGAAATCCTCTGTCTCTGCTCCTGATCTTATCAGACGGCCATTTGAATGAAGAGCTCTGCATTCCAACCAGGTGACAGGGACACCAAACTCGTGCCCAGACTCGCTCCTGAATCCTCCCTCCTTTCTGTCTCTTACCCAACCTTTCGTTTTGTCTTTTCACAGGCAACTATTCCTCTTTAAACTGTCTATTAATGTTGTTAATCACACCTTGGTGCACATGCGCAGTGCAAATGCACATGCATGCACTGCTTTCAAGCCAGGTCAGGTGACAAGAGCTGGGGAGCTTGGAAACTGATACCTACAAACACTGGCCCTCGGCTAAGCTAGGATCTAACAAAATGTGAAGCACACCAAGCGTCTGGCATCACTGCAGTGCTTGGCATGAGATTTCTAACAGCTGTGCTTTCTCCAAGGGCTCTGTCTGCCTCTCTACCTGTTCACCTTGGCCAGTTCATGCAGTTGGCAACGAAGCTGGAGACCAATCCAAAACATCTGACACATTAAACAAAGAGATAGATAAACATATACCTGGCAGAAGGCCAAAAGGACAAAGGTAACTGTACAGGAGGGTTCAGTGAAGATAGAGTCACTGCTAGGGAACAGCTGGTTTGCAAAAGTAGCATAGTGAACAGCAATTATTTATTTATGTGTGTTTCCTGTTGTGGGGATGATACAGACATGCATTTGATATGTGTCAGTGGCATGTTAAAATGCGGTGTCATGACTCTAGCAATGATGCACAAAGCTACTGTGATGATTTTAAACATGAAACACATGTGATCAATTAATTGTGCTGTGATTTTTTTTAGGTGATTGCGCTAAGCAGACAGGATACAGACCCATACTATAGACTGTCAACATGTCAACTGGCAGTCAGTCTCACCTGCACTATGCTCTTAGCTTAAAGCTTTTTAAATACATTTTCTCCACTAGGGGAAAGACAAACTCCAAAATAAGCTGACAGAGGCAAAGCTAATATGGCTATTTAGTTAAAGGTTGCATACGTACATATCCAACAGATAGAGGATAATGTAAGGCCAGTTTTAGTGATGCTCTGATTACATTGGTGTTAGCATGTAGACCTTAATAAGCATATAAAGTATCATCCATGGAATAAGATGCAATGGGACTTTAACTTAAATTTCAAATTTCAGCTTTCAGCAAAGTAAATTATTACCTTGAGTTTGATGCTGATGATGTTAATCATTCTGGTTCTGGGCAGGTTGTATTGTTGTTGGAAATATGGTTAATGAGAGCTGTGAGAGTCAACCACGCACTGAATGATTAAGGCTGGAAGACAAGAGCTGCATAACTGTTACTACACAATAAATGAAACTTTTCAGCTTTAAAGGTCTTTCTATCATTAACATTTCATTTGTAGAGCAACATCAATCTACACTCAAACTTATTCAGGTTTGTTAGTAGTTGCTTATATTTTAAATTTCTAGTCATTACAACATTTGTTTCTGTCTATCACACTCCATTGATATTTCAAGTTTCTTCAAATCATCATTGTTGGTTGATTTAACTTCAAAACATCCTGTTTTACAAAAGACACTCATTACCTTTATATTTACTTTAATATTTAGTAAATGCATATTTTCAGAGAAGTGCTCTAAATTGCTTTTTTGTTTAGCCACATACTGTTGAATTTTTATTCAAAGGACAATACTGGTGGTGTTTCATATTTTTGCCCACTTACTACACACCCTGCATAATATCACTGCTGGCAATTTTACAAAGTATAATCCTATGAGGACATCAGTGTGTTTCAGTTGATAACAAAATATATTTGCACCAACTTGAAATGTGTGTGACATAGTGTAGTTACAGTGATCAATTACACTGAACATTAAGTACTCTTTCACTCTTCTTTTTTTGTAAAAGCTATATTATTGCTGCAGGGTAAACCAAACACAGATAACACAATGTTTGGAAAACTCCTCTTGTCATTGTATTCATGGGCACTTGACATGTGCCATTTGACACAATTGATGCATTTTGCTATTAGACAGTGGCTGGCAAACTCTCACACAAGCACCATCCTGTAAGAGAAAATTATTCAGAAAAACAAGACGAGCACCGTGTCGAGTTTTAGCTGTTAAGCAACCAATTCTCAAGTCTGTGAGGTGTTAAAGGCAAATATCTATTGAAATGAAACAATGTGGTAGTGCATATTTTTTAACTACTTTTCACCTTATTTTCTGAAGATGATTAGAACAGTCTCAGTGCTCAAACATCTACAACAACAACCATTTGTTTTTAACATGTGTACTGTATTATTCAGTCGGTCTTGACAGATTTTCCACAACTTTGCAGCCAGGTCTACACAGTTTTGGCTAAAATCCCAGTGCACAACACTGAAATCACAATTTTCCTTTTGGCCGTAGGATTCCATGTTATAAAGTAAAATCAATCTTTCTTTAGTTGCCTGTGTGACAGGATTTTTAACAAATTTCTTTTGTCCAGGAGCATGATTTTTAATTTCAAATATTCTGTCATGCGCAGCAGTCAAGCTCTGAGTGTAAGAGAAAATGCCATAACAGTAAAAAAATACGCTTAAAATGATGTCTGGAGTGTTGTGGAATTCAAATTAAAAAGGTAAAATCGCTGATTAAACGATCAGTTTTTTTTTTCTGCCACATATGAATCACCTTTTAATGAAATTCTTTGCATCTTAAATGCTCCAGTTACTCAGGTTGCTAGAGTTTTTTTTGTTTGTTTGTTTGTTTTTTTAAATCTCTACTTGTGTTTTGATCTGATGGAATATGTTTAGAAGTATCCAGAGACTCCGTCCAGGTAGAGAACAGAAATCTGATTGACAGTTACAAAAACAAAAACAAGCCTTTCGACGAGGCCCTGAGCGAGACGCATGATACCTTGAGAAGCGACAAGCCGCCTCCTGTTATTTTTCCATCCAGGAAGCTTTACACGGAAACTGACCAAATTTGATTTAAGAACATTAATTCCATTTATTTGAGGGAGGAAATGAGGTGCTGAGTCAGGGGAGGAGCAGCTGCTTTGAGCACAACAGAAACCAAACGCCTTTTAGTTGCGGGGCTCTGTAATCACCTTGCACGCACAAAGAACACTTTTCTCACCCTGTGATGTGCTTATTTTACGCTCTGACTTTTATTTTGTGTACTTTAACGGCTCAGGTATGGCAGAATATGAGCGGGAAATAGAAAGAATGAGAAGGAGGTGGAGGTGGGAGGGGGATATGTTAGAAATCACAACACAGCAACTTGACCTCTGTATGAACTGTAGCACCACAAAATAAAAGAGCCTGTGACCACTAAAACTAATGAAAGAGAATGATGATGAAAACATACACAACTACAATGTGACTCACTTAAAAAAGTACAATTAGGGCTTCAACTAACAATTATTTACATTATTAATGAATTGGCTAACCTTAATCTTTTTTTTTTTTAATCACAGCTTTCCAGAGGCAAAGATGACATGTTTGTATACATTTGATCAAAAGTCCAAAACTGAAATATTTTATATTCAAAAATATATATGACTTATGACAAAGAAACGCATAAGACATTAGAAGCTGGAAACAGATTGTGTTTGGCTTTTTTTTTTTTTTTTCTAATTATTTTGCTTGAAAATGGCTGAAGTGATTAATCTACTATCAAAAAAGCTGCTGACTATTTTTGTATTCATAAATTCATGAATTATTCACTTATTTTTGAGCCACAAACTCAATCTTGTAAATTAAAATCTGTTGTAAACATGGGTTAGGCCGAGTGTCTCCATTCAGTGTGTGTTGAACATTTTTTTAATTATATATACCAAAATATTGTCAAAAAATGAGAAAATTTAAAGAATGAAACTACAACTGCTGATATCTTGCTTCTCCATATTGTGTGTACTTCCTTTAAAAAGGTGAAATTTAACATTTTACACTGACTCGTGAGAGATAAATATAAATTTGATAGTTTTGTGGGTTTAATAGGTTCCTTATGGAAACAAATTACGGTCCAACCTATTTTCTAGCTCAAGTAAATGCTCAAGCAGTGCTGAAAATATATATTCAGTGAAAATCCAAAGTCAGTTCTTTAAAATTAATTGCGCAAGTGTAGTGTGAGTCTGTGTGTAAGACAAACAAGTCAAAGACAATGCTGTTCTCCTCAGAGAAGCTCAAGTGTTGACATCAGATCTGGGAGGATGAGCAACCAGGCGGAGCCCAAGATCACAGAAAGACAGTGCGTCAATATACATTTTCAAAATGCCATTCAGGAGAAACACAGCAGCACGGCCAGGCAGCCAGCCAGCCAGCCAGACAGACAGACAGACAGACAGACAGATAGACAGACAGATAGACAGACAGACAGGAATGAGCTGCTGTGGATATATGCTTCATTTGTAATGAAAGAGTTTCACAACCACTAATAAGCCATAATGATCCATAGAGAGAAGATATATGATATATGCGACCTCAGCCTGACAAATTCAAAATACTCTACTGAGGAAAAGGGATTTTAGCAAATTAAAAAAAAAAAAAAGTTTTGTTTAAGAAAACAGTTTAAAAAAAAATCGGGTCATAAATCCATAATTTGGCATTTTAGTAATTACATACGCTGAGTATGTATTTGGTTTGTATCCTGTTGTACTGCTGCAGATGAAACATTGTGTCATGCATCCGCACTAGAGTATCTTTCCCTCAAGTGTTGGTTAAAAAGTGACAATGTCAACAGTGAATGTAACCACAAGAGCGCGATTCATAATTCTGGGAATGTAGTCACCGAGGTCTGGTGGGATTTTTTAAGGGGTGGGGCATATTCCACTTTCAAATGGGAAACGAGAGGAAAAAAAAACTTTGCAAACTTAGGCGGCAGCGGAGACAATGAAGAGCTAATGTAACACTAGATATGAGCTCACGGAGGAAGAGGCAGAATTCATTTTGAACCATGTTTCCCCCTCCGCCTGCCTTCCTCCCTACCCCCACTTCCACAAACACATCCAGGCTCAGACTCGCTGTCCCAGCGCGGTACAGTTACCCGTAAAAGTTGCTCTCCACCATTGACTTTTTCATATGAGTGAGCAGAACCATATCGACATCCTTACTGTAGTAGGTTACACATACATACATACATACATACGCACGCACGCACACACACACACACACACACACATACACACACACACACACACACAAATGCTACCAAATAAAACACCAGGCGTCCAACATGACAGGTCCGAGCAGTAGCCAATGTCCCAACCAGACACAGCACGGAGCTCGGCTGCTCCGTGAGCCCTATTTTCACTCACTAAGTCTTGAGTTAAATTCAGTACGTTTCGCTTTTCAAGGACACTGCAGCTCACTGTCACAACCCGTTTTCTGTCGCGACACACAGACGCGTTGCCCTGCAGGGCGAACAAGCCGAAAATGAGAGGAAAAGCCCGAAAGCGTTTACCTTTTTGCTGTTTCTGCTGTTATAGCCGTTGTATGGGTTGATTCCTGCCCTTGGCGGTACGGAGAGCAGCATTTTTCTCGGCGCTATGTGCGGAGCGGCGAGCACAGCCCAGGCTGCCAGCTGACGTCAGCAGCTGGGGAAGTGAGAGCCTGGAGTCCCGCTGCTTGACTGCGAGTGGTGCTGCTGCTGCAGCAGGACGGGGCCCCCGCTGCTGGCCCCTGGCCTCCTTCAGGGGTCCCTCACAGGGCTCCCCGGAGGGGGAGGAGGAGGCTCCATAGAGAAGAGGGGATTAGTTCAAATTCACTCGCCGTCCACTGTTGTTTCACTCACCAGGGGAGAAAGTGTAAGAATGAGTAGAAAAGAAGCTTCTCAAAACAGTGTTTGTTGGGACAAAACGCTTGTAGAATCAGATTATAATGTACCAGGTTTTTGTACCAGGGGGCTTATTTTACTCTTTGACTTCATTTCTTTTCATCATCAAGATCCACAGTTTCTTTGCCTGCCAGCTAGTCTGTTCTTTATCATCTTAATTCTTCAGAAATCCCCAATCTGATTCAAAGAAATTCAAATATGCAGAACAACAGGCTTTTTCAACTATCCTAAGTAATATGATATATATTAGGCAATATTCTGATAATGAGGATTTGTTTTTAATGGACTGAAGGGATTTTGGAAAACTTGGAATTAAGAAAATTGTTGTATTTTTCTACACTTTCTCATCAGAGGAAGTAGTATTGTGTCAGGGAACTGTGCTGCTGCATTCAGTCCAAGCACATACTGCTAGAAATACCTTAACTCCAGCATCTTTTAACCAAACCACCTACCCTTTTTGGTTTTTTAAGTTTAATAAATTTAGGATTATGGGATTATTTGATCGATCATGATTACATTAAAATAAAAACACAGACATAAAAAAGAGGACTAAGTATATTTATAAAAACATAGTGTCTTGATAAAATCATAGTAATTCGCAAAAAAAAAAAAAAGTCAGAGTGTGTTAGGCACGTCTTCATGATGACAATTAAGAGGTTAAAGAAAAGAGATGGTCTGAAGAAACTTCATCACTTCTGTTTTTTAACTAGGTGTGTGGACTGGAGAGCAGCGATTAGTAAGCAGATCTGAGGGGGCTCACTGTTGAACAGGGGACGAGTCATTCAGAGATGTAATACAGTGCAGAAAGGTCAGAACAGGTAAGATGAGGTTTCTCTTCATGGTACCAGGAAGAAGCCTCACTGCTGCATTTTGAACCAGCTACAGGCGAGACAGGGCTGTCTGACTAATTGCTACAGAGGGAGAACTGCAGTAGTTGAAGCGAGATAAGATAAAAACAAAATGAAATCTGCTGCTGTCCTCCTCTTTGCTTATGTAACCTTCTCTCTGTATTTATTTGTATTTAATGCTCAGCACTCTTTAAACTTTGTTGTAGAACTCTACGAACAAATAATGTCTCTAAAGTTAGAAATATTTTTAGCCAGGATATCTGGGTCATATCTCTTCTGCAATAAACACCCTATTTGAATGTAAAAGTTCAGAGAGTGCACACAAGCTAACCCAGTGTGCATAGTGAAGATTACATTACATACTATGTACATGTGATGACAATGATCTAATTTCTGTTTTGACATGTTCATCGCACCAGCTCTCTCTGTGCCATGAAAACAAGATTAAGAAATATTTGTCCATTTTATGTCATTCATTTAATTTTTGAAGAGCTGCATTTGAAGACTCAAGACTGCAGCTGTTTACACCACCAATAATTATTACATCATTTTACTACATCATCTTCTTTCAAGGACAAAAATGGTGTAAAGGTGTGGAGTTATTAAACATTTTATTCCTGAAAAAAAGATGCATCTATGATGAACGTCGATGAAAAAGCGCTCATATAAACGAAAAGATGAGATGGTGCACCACATCTACTAGACCTTTAAACTGTAAGCTAATCACATCAGCACAGGGGCAAAAAAAAAAAAAAAAAAAAACTGGGATCATAATGTCATTATTAAGCTTTTTTCTGTCATCACCCCCACTTCTATTGCAGTCATTACCTCATCAGTACCCTCAAAATGAAACTAAAACTGCTACTAAAACCTCTCCAGCCTGTTCAGGCTCTAAGAAAAACTCAAAGCTCAAAAACTCAAGCTGAATATGTTGTATTCAGACTGAGGTCTACACATTGGGCAATTCCGGCTAGGCCTGTGCGTGGAGAAAGCATTGTGTAGTTACAGTGTAGTCCACTTCTTCACATCACTGCCAACTTTGTTATGACCAAATGGCCAGTAACAGGACTAAAGAGAGTGTTACATGTTATATGTCATCGATTTATGCACAGTAAACCCTCATGTAAATGTACTAGTAGAATAATACTGTAGTTTGGACTTAGCTGTGTCTCATGTAGTGAATGGGAACAGTTGATGATCAGGAGTCTTGTTGCATAGTTTGGTTTGTGCTGCTTTGCATCCGTCTGTAGCTGCTGGTGATAATGCTGCTTTCTCCAATGCAATCCTTTTTTGCTATTTATATTTTGTCATTAATTATGCAGCACAACACTGATGCATTTTCACAGAAGAGACAATCAAAATCAATGAAATCCATTTCTGCTATTTATATTTTGTCATTAATTATGCAGCACAACACTGATGCATTTTCATAGAAGAGACAATCAAAATCAAACAAAATGACAATTCCTGAGGCTGCAGTCAGAGGGAACCAGCAGGTAGGCACAGGCCATGACAAAGATACAGTCCTGGAAATGGTTAGAGATAAACATCTGCATGACCCATAGTAATGTAGGCTGGCCAGGCAGACGGTCGATTGCAATCTGGTTCCTGTGTTGTTCTATAGTTTCTTCTGGAGGTCAGAGGGTTACAAAGACTGTTAAACAGCATACCCACACACAGGGTACTAAACCTAAACATTTGCCATTGGAGTGTGAATGAGCAGTGTCCTGAAGTTACCTTTCACGTCTTATCCATTGTTGCCTACTCACTGACTCTGGCTTCTTATCTACTTCTGCTATATTTAAAAGTCTTTTCAGTTTCTCCCATTGCCAGTGATTGGCGGGGAGATGTATTCCAACACAGATGGTAGCTGAAACATGATGCTTAAAATGCAGTGGCTTTCAATATGATCAGCCCCGGTTACGCTACAAAGCAGTGTGTATTAATGATGCTACAAAGCACTTCTGCTATTCTCGATATCCACTAACTATGCAACCTTTAAGTCATATGCTCCATCTGTATGTTACGAACAGCTCATTATGCATTGACAGGAATCAGTGTCTTTTTGATGCCTGGCCATCAAATATGATTTTTTTGCCACCAGCAGAGAGGTGACACCAACCACAACTTTTATAAGAAGTCTGTTAGATGGCTGAACACAATCTCAGACTGCACTTTGATTTTTTTTAACAACTGGTGGGCAGGGCTGACTTCCCTTCTGAACTGTCTGCCTCCTATTCAAACGAGGGTATTAATTTAAAGATATTGCAAAATGCTTATTCCACTTCAATTGTGCACACCACCCCTTATACATTTTTTTAAGCTAAGCAGGCAACAGAATTTGCATGTCTCTGCCCCCTCGTTCCAACTGTGCAAATTTCACCTATCCCAACTCTACATGGACAGCACAGTGTAAAATAGAGCAATGTGAACGGTGTTTCTATGAATAAGCGCCGTAAGCACTTTGCGTTGGTGTCTGTTTCACTCAGTCCAGCAGCTTGTCTGTGGGCTGTCCCTACGTCTGCATTTAGGAACACACCAGTGACATTGTTGCACTCAGCAGAACCTCAGTCTGGCACAACCAGCCGCTTTGACGACATGAACATTGTTTGGACATCAACAGGCTTGTTGCTAAGTAACCCAGCCCCCACCATCCCAAGTGTTCTGGCCTGTGAATCTATACTTATTACCTCTAGGGTAGCTAAGCAGTGTGGGTGTGTGTGTGTGTGTGTGCCTGATGGTGTATATTGAGAATAGAAGAGATGCATAATTTCTTTAGTTTAATTTATTACGCCCTCGATGTGGGAGTGAACCCAACATTCAAGTCTCAAAATACAGGTCAAAGGTCTTTCTATAAAACAGCTTCATCTGGTCCAGTTTTTTGGTTGTTATCTAAAATAATATTTAAATCTTAATTATAGCTGATATGAAAGTAAATCTTTGCTATTTCAACACACAAATACAAACACAAAACAACTACACTAACCATTCAAATACAACCTATTTGAGGACAACAGCACATGCTGAGGAAATACCACCCTTCCACTCTTTGCCTGCCTTCACAAAAACACACACACACACACACACACACACACACACAAACACACACACACGCACACACACTCACACACACACACAAAACAGCATCAATGCAGTGGGGGTGAACCTCTGTCATCAAAGTGGGCTGTTGTTTGGGAGGAAGGGGAGCCTGTGTGTGGAGGAAAGTGGATATGAATGGTGTGGAAAGGTTCAGTGAGTTCATGGGTAAGTAAGGGGCTCGGTCATTGAGACTGTCAGTGTGGGGTTCAAGGTCAGAATGGCTAATAGAGAAGGGGAAGACAGCAAACAGTGGTCAAACCTATAGAGGAGACAGGAAGGTTAAAAAGGAAAGTTCACATTTGAAAGTTGAGGGAGAAAATTAAGAAAGTTGAGAAATAGTAACAAGTAAACATGGTCACACCTGTAGTTTATTTTTTAAATCAGTTGACTGCATGGGCTATTATGGCTTTAATCTTGATATGCATCAAACACAAGTAAACTGTGTCTAGAATGAGTCTCTGCAAACATGCACCACTCAAGTTAAACAAACTGTAAAACTTTAAATATTTATTATTGATAGTTATCATTACATAAATCATTCATCCAGACACAGCAGTTTTTGTCATAGTGTCAGAAATAATGACATTCAAATAATGTGTTCAAATAACGAACATGTACAATGAAGCAACCAGTTTTAATGAAACACATTTTAAAGTTAATGAACTACATGTGTACCCATGTAATGCTGCTTTTTTTTTTTTTAACGGAAGGCACCAGTGAGCATAACAGTTTGGTCTGTTTACATCCTTGTTGTAATAAATAAGAACAGTAAAATTATGTGTATTCGACAGCACAGACAAACAGATGGATGGACTGTGTGTGCTTGTTTCACGTGAGAAGAGTTATTTTACAAGTCTGCTGAACAGACCACACACACACACACACACACACACCCTAATACACACAATCAGTCAGGCATTCCCTGTGGTTGGAATGTGTTTTTGTGGGAGAGTGTGAAAGAGGAAGTTTTGGTGAGGAAAGCTTGAGGGGAATGGTTGACAAAGAAACAATCTATAACCTATGAACATGTAGACATAGCCCTCTCGTATTTATTTTTTAGCAAATGTAAATGTATGTTTATGTGTTTACAAGTCAGAAAAATCCATCCATAACTCCTTTGTTCAATACACAAGAGAATGTGCTTTATGCTTCAGGATGAGATTTAAATGGTTGTAAATGTATATTCAGCAATGATCATTAGCAAAGTATGTAAATTTATGTCAGCAAGAAAATGTCACTCAAGTTAGATTCACTTCCTTTTCACTGACACGCCACCACAAACTAAACAAAGAATTACGGACCAGGTTTGATGGCTCTTGGCATCAGACCCTTGACAACCAATACTGTCACCCCATATTAATCTATCCCTACCTTCATAGTACGACCAAACCCACCTACCTTTTATTGTGTGCTGTTAAATGTTATCAACTACAGACACTGAGCTGTACACTTAAAATGTCTTTTACCATAAAAAATACATTTTCTAACACAGTTACAATTTTCCTTTGGTTAAATGTTTTTTCCACGATGATGAGAAATATTAAGTTATGGAAATAAGCTTTACAAACTATCACAGGCCTGATTTTGCATCTGATTTATTTATTTACTGTGTTTTCTTTTTATTGGATAATTCGACATATGTGCCCTGGGACACAGACAGTTGAAAATTAACCACTTACTTTATATTTGCACATTTACAGCAGTGTTGATCAATGCACACTACCCATGAGACATAAAAATAAATTACATTAAATTAGATATTGTGTCATTAAAACTTAAGTAAGACTGTGAGCCACCAAAGTGCAGTACAGTTTCTCCTCCAACCTCCAGGAGCTTCATTTTACATTTTAAGTTGTTTAATGTATAAAAGACTAAGTTTAGATGTGTACAATAAGACTTGCTCGATCAGATATTTATGCATTCATTCTACAAGGGGTTTTCCTCATAAACAAATAGAAGAATTAATTAACGTTGCAGTATAGAGTCTATGAAGATTCAACACAACCTCTGGTCATTCTAATAACCATCCCAGCACGTGATAAACAGGTTGTCATAAAGAAATGGGGTATTTGTTGATAAAAGCCAAGGCGATGGGAAAAGAAAAAAAAAATCCTGGCCCAAACACATCCTCTGGCACAACATCATAGCAGTTGCTATCAAGTTCTGCAGACTCTTAATAGGAAAAAACACATTTTTTTCTACCTAGATTTTGTGCTAGTCTTAATTTGTCTTTTTGTAAATTAGTTTTCAAGAATTTCTTGAGTGGGCTATTTCCCAATGTTCCAGCTGGAAGTAATCTGAGCAACAGATTTGAGAGTAAAGAGGCAGAAAAAGTGCCTGATGATGGAGTGGGAGGAAAGGAGAGAAGGGGGTGAGGGGAGGGGAAAGGGGAGAGAGAGCTAAGCGGATGGGGGAAGGGCTGTTTGTGCATGCCTCAAATTCCTTAGGTGTTATCAGCATTGGGCGCTCCATAATTGTTCCTTTCGAGGAAGAAAAAAAAAACTGTAAAGCGTCCTCTCTGAGGTTGGATGTTGGGGAGGGGGTCTATGTATTGTAAACAATACAAATGTTGATGCTATTCATATTAAATAATTATTATATTATTTAAAAGTCGATAATTAATTGAAATAATTTTCCATATTTCTGTTTTAAACTTCTTGTCATCGGTGGGTTATGGGAATTATGATGAACTCATTTAAACTTGTATATTATTATAGTTTATTTGTGTGATTTTACATCCATAGCGTATCAGCCCCGCCTCACCCCCCAGGCAATTCGATAATACAATTTTCTCAAACAGCTGTCAAGAGGCTTCCGTGCAAGGGCAAGATTTCCTGTGTGATTTCTTCAGAATGAGTAGATGAATACAGAGGAATGATAAAGTAATTACATGATTTTTTTTCACAAATTGTCTGCAGTGAGTTCCTCATACTATTTTCCTGCTGAATAGAGAGACATTGCATTGGTGGGACACTTACACAGTATTACAAACACACAGGATGTGATTCTGGGAACTTTGATTGATGAGGTAATCCATCTGGCTCTGAAGCAAGGGAGGGGAGGAAGAGAGCACCAGCAAAGGGAGGGAGGAAGGGAGTGTAGAAGATGAGTGATGATGTAGGTCCAAATCAGGATGCAGTTTAGAGATTTATGCATGAGTCTATCCACTGACGTGTATGTGCAAGCATAAAGTTTAATCTCTAGTCTGCTGAAAATACCAGACTTCATTAGTTGGTTGGTGAGAAACATCACATGACTTAAAAGGATCCCAGTAAGAGAACTAGTACTGACCAGCTCCTCCTCTTTGGACTTCAACCTGGCTTCCATCACAGCTGCAGTAAACTGGGCGGAGGTGCATCATGGGCCTTAGCTGTGGATGAAAGAATGACGCATGAACTGCTTGCTCCAGTCATGACACAAACCAGATGAATGTTGTTTTCACTTACTCCGACAATAAAATTTCCCTGGAAAGAAACTCACCAGCAGAGCAGGAGGAGAGGTCTTTTAGCAGGAGACTAATAACCTGCAGTTCTCTCTGATAGTTAGGACTGATGGTTTGCCATCCTACGGCGTGAAAATCAATCTCAGAGGGAAAGAAACAGCTCGATCGGCATCAGTCTTTTGAGAGAGATCTGTTTGGAGGAGAGATGCATGGCTGCTGCATAATGTTGACACTTTCACACTTTAGCTCATTCATACCTCACTTTAACACTTGACTTGTTGTAATGCTAGATTTTGAGGTTTTATTTTAATCAGAAACATCAAAATGTTGATGTTTCCTTCCTTTACTTTTCACATTGCCCTTGCACAGTGTTTTTATTTACTGTGATACTAAAATCTTAAGGCTCTAAGGTGAAATGAAACAAGACAAGGTAATCATGCTATAGTTACTCAACAGGTTATTAAGACAAAAACCCTGACAACAGACTGAAGTGCATCTGAGTCCCTCAGAACTACAGTGTAACACGAGTCATTTGACAGATACCATATGATGCTGCCACAGCACAGATCAATATACCAGCGCTACAGATGGAAGAGAAAATTGCTCAGAGATGAATGAGGTGAGGCATTAATGCTGTGCAGATTGTCAGAAAAATGAAAGATGTCCGTATACAGTATCAGTGAGTCACTTTCTGATGGCTGCAGGGTCAAATATCAGCATAAGCTATTAAAGCTGATCTCACTGACCTCTCTCTTTGTCTCTATTTGTCTTAAATATGCACACACACACACACACACACACACACACACACACACACACACACACATTTAACCCTAACCCCTAACATGAGGTTAAAATGAAAGGGGAAGAATACTGTGTTGTGTGTGGGGGCCCTAGGCTGCTCTCCATTGGGATGAGAGTCATCTGTGTTATGCTTCCATCTGCTGGTAAATTGTGATAAACACCAATACGCAGATTTACAATCCTCAATAGTTGAGAAGTATTTCTGAATGGCCCTGTGCTCAGTGTCATTGTGTTTTCTGTCTTCACACAATGAAGCAATGTATTTTGCAAGTGATTCCCAATATTATTTTAATGTCAAGCCATGTCTGTCTGTGACCCTTTGTGACTGCTGCATTTCTATGAGCTGTGAACTGATCAATTGAAGAGCGGTTTCATTTCAATAATCTATGGACGCCTGAAGATGGGGACCATTTCACAAGAAAAAGCACAGATTAGAGATGGTAAATGAAAACATAATTTGTGCATGTGTGAGTTTTGTCAATCCATACCATGATACTCATCATTGGATTCATCCGGTAAAGCCTTGTGAGCGGTTTCCCCTGGGCTGGGAAATGCTGCTTTAAGTAATCCACATTTATTTGATCTTTAGTTCTATTTGTTTCACCTTTCACCATCTGACCCATCCCAAATAATGGCTCAGAGCGCTACAAATGTGCACTGCCTGGCTGAAAATATGCTGAAGGTGACAAAAATCAGACACTAACACATCAGCCCTGTGGTTGATGAAAGTCTGTCTGAGTGGTGAGGGTGCTGTGAAATGAAAGATAAGATAAACAAAACAGTAAAGCTCTTAGACATCTTTACTTCCACATAGAAACAGTGCCATTCTGAGGGAAACTGGTTACAGAATTATGTAAAACCTCTTGGTGCAAAAGTGTCTGTCACACGTGTGCTCATCTGTGGTTTGTTAGTTGTGTTGTGTTGTGTGTGTGTTTGATGACGTCCGAGAAGTTTAAGAGAATACCATGTTTCTTTTCCACTGCATGTCTGCTTTTAGTTAAGGCAGGATTGCGCAAAAGCTTCTGGTATGATGACATTTTTGGACTGAACCCCCACATTTGATAGGTTAAGAATTAGTGTTGTGTTTCTGTTGCTATGTAAGCCATGCTGCAAGCACTAAATTAAACACTTCAGCTTTTGCCAAAACACCAAACACATATAAAAAAAGAAAAGAGTGAAGAAAAAATGAGGAAAAGGAATCTTGATTGAATTAACACAGAACAAAGCTTCTTTAAAGTGCCATCTTGTCTGCTGCAGCCTTGTTTCAGAAAATGAGGCAGTTTCATCAAAAGAGCATTATCTCCTATGGCTTTCAGCAAAGTGTGAGCTCAATATGTATAATAGTAGTGAGGCACTGAAATCAAGAGAAGATTATTGAGATTACAGTGACGAAGGACAATGGCATCCTCTTTCTCCAAACAGCTCAAGTATTTTGCTGGATGTTGTCTGTGAGCATAACTCATGTGTGTATGCCAAATCATTTTTCTCTTTTGTATTTTATCACCTTAAGAATCGTCTGTGAGGGAGACATTCTTCTGTTTGAGACAGAAATGAATGCCAAAGACCAGTCTGTTCGATAGTTAAGACTGTTTTTTCCCTTTTGACACAAAGGACCTATTGTTCTTTGGCTTGAATACTGGCAGTGCAGACCCACTAGGTGTCAGTGCTTCGCAATATTTCACCGACAGGTCCAGGTTTTTTTGAGCGAGGTACTGAAATGCCCTGAAGTCTGAAAGTTGTTCCTCTTTGTATAAACTGTCTAAATTGATATAGAAGCAATAATAGCCTACTGTAAAATTAAAGACAAAGGTGCATGAGAAGCATGCCTCTGTACCTTCAAGATATACAAATGTGAAAAATGAATACATTATTTTCTGTTTTGAGCACATTTACAATGCTAGTATGATTTCACTCTAACTCTTGATGAACGTTTGCTTTAAAGACTTTTCCAGGTCCTCTGACATGTTTCTTCAATTCCTGAGCTGTTATTCCACATTTCTTGAACACATAGCTTAATCTGTTAGATATAGTATGTGGAAACTAACCAGGAGAATGAGGAGATTTAAAGGTTGATGTTGCTTACCAGTTGTGGACTGACAAACTAAGTCATATGATTTGGAGTCAAGTCAAAGTCACAAATATTATGATGTAAAAAAAATCTAATAAAAAAAAAAAAGGACCTTCAACTTGACTTTGACACCATTAAGTTGTGACTTCACTTTGACTTCAGCCTTGAATGAACTTGTTACTCTCCCAAAGCCCAGAGCAGAAGAATCTTGGCCAGAGCAGTAAAATATTCAGAGCAGATGTTCGAGCCAGTGTTTAAAGGCTGAGGCTCAGTAGTGCTTCACATGCTTTTGAGCGAATGACATTAGCTTAACAGCAGTTTTTTTAAGTGCTTTTGTCCTGTTGGGTGAGAGGGATAGAGAGAAAAGCAAGTGTTGGATATGTGTGAGCTTGCATCAAATGTCTTATTTTATGATAAATGCATGCTTGTCTTTCCAATGACTTTTTGTTTGTTGTTTTGAAAATGGCACAAATCTAATTTCCTGTGTAATTGCCAGTGGAAAGTCTCTTTATATAACATGTCAAAATGGTGCAGTCAACCCAAGGATAGATTTTGGATACGGTATGTAATCAGTATTTCCCCTTTGCCTTGACTTCTTCTTACATGCTATTTGCATTGCTGTTTTTGCTGTGTTTTAGTTTACATTTTTCCCAGAGCAATATAACGTGTCAATAATCCAAAACATACATGAAAATAAAAATCTGCAGAACAGATTAAGGAAATTAGGACAAAAGTTGAGCTCTCCTGACCCAAGTGTTTGGCCATTATTTTTGCTTTAACTCACAATCCAACTTACTTAGATCAGCATTTACTTTGAAAATCAATCAAACCATCAACCCTTCAATACATGGATGACCCAATGCACCACTTCAGCCACAGTCATGCAAAGACATAAAGTAATGTAATTAATCAACAAAGCTAATGATTCCTACTGGGCAGCTGTAACTTTGTATATAGAGTAGTGAAGCAGTTTAAATTATTGATGTACAGTCATGTTGAATTTAAAATATAAATATGTGTCCAGAGACGGTTGGTAGGAATCTTAACTGCGTACATTGTAAAGGTAGCAGTGGTAGCAAGTCTCTTTGTACTTGAGAGGGTCACAGTGGGATGGAGTCTTGTAATGTTTTCTGGGGGAGTTTTATTTGGTTCTTAAAGGCCAGTTAAGAGCTAAACTTTATGCCATGATTTGTGACTGACTGTGCTGTTCAGAGAAGGGAAAGTGTGGCGTGATGTTGAACCCAGCACGTGGTACTAACAAAGAGAGCCGCAGTCTTTGACCTATTGCTATAATCTGTTCAAAGGTGAGAAGATGGGATATGGACTGAGGATTTATTGTTTGTTCATATGTACAGTTGGGTGTCATCAGCATAGCGATTTAGATAATCCATGAAAAACAATAGGACATTTTCTGGCTGACAGATAAAAGTTTGTGTTGTTTGTTTGTCTAGTAAATTGCCATGTTGTTCAAGAAGATGAGGATGGTGTAATTGCCACCCTCATCAGCAGAATGAGAAGAATAAGCTTTCCATTACAAGACAATTTGTGATTTAACCAGTGGTTTTCAGTCCTGTGGGTGGAACATCAATTGCATATGTGGCACAGGGGCCAATTTATTTGCCCACCACTGAGTGTACAATTTCCATTAGTGGCATCTCTAGCTTGGCCATACACCTAACAAAACACAATGTTCGCTGTTTGTTGGTGGGAGGCCAGAGAAGGATGGTCCCGAAATTTATTTGCATGGTTTGGCTCCTGAGACTGGGGACAAGATCTTGTGATGATGAAATGTTGAATCCTCTGTGGACATTGTGAACTCATTCAAGGAGGAGCCAGCAGGCAGTTGCATCCCTGGAAGGAGACATTGGAAACAGAGCCATTGGAGTGGGATCAATCCAGATAGTATCTTTTCAATAACTCATAAATTATTGAAGATAAACTGAGTAACCATCACCTACCTAATAATTCTGTTGAATGGAAAAGCAAATGGGGATCCATCTTAGATGACAAAATTAGATATGTGCCTTTTACTTTTCATTTTAAAAAGATAAACACTGTTAAATTACTTTTGAATCAAGAAAAAGATTTCACTATTTCCCTATTTATAAGCTGTATAACCAAATTAATTTAGAAAATCTCTCCCTTGAGGAGCAAAAAATATGAATTGATTATTATTTTAATTTAAGTGTTTGTTTTTTTTATTTTTCCTTAATGGTTTCTTTTTATAAATATATGCAATATATCAATAAATCAACTTTAAGATATAGGACTATTTATTGACTATTTATTAAGATACTGATTCATTCATAATTGTTTATATCAGCCTTTATGTTTGAGGACAATTTTAGCTTTATAATTTCATGCATTTCTTTTTTTTTTCCCCCATTTGTAACGAGCTTTTTTTTTTTTTTTAATCTCTTTCGAGTGTCTAATTAAATACTGATTGCAATAACTGAGCTCCTTTATAGCCATTTACAACTCGAAGTCCTCCATAAAGAAGTTAATTAATAATTTAGGGGTTGAATCGCTAATTGCAAAGGGTGCAGAAATAATAACGTGATATGCATATGTGATTTTTTGATAATGACCAATCAAATACTGTGAACAAAACCAATTTGATTAGGCTATATATCACTTTGGAAACATAATAATAATAACAACAATAATAATGATAACAATTATTATTATTGTTGTTGTTTTATTTAATTGGCAAAATAAACCATGATGCAAAGCACTTGCACACTAAATGAAAAGACAACAGCGTAGGACGGCGACAGTTGCAGTAAGTTTTGGTGGGTGTTTTTTCGGAGGTGGAGGTGGAGGTGGATGGTGAGGTGTCGGGTGCCGGAGAGAGGGGAGGGCCGGCCGAGCCTCCGCCGCCGCGACGTCACTCAGCCCGCTGACTGACTGGGCTCCGGGCTTCAGGCTCAATCTGTGGCCAGAAGCAGCAGCAGCAGCAGCAGCAGCAGCAGAGGCGGTGGGGAGGAGAGGAGCGTTTGATCCACTTCTTTATTCCCTCCTGCGGCTTCTTCACCGGGGCAGGGAGAACAAAAGACGGACAACTGCATGATTATAGAGGCGCCAGCTTCCCTTCATCTCGACTGCAGAGCCAGGCTAGCTTGATGCTCAGTTCAGCCTGCTAGCAGCCTTTGTGACAGGGCAGCCCATGCATCCCAGCAGCCCCTGAAGCAACCCTGGGCTGGGAGAAGCCTCGGCTTTTTGCCCTGACAGTCTGCAAAAATCATCCTCCAAGTGGGCAGCAGCAGCAGCAGCAGCCGCGTCAGCCTCACTGCGCACCCACTAGGCGGATTTCCAGTGAGGAGCATCATCACCCGGCCACGGTTACACGTCGCCGCCTGTCTGCACCCTCCGGCTTTGACAGGACCAAGGGGCGATTGATGAATAATATTCTTACAAGATAAAACACAGTGTTGAGCACCACGGCCAACATGTTGGCAGCAGGATTGCTTTTCCTGGGATTGTTGCACAGTTTGGAAGTAATCACTCCAGCAGGGGCTATTGATGGTAAGTAAAGCTGATTTAAGGATAACCCGAGTCTTGTAGATAATGCATTAAAAAAAAAAAAAAAAAAAACCTAAAAAATATGTCCAGGCTGGTTATCGCAGGGTTTGTTGTGTCTTGAATCTGATTGCAGTGAGAGCAGACTATCCCCTGAAGTCTAAGCAAAGCAACGTGGAAGGGGATGAAACTGAGGCGAGACAATTAAAGCTTAGTCTTTTGTTTCTGTCTCTCAGGGCCACATGTGAATATTGCAATGTCACAGCAGTGATCACACTGATCACATTCACACTCGGCCATGAAACTGTGGCACAGGCCCCAGTTCCCCCTCAAACCACTTGTTTACAGGTCGATACCTTCATTGTTTTAAAAAAAAAAAAAAAAAAAAAAAAAAGTGGCATGAGGCAGCGGTCAGAGACATGAGTTTAATGTCTTCAGTGCCACAGAAGCAAATCCATGGTGTTTAAAAAAACAAACAAAAAATAAAAACAATTAAAAAACCGACCTCAATCTGTAGTGGAACTATTCTGTCTAGGCTTCAGTCAGTTCATGTTCAACAGTTTTTACTGAGTGTTGTGCTGAAGGGATGACAGCACTGGTGCTATTCCTCAAACAAACAATACTGTAAGGTTTCTGTTGCTCCAGTGGAGGTCTTTTGTTTGAGGTACCTGTCTGATGTCCTGAAGACTTTTCTGTCCTACATGCAATCACTCCAGTTTTCCTGATTTATAAACTCAGGCGTTCAGTGCTGCCATCAGTAGGTATGTGTAACCATGGAGGCTGTACAGGGTAGGACTCCCTGAGTGCCAACAGTCATATTGTGATCTGCAGGCAGATAGTGAGCAGCTCAAAACAGCTCCCCCCATGACCTTGTGCACATACACCTTCACAGCCTGGAACAACTTCTGGAAACTATTAAGCCTCACAGTCCCACTCACACACTCCTGCGTTTGGTAAGAAAGGAAAAGGGCGTTATCTAAGACAAATTTGTTAAATTCTTTGCAGGCGAAAAGAGAATGTGGGTTTATTTTTTTGCAAAGATGTAATTCGTTCTGGAAAATGTCTGACCTGCGAATGAGGACTGAGCTCCTCGGAATATTTCAAAATGACTTTAGCTGTCGGAAAATATGTCCAATAAAGGAGCACTAGTTGCTATAAAGCTAACCGGATTTCTAAATTTGACATTTCATTAAATTCAGCAGGATTTTAACACGCATGACTGATTTAAACCACGAGCCACACTTGGTGAGATTCATCGTCAAAGCCGTAAATGCTTCCCTCTTGCCTTTGAAGTCAACTCATTGCACTTGGCAATCCAGTGCTGTGAGCTTCTTAGGGAGCAAAATCCACATAAATTACCACCTTGGCGATAGACTTGGATAGTCTGCAATCACCTGCAGTTTCTTCCTCTTCAGCAGTCTACAGCAACAGCTACGAAAACCTGCCTCAGAACAAACTGCTTCTGCCTCGATGTGCTGTTGTTGTTTTGGTGAAACAATCTTATTGCCTCGTATTGAGGAGTCAGGCTTGTGCTGAATACCAGCAGAGATCACCAAACCTTTTCTTTACTTGAAAACCCAAGGGGATGCAGAAGCTGCCCTTCTTGCCAGAGCATCTTAATGAGATTTATTGACAATTGACATGGCCCACCTATTAGTCAGTTATATTAAATGTAAAATTAACCATATAGGTTTTACTGGGCACCTGTAATTGTATCACTCCAACCTTACCAGACAATAGCCAGTATGTCATTTGTTGATACTGTATGAAGGTATACTGAATGTTGGCTGCTTCCAAGCAGAGCTAAATTGCTTTTTAACCTCTTAAATTGCGTCTTTGATTTTTAGGGCCCTTTGAACCACATACGCTACTAGTAAAATTTTTTTCAGACTTGCCTTCAACTTCTTTTTCCATTTTCTAGACCTCTAACGATTTTCTCTCACTGTGTCAGTACTGTAGCCAGCAAAGTCCCCGGGCCACCAACAAACCCTGAGTTTAATTGGGTCTAAACTGTTCTTTGTTTCCCAGAGGATACCTCCATGAACAGTCTCAAATTGTTCGAAAAACGCTGCTAATTGGGGGCCCAGCAGAAAAGGCCCTAATGAAAGAATTCACATCGTTTTACTCCATGAAAATAATGTAATTGCAAAAGGAGATCAGTGGTCCCCAGAAATGGACAGTAGTTCTCCCCAAGGCTTTTAGAGGTTGTCATCCTCTACGGAAAATAAAAATGGAGAAGTGTGCTCGAGGTCTTGTTAGTGAGGTCATCTGAGATCATTTCAGCTTGAATAATTTCTATTTTTTTTATAGAGATGTAGGAGGAAATATTTTTTAAGAAAGCCCTCACAATCTGAAACACCTGGTTCCTCTTTTTTTCCCCTCTGCTTTACATGTTGAACATGTTCATTTAAACAACATCCTTGATAATAAAAGTAATGCAGGCTCTTAGTGAACTTCCCTTCCGACATTCTCTGTTCCGAACTGTTTTCCCTTGTGGACCTCTGTGCTGTAACATTTGGTGGTGGAGGCCTTAGCTCTGGCCAAACAATTTGGTTGTTTATTTGGTCGACTGGTGATACCACCATCAAAATGACCTCCACATGGCCAAAAGGTTACCACTTTACTGCTAACTGACAACTGAGGGCAATGTGGAAAACAGAAAATGTTCGTTAGGTCCTGGTTGCTCTTTTGACTTCATGCCACATAAGCAACATTTAAAAGGGCATGTAGAACAGACGAAGAGTATATTAACTCTACTACAAACACATGGTTGAGATCAGTTCATTGGTTGCTGCTTAAATAAAATGGAATTTTAGATAATGCAACTATCAGTCCAATGGGCACATGCCCACTGTTTTTAATAATAGAGTAAGATGTTCAATTTCTGAAAATGTTGAAAATTGTTCCCTATATATATTTTGTTTATATCCTGATGAAAGCAATAGTTTGACATTTTGGAAAATATGATGAGATGAGAGGATTGATGCCACCATAAAGACTGTCTGTTCAATATTTAGCTTGCTAACAGCCACTTAGCATAGCATAAAGACTAGAAACAGCTACTCTGACAGCACCTCTAGGGCAACTAGAATAGTCACTTCATGGAATACCCCCCATTATAACCCCTAGTAAAACGGCAGCTTTTGTTTTCATACTATTGGGTTTGTACAGATGAAACAAACCAAATATAGTCAATGTTTTAACAGATGCAGATAGGTAGATTTAGTCATCGTTGGGTTAGCTGTTTCCCATTTGTTTCCAGTCTTTATGCTAAGCTAAGCTAATTGCCTCCAGACTCCATCTTCATACTGAATGGACAGATATGAGACTGATGTTGATTGTCTCATCTGACTTTCAGTAAGGAGGTGGTTTCCAAAATGTTGGACTATTCTTATAACTGGCAGCAGTAGGCAGTCCCAACTCATTCTGTTCATCTTCTATAAGAAATTAAAAACTTATGTGCAAGAAGTATTTTTTCACAATTGCTTGAAATTGTTGCTAAAATCTTTTAAAATCACTGTGTCAGCACTGTGACCCCACACAGAGTTGTGACAAACTGAATTAGATACACTATCTTGATTGAGCTATTTAAGGATAAGTAGATAGAACATGGTCTCTAGGGGCCCTGAGAAAGAAGATGGGGACAAACTTGGAGGATACCATGAACATGCAAGAAAAAAAAAAAACCTTAATGATGAAACCAGGCTGAAAAAAATATGAATATTTCTCTGCCACAAGCCTTTGATTTGGATCATAAACCAAATGCTGATATGGAGGCTGTACTGGCTGGAAAATCCATCTTATTCACTCATTAAAAGTTTAAGATATTAATGAGTGAGCATGTTATTTGGCCTTGTGGAAGCAGCAGACGCAATCTGTAGACATTATACCGACATATTATCACCTTCTCAGCTGGTATAACAAACCTGTGAGCAAACAGTTGCCCATTGCCTATTTATACATCCAACAGATATAGATATGATGAATAATTTTTTTTCCAATATTCATTATCTGAATTGAACTGAACTCTTTATGCAATTCTGTCGGTTTGAAGGGCGTTCTCAATTTTCCAAAGTTTTATACTGGACATTCAAACGTCAGTGTATTCACCAGTTAGCTGCTCACATTATTTGTCTGCCATTTGGTGCTGACCAAGTAGTGTACTGGTACAGGCGCCAGGCAATGGGCTTTAAAAGCTTTAGGAGAGGGCTTTGTCACAGCTGTGAGTGTGAACCAAAACAGTAAAGTTGTGGGGCAGAAAACCAAAACAATGAGCTGCAGGAGACCATCAAACTCTGTACACAGAGAGCTGAGGGGAGATGGAGATATGGGTGATCATTCTCTGTGGGTTCATCGCTTTGCTCTTTCTCATACAAAACACATGATCCATTGTCAATTTAAAAATATTGGTTATAGCAGCTTGAAATTTGTCCAAACACATAAAATCCAAAACATTGCGGTTTCAAAGTGTTTTGTCTTATAGCTGCTTTGTTTTACTTATTGTAAGCTTACGTCTGGAGAAATCCATCACTTAGATTTTTATTACCTTAGCTCACTTGAGTTTTATAAAATAAAATATCATAAATAGAATATCAAAGCTGTGCACCTTTATTTAACATGCAGTTCACAGAAGAAGCATTTCACCTTTCACAGTATTACAGCAGCAGCCACTATTATCGGTCCAGGATCTCCCTTGGTGACCCAGGTGATATGCGATATGCATGAGTAAGGATGTGTGCAACAGAGGGAGAGAAAGGTGTTAGTATCTTAATAAATAAGAAATAATTAATTAGCGATGAAGCTGTTTCTCATAAACAACAGCCACGGACAGTCACTCATATACTGTCCATCATCTGCAGCTGAATTTGGGGATACTCTTTTTTTAAGCCACTGTGTCACAATGACTTTTGTGAAATGTCCTCACTCAACTGTCTTACACAACTTCCATACACAAACCATCTGAATGACACAAAACAATGTGTGGTCATTCACCACAAGACTAACCGTACAGCACAACCCATTAGTCATAAATTAAAAATGCTGCACCGCACTATTCACATGAGGCGTGATTGACTAAGCTGCAGTTCTGTACAAATCACTGCTGAACTCATTGTGCAATTTGGGTGGATTAAAGGTAGTTCTCATTTTTGCAATATTTTATACTGGACTTTCAAGGATTGTACAACTTCAGTGTATTTCTTTAATTTATTAACTATCTAAATTTATTCTATTTTGCACTTAAGTAACAGGAGCCAATGCTCACTCGTTCATTTCAAAGCCAGGCAGTGTCAGGGTCAGGTCGGCTGACACGTGTTGACCCATTCAACCCAACAGCAAACACGGGTTTAACTCAGGCCTTTGTCACTCTGAAAGGACTGTTTGTGTTGATGACTTGTGCGTCAAGCTGTGACCCTCATTTGTCAGGTGGCTTTTACGTATTGCGCAATGGAGGCCATGAGGCGTATTGCTCCTGCCTAAGTTTAGTTAGTGTACTGGATAAATCCCAAGCGTCATATTACTTGCTGTAGCAAACATGATTTCATTTCATATCCAGCACCAGATAGAAATTGTCATTCCTTGTTTAGAACCACCACCTCCATCAAATAAGCTACAGTCTATTTTCAACATCTGCTACAACAAATACGTTCATTCACATCCATTTAAGCCTCTCCTACAGGGCTTGTAACTGATATCCTTTTTTTTTTTGAGACAAAAGTGAGATGGAGAGTTGAAGACTTGTCCCTATTGTAGATTAAATGTGAATTCGTTCCTTGTAGAAAATTGAAGCAAAAAAAAAAAAAAAACGGTCTCATTCTTCTCTGCAGTGCTTCCACATAAAGTACAGTGTGCACAGTCTCTAGGCCCCACAGCTTCACCCTGATGAACTTTTCCAGACTGCGAAACTGTGACAGTAGTGGTTGTTTTCCAGAGTCATTATTTGTGCTGGAGATTGATTGTGTTTCCAAATTTATAATCCTTAACACAAAGTACCCAACCCTAATTTTAACATAAGCCTAATTGTAACAGTAATCCTTCAAGCAGGCACTCACCCTTCGCTCAAGGGCAAAAACCACCTCACATGCCGTTTAGTGGACCCCCGGCTGTTATTTCTGCCTGAGCAAAAACACACCGCAGATGAGAGATGTTCATAAGTCGATACCTGACAAACATTTAAAAGTGATATCACATCCAATAAACCGCTATGAATAATATTCTGAATATTGCACACTGTTTTCGGGCAGTCCAGCTTTTAGTGTGGAGGATTTCCCACACTCAGCTGTATGTGTGTAGGCAGTGTGGTCGCTCTGATTATGTGCATTGTGTGCTTCTGGGAAAAGAACGGGCGGCTGCTTGCTCTACTATTATTAGCCAAACACACCATAACTAAATGGAATGTATTTTGCAAATGTTCCTGAGCATTATTTGTCACAATTTGGAGATGATGACTTTTAATATGGACAATGTGTGGATTTTTACCTGCATGTTTGTTTTTGGCCTGGCTGAACTGGCTACCGTCACAATTGCTGCCATGTTTTAATGGAATTGTTAGAGTTTTTTTTTCCCACCATCTTACTCTCCACCAGAAAGTGAATTGCCATTCTCCTAAATGTCAAACTATCCCTTTAATCTTATTTGAACTATACTGTGCAAAACATCTGTCATGGCAGCAAAGTTCAGGCTCAGATTTAAATCTGTATAACATTATGCACAAGATCAGCAATAGGGCTTCCCGTGCGGCCCCAGCAAATGTCTTGTTCAGCCTCACAAAGTCATAGTAAGGATCCCTTTTGCTTAGCTGAGGGTGTCTCTAGCAGTTATCGGAGCTAAGGTAGTTTCAGCTCATGGATGTTGGATGTGAAAGAATATTCTAGAGATTCTAGTCTTGTTTCTTGAAACTCATGCGTCACACTGAGACTTGGAACTTGTACTGGTCTTATGAAAAGGCACTAAAGAATTTCATATAATCTTCTTTAATATGTTTCCCTCAGTGGCATGCTAAGTAGGCTTAATTGTCATTTTTCTCCCCACGCAGCTACGTACAGCGTGTGCTCTGGTGCTGGTCTTGCAAAGGGATTTGTCTAAATTGACTAACTTGACAATGGTGGATCACACCTTTTGTGGTTTTCGGCTTCGTCCCCTCTCTGCTGTTGAATTTGATTTAATCCTTATGTGGAAGTGAAGGGGGTTGTAGTAGCCTCCTCCCTCTGAGCTCTGACACTGAGTCTAGCACAAATAGCAGTCATGGTTGATTACCACTCTGGGGTTGAGACCTTGTGAAATCTCAGTAAGACATCCAAATAACTCTTAATTAAGTTCACATTTGATTACTCTGCTTTGCTTAGTAGGTTCTGCCTCTCAATACCACAAAGGCCTGTGTAGACTGACAGGGTCTGACCTGTAAAATCCAAACAATCGCAGGCAGAATTGTGTTGTCCTGCATGACAGAGCTTCATTTTACTTGGCAGCTATTGCCAGACATGAGCACATTCCTGTTGTTAATTCTCCTCAGTTCTAAGTGTATGCATAACACACACTTACATAGACTTACAAGCACTCAGACTGTCTTGGAAGCTCTGAAAGCATCTCGTAAAAATAAGATTTGTCCAGAAAGGCGAACAACTGAAAGGCTAAATAGGCAGACAGAAACAAAGTCAAACTTTCACTCATGTCACTGTTTTTACAGAATATTGATATAATAACGTAGACAACTACTATGATAACGTGATTATGATTTGTCGTCTTCTCTCTCTGTTAATTCATGCTGAAATTCTGTCTGAAGCTTTCTTTTCTTATATGATTATTGATTCACCAGTGAATAGACTGCCACAGCTCCTTCAAACTCTGCCGGAAAGGTTTATTTAAGAGGCACAGCTGGGGCCTCTTTTTCTCTGTTTTGTAACATGACAAATTGGAAAACTTTTTTTTTCCCTCCCTACTTCTTTCTTCTTACTCTCTTCCATTACAAAATCCCTAAGCATTCGTGTCTGGGCTGTGGAGGAGGATGAGGCGGTGGCAGCAGGCCTCGCTCAGACCAGCCAGTATGGTGTACACTCTTCCCTCATTTTTGGCCTTTGGCAGAAGCCCCCTGCCCCTCAGTTCAGTCCTAGAGTTCAGGAAAGTACACTCCTGCCCCCTCTCTCTTTCTCCTTTACCACCATCTCTTCCTCTACGTTGTTCTGGGTGTTCTTATCCCTTTCCAGTCGTGAATTTCCAGCAGAATCTCTAGTTGTTTAGTCAGTCAAGTCAGTTTAAGTGGCAGTGTTTTATTCCAGTGCCTCTCAGCAAAGTGTGTATTAAGGTTTGGCCCATGTCGAGATGAATTATATACAATTCAATTTGTTTATTTGTTGCCCTCATATAAACCTCCCTCTCCTGAATATTTGGTAACATAGTGAAGCTTTATCATTTTCAGGAGCAGAGAATTTGGGACCATAGACTCATCCCCTCCCCCTCACAAACAGTTAGGTGTTTCATTAGTGTGAGCATGTGCTATCTTCACTAGACCAAACTTGATGGGTTTTTTTCCCAACAGACATTGCAGTAGTTTCTGCAAGCATTTTAAATAATTCAGTATGCAAGCGCTTTAGCCAGCACACCTACCTTGTGCTGTTGAGTGGCCTGTCAGCTTTGTTACTTTCAATAGTTTTGGATGAATCAGCATCAGTTACGATGCTCAAAGAGGGAGAAAGTATCACCGCCTCAGATCAAAAGGGACGTAACCTGAAGAAGTTGACCTAGCCTGCGTAGTAAAGGAAAGCAACTGCTTTTGTGAAAAAAGCATGAACTCCATGCAAGCACAAAATATTTTAGGATCGTTTTGTTTCTCCTACTGTCATGCTGACATACTGTATGTAAGGTGTGTATGTGAGTGAATTAAGTTCACTTAAGTGAAGGGAAAAGTCAGCTTGGTTATTTCACCTGACTAAATTCCAGATTAAGACTTGTGTGACAGATCTGACCTCAGGATAATTCTCCATCATGTTTATGTGAAACACT
The DNA here is from genome assembly GCA_038496675.1 of Rachycentron canadum. Taxonomy (NCBI): domain Eukaryota; kingdom Metazoa; phylum Chordata; class Actinopteri; order Carangiformes; family Rachycentridae; genus Rachycentron; species Rachycentron canadum. The sequence goes on along the minus strand of CM076649.1, from coordinate 10,817,566 downwards.
CTTATGTAAAAGCGTATTCATTTTGATTTTTTTTTTTTTTTTTTTTTTTAGCCATGTTAAAATAACTGGCTCTTGACATGGCAGTTTCTTTCTGTCGATCTGTCCACCACTTTGACCGCACTGACAACAGATATCAGCTGCTGCAAAACTAACAACGTGCCCAATAGCATCAGCTTTACTTGTTGTTTTTATTAAGACCATGGTGTTACCATTGCAACCGTATACCTTCTTAGCATAGGCACATTATTATCGTTTTGAGCATGTTAACATGTAGCACTTAGCTCAAAGCACCTTCCACTTGAGTTTAGCTCCACAGAGCGACTAGCATGGTTGTAGACATGTAGTCTTGTCATACTGAGGCGGACAGATGGTTTGAAGATAGTTAACTGATCTTTGTTGGTCTGGTTTCTGCCTTGCCTTCACTGCCAGGTCTGAACACTGTATACATTACAGGACAGCAGATCTAGTACTGGTGTACATTGTCTTGCTCAGGGGCACTTTAACTGTAGCTGTCTGGTTGAAGGAACGTCTCCCTGTGCGATACCTTACACAGCCAGCTTTATAGACTGGATTCCATACTACTCAGGCCTCTTTTCAGCGCCACTGTTGACAGCACTTTAAGTCCGGCTTCAGCTCAACCTCTGTTGAGTGGTGTGCGATGAGGCGGCAGTCTCAGTGTCTGTTGGAGCTTTGTAGTGCCCCGGTTGATCTTAGAGGGCAGACAGCCAACTTATTTATAGCTCTGCTGAGGGTGTTGGAGGAAATGGGGCTGTGGCTGGGGGCGAGGCCTGTGTTTGCCTTAGTTTAGTACTCTTCCTCCCAACCACACTGAGCTCATCCTGGAGCACTAGCAGACAGGGATGGGGGCAGAGGGCAGTGGATTTGCAACCGGGCCCAAATGGCGGTGACCCAAAGCATTTTCATGCTGCCTCCACTTTGGTAAACACACAGGCAGCTCATTGATAGCATGTGTGACATTCCTCCATTCCATCTCAGTATCCCAGCCCAGCTCAGTCTGTTCTCAGATCTTCTGGCCTGTCCCCAGCTGTGAGAGCAACCCCCCCCCCACTATTTGACTTGTACTTCACACTCACCTCTCCATTTGCTCTCATTGCTGCAGTTGATCTCCTTTGTTCTCTTATGCCATTCTGCGTCATGTCCATTTATTTTCTTCATCCTATTTGATCCTTGCTGTGTCATTTCCTTTTTAAACAATGTACAAATACCCAACAGACCCTGTTTTAGTAAAGAGCAAATACCATTTGGATTTTGTATTTTTAACCAGATAAATCCAAATTGTATCACTTGATTTAGCCTCATTTAGCAGTTTAAAAGTAGCTGTGCTGCGACATTAGGTTAGAGGTAAGTGACTGTCAGTTATATTGCCAATTGCTTCAGTATGTATTGCTCTCAGTTTATACAGTATTGTTTTATCATCTAGTTAAAATGATCATACCTGTAACTGCAAGTTGGATTAATTTTAATTGTTTTTCTTATTTCATGGTCTGTCACAACCTGGAACCTAGATAATCTAAAAATTGTATGAGTCTCTTCTTATTCAGCAATAAATCCATTCTCTCTCATTATCATCATGAAAAGGAAATTTTAAATCATTCAAAAGAATATCAATAAAAGCTGATGCAAAAACCTCATAAATTCTCAAAAACACTCAAATCAACCTGACTGTCTCTTCACAGTAGAGTGGAAGTGTAGCAGTACGCATGTGTGCAAATATAATGTCTTATTTTTCTAAAAATACATTTCCTTGACTCCTCTTGCCTTGCTATTTTCCCTTTCATCTCTACTTACATCTTGTGAGGAAAACAACAATCACCCATAGTCTGTATAGCTTGTGTCCCTGAACGGCAGTGTGGTCTGTGCTTCCTGGAATATCACTATTTGAGTTTTGTTCAAGTGAAAGACAAAGACATTTATCCAAAGCCCATTTAGCCAACATTGGAAAATAGTCTGCAGGGAGGAGGAAAAATGTTACCTTTGCTATATAAAACATTATAAACAATGATTAGCATATATGCATTTATCACTTCTTTATATTTGTAGTCTAGTTGTGATTGGATGACCTGAAACTGACTGTAATAGCAGGTTCGAACATGGCCTTTGTTTACAGCTAGCTGATGTGATGGTACAGTAACTAACCTCCTGACCTACTTTCTCTTTTCGCTGATATATTCCTGTCATCTTATGGCTGAGTCTGAGGCGACTGTGCACTCCTCCCAGAGCCATTACGGGAGGATGAGTTAACAGCATGTTGTGTTATAGATGGTGTCAATGCCGCTGAACAAATAAACAAATAAACATGCAGGATGAGGAGAAAAGAGGAAACGCTTTAACACAAGCCTGGTTGCATTTCATGAATAATTCAAAACCTTGTGACTTCTAAGAGAGAGAAAAAGACGCCCCTCTACACACATACACATCCGCAAAACCCACACACATACTCACACTGATCGCAGCGGTACAGGGAGTAGGATAAGTGTACAAATGTGTGCAGCAATATGTCAGGTTGGATTCATGGTTTTTAGGTTGAGTTCCATTTCAAGATTCCCTTTGCTGCTGAAGCTGGCTTCAAATTTAAATACAGTCATCCTCTTCACCCTGCTTCATCCCATCATCCACCCCTATTATATCCAATACTTCTGCCATGTCCTGTTTGTCATGCTGTAGGCATTAGGTTACAATATCATCACCGTTTCCAATCAGGATCTTATATTATACAATGTAATGACAGTGATGACAAAGAAATGGAAGTGTATGTGTCGGCACGAGGAAACATGAGCTCAATGACACAGATTTAGTTTGCTCACAGGCTGGTGATGAATATTTATTGAACTATTAACTTTTGAAAGTTAATGCAGTTTTCTAATTTTCTATGAAAGCAGCACTTTAAAGTCAAATACATTTGTTTTGTATATGGCTCTATCTTGCATGACCTTAGTTTTTTTTAACTGTTAACTGTATTGTATAAGCTCTTTATTTTTTATTTATTTATTTCTCTTTATTTTTTTTTTAACCTGTCCAAGAGGTAATGTTTCTTTGCCTTTGTGATTTTTAGTTTTGGTCTATAAACTTACTGAGTAACATACAGTACTTTTTCAGTCGTGAGTGCTGTAAAAACACTGCAGTTCACTGAAACTGCTACATCTGCAACTGTTGATGCGGTTGAGAGGCAGGACTACAAAAACTAACACCTGCATGAACCTCTCCTTTTCACCTTTTCACATGTCTCCCCTACAAGTCTCCTGTGCCTTCCTTGCGGTGTGAAAACTTAGACTAACATTCAGTAGGTGGAAACCTCCCCAGTGGTACAAAACGAGCTTGAACCATACTAACGCACTGAAATCTCAGTTCGAGAAAAAAATAGCCCAGCCTGGCATCACTGCCTCCAGAGCTGTAGGCGACTGTATGTTAAAACCACAAGAAATAGTCACGTCTGTTTGACTTTGTGTTGGAAAGTGCCTATAGAGCTGGGCTAATAGAGAGTCATTACTCCTCCTGATGAGATATTAATAAACCTGTAATTTCCTGTCTTTTGACTAATAAGTTTCCAGTAATTTTAATTTAATTTAGAACAAGCTCTTAGAAATAAAACAGGCCTGTTGAATGTAAAACACAGCTTTATGAGAGATTTTTTTTTCTTAGATTTTAGTGGAAAATAAAGTTTAAGGAAAGGAAATAAAAGGCTTTTTTTTAATAAAACCAGGACAACATGGTCCTTGCTTTTTTTTCTTTTCAATGACATATCTGAATTGACAGACAGTATTGAGGCTGGTATCTGTTCTTTTCTACTTGAGTTTCTGAAACCTGAAAAATAAAGTACTCAAGTAAATTTTGGCTACACCACAGTTATTTTTTTTTGAATTTTTAACATTTTTTTTTCTTGTCTTGTCACTGTTTTTATTTTTTGTTTTACTTGACAGAACGTGTTAAATAGGACAAGTCACCACTCAGCAGTCAGTTCTTGTATTGAATTAGTTTGACTGTGAATGGAGAGGGGAGAGGGCAGTTTTTTCCCGTTTCTGGAAGGTTGGATTGAAGGGGAAATAGATGATAGGGGGGCAATTCACTGAACAAGATGTTCTTTTATATCTTCCAGACGTGCTGCATCACTGCAAATGGCCTGGGAACACTGACCTGGATATTTAGGCACAGCAAGTTTATGCAAACCGTTTCCAGGCCTGCATTAGCGGGTGTTTTGGTTTTTGTGTATCCATTCTCTATCCTCTCCAATAAGTTGCAACTTTCCAGAACCTAATTAGAGCCAGTGAGGTCCACTATTGGCTCAGAACACCACAGACCCTGTTTGCTAATGAGACCTCAGGAATAAAGATCTCTGACACAAAAGGAGCTGTTTTTTTTCCAGCAATCTTTTCATTAATTCACTTTTGTCTTTGTCTCTTTTCAGCCCCAAAGACCTGCAGCCCAAAGCAATTTGTGTGTAAAGACGGGGTGACGTGCATCTCTAAGGGCTGGCGCTGTGATCGGGAGAAGGACTGCCCCGATGGCTCTGATGAGGAGCCTGATGTTTGTGAGTCTTTCTGAGCTGAAACAGTCTAGTGTATTGTATCCAGATGTCACAGGTTACGAACCTAAGTACCATCATTATGATTCTTCTACATCTGACTCCACAGAAGAATGAAGTTTGGCTGATATTTAACCATTCAGGGTAGATAATTGAAGCCTAGTGAACAATGCTTCAGCTTATTTAAATTAATGTCTAGATTTGTGTATTATAATATCATATAATAATAATCTGAAGTACCCCTAGGCAAGTAGGTTTGGGTGCTTCTTTTTCACATCACATACTTTTTTTTCCATTCAAGAGTGGAATACAAATTCTCACTGTTCATCTCCTTTGATATGAATAACAACAAACAAAAGTCTGTATAAATTTAAACGCTTTTTTTTAAAGCTTTTGCAAATACAAACTCATAGTTGGGTCATGTAACATCTTCAGACTATCTGTACAGATGTTTTATAAAGTGTGATTCAACAGATATTTGAAATTGCCTCAGAAAAGGATCTGAAACTCACTGTGGTATCAAGGCTACACTAATCCATTATTGTAATGTTTGAGACCTCAAAAGCAGTCCTCGACTAACAGACTTGAGAGATTGATGGGCAATTAGATTTATTTGGCTAACCACTGGCAGGCTGGAGAAAACAATGGGATGTTTTATCAGCTAGCGAAAGCGGTCATTTTGACTTCAAACAGTCCTGTCACGCCTAATTAGGTGATTTGCAAAGTTTGTCTTTCTTTGTTAGATGTGATTTCCCTTTGCATTTAGAGCCACAGAGATTGCAGTGATGAGACAAAACCAAACTGATAGTAGTACTAAAAAAAAGATGGCTGTCTTAATCTTAATTAGAGTTGAGAAGCTTTGAGGCTGAATCCCAGGGAAGTGAATGAAAGCAGCAGTGTCTTTTTGGTCGGCCTTTTAGACTGAAACGCCTGTAGTTTTCTAAGAGGACAGAGGGCTCCGGGTGGGTTGGGAGGGGGGGCGGGCAGTTTGTGTGTATGTGTGCGTACACAAGGCTGGGGTAGAGTGCTTTCGCTGCAGACTAGATGCAGGGACTGTATGAGAGTGGTCTGGAAGTCATTAGAGACTCGCCCAGAGCAATGGAGAAACCTGCTGTTTTTCACAACCTGCTCTTTCCCCTCTTCTCTTCTGTGGGCCAGCCTCCTTCCGTGTCTGTATCTGGGACAAAAACACAGTGACTCCATCTCCTGTCTCATGCTACTCCTCTTAGATTGTGCCAAATTCTCTCAAAAACAACAGTTATGGGACTGATGATCAAGAGTGACCTGCTGTTATGTAGAGTTTGCGCAGAAAAAGTCCAAAATAAATGACAGTCTTGGCTTTTTTAGATTGGGATGTTTTTTGAAGATTGGTGAGATAGTTGTTGAGAAATATTAGAGTTCGAGTAAACATTATTATCAGCGTCCTTTGATTAAGTCACGACAGAAGGTTAAATAGTCTGTCAGGGTGGTTTTAATTGGAACTGCTGGACAGCTGTGCTTCATTAAAATTAATGTAGTTTTGTTAATTCAACCCCAACAATGAACTGATTGTAAAACAAAACTATCTGAGCAGGCAAAGCCAGAAATAGCTTATTACTCTATGCCATAATTTGGCCATGTTTTTCAAAAACCTTAATGGTTGTCAATTCATTATGATGAAGGTGGGAACTATCAATCATTTTGAATCTGTAACACATACACAGTCCTGCTGCAATTAACACTTACTATTGTAATAAATCTGAGGATTTTTTAATTATTTGTCCATTCTTAAAAATTAAAGAATATATTTATGCCTCAATAGGAAGCAATGGCCTTTGGGCTGCTTGTCACAGACAGGAATGGAAATTTGAAAACAAAGAAAAGATGGACACCAGCGGTCATGTAATCACCACATCTATCATTCAATTCCAACTTTTCCAACTTCCCCCCATTGCATTTCCAATGCCATTTGTTAAAAAAGCTAATTTTTTAAAATAATTTGTTACAGATATTTGGTGGCAAAGCGGTAGAGCACTGACTAAGTGACAACCCAGTTAAATAAGGTTGATTTGCAGAGTTCATTATATGAATATTCTGCATTAAAACTTTAAATTCACTTTTCAGAGCAGAAGTTGTCAGAAGGATGGAAAAGCCAAGCTGTGAAATGAAAATGTATCATACACGCTGTTTGTACACCACCCATTTATTGTAGTTTAATTGTTGTGATAAAGGCGCTTTTGCAGATGCTTCTGGTTGAAAGATGCATGAGAGAGGTTTATTTATTCACTCATGTGGATGGGGCTTCACAGTGGCCTTTGTTGGGGTGTTGGCTATTGCTAGTGAAGTCAGCCACTGTCCAGTGCAGCTGCTTTGCCCTGCTGTGTAACCCCCACAATGCTGTTCTTTGTACCCCGGCGTGCTGGGTCAGACAGGCATAGGGGGATGCTGAAAGAGTAAAACAAAAACAAAATGGTTGTCTGGGCATATGACCTTTTATGTAGCACTTTGATCTGCATTCCTAATCAATGAACAATTGAAAAGCATGTAATGAAGATAAATAGTCCATAGCCTTTGGGTAGGGTGTAGGCTCTTGTAGAGCTGCCATCTCCCTGGGCTGTAGACTTTATTAGGGTCCTGAAACATTCCCACATACAGTGAGTGTGCCCTGGAAACACAGGAAGTGTATAACGCTGCAATGACGTCCCCTGCCCTTGTCCTGTAATATAAGGGCAATTTTATAGACAGTTCCCACCTAGGCTGCAATTAGCTCTTTAGGAGATTACACACTTTTGTAACAGCCACTTTCAGAGAGGAAAACACAACCTTTTATGATGTAATGTGCATCTCATTGACTCCTGTCAAAAAATTAAAGCCTGCCTTGAAAAGAAAAAAAATCTGATGTGTTTTATCATTGATCTGTTTGCCCAGAAGTTAGATTCACAGCAGTTGTATTGAGCTATGAGGGGGTTTATTGTTTGGTGTGTATTTGATCATTGGTTTCATTTACTAGGCAGTTGACCCAAAGCCAGTGGTTACACAGTGCAGATACAGAAGAGGAAGTGATCTGTTTGATCCTGCTACTGTCTCCTAAAAGCAGCCACCACCCAGTCCAGATAGTCATCAACATGTCAAGGAAAACAACCTTTGCTCAACATGAAAGAGTCTGTTGCCTGCCAGCACCTTGTTCCTGCAGGTGTGAGTGCATACATCCAAGATTTTCAGTCTCTCTCTCTCGCCATCATGTAGATAATACAGCAGTGCTGTATCTCTTTAAATGAAAGATTTTGCCTCTGTACTGGTGACCGTCAACTAAGGCAAGAACCACCATAAATAATCTTAAAGGCCCCCTCTGATGAAAATCAAGTTTTTAGCCTTGTTCACATGACATTTTTTTATTTAATACAAGATGTATCATGAGCGACATAAGCGGTCACAATTTCACCTTGGAAGTGCAGCAAAGTCAATGACAATCTCATGAAAAAAAAGATTCAGGCAGCAAGGGATTCATATGTAACATAACTAAGGAACCAATCCCATCAACTTTCAGGGATGAGGGGAGGGCAAAATAAACCTGTAAACCTATCTGTATATATTACATTAGCAAAACCACTAACGCTGTGTCAACTACTGCCAGTTGTGAGCTGACAAAAAGCATAAACAAATAAGTATGCCACCCATTCTGATATGTCTGCTAGTCTCTGGTTTTAGTGCACAACACACTTCTCAGAGTGTGGGTCTGACTGAGGCTCAAACATGTAGCTGTTTCCACTAACACTAACCACCTTGATAGGTGCTATTCCTTCACTTTCACCAAAACCCTGTCAGTACAGAGCGTTTGCATTAGCACAGCCACTCGCACTGTGTCAGCCACTACCAGTTACAAGCTAACAAAGAACATAATCAATTAACTAGACTTAACTTTCTGAAATGTCTTCTAGTTGCCAGTTTTGGTCACAATGAACACAAGAACTCCTGAGTCTGTGTATGAGTCTCCCAGATGTTTCCTCCGGTCATCATCTTGATAGGTGCTGCTGTTTCACTTGTCAACCTAGCGCAAGCAGCAGAGGTGGGTGGGGCATAAGACCTGTCCAGATTTTTCAATGAAGAAGTATAGATGTGCTTACAGCCCCATTTTTTCTCACTCTTAATGTAGAAAACCATATTAAGCAAAATAGTTAGCAGAATATTTTTTTTTACATAATTTAAAAGAGAGGGTTTAAAACATTTTTTTATTTGCCTGCTCTGAGTAGAATCAGTACTAGTGACAGCACTAAAACAAATCAGTATAGTTACATGTCATGAAACTAAAACAATGGGCTGGAAGAAGCTAGAACTGCAGAGGTTGGTGATGATTCTCTGTTGATTGAGCAGCACCTTTAATATTATATACAGTAAATATTTCTATTGCTAATATAAAAACATTAATTAGTGAATCATTTAAAGTCAGTGATGTTACACATTGTATCAAGGTGTAGAAAACATATATTGCTGAGTAATGTGTAATACGTTTGCCAGTGTAGTTGAATTAAAATTTTATTAGATATTTTTATATTTTTTAGATCTGTCATCAGTGGCTTCATTTTTATGTAGATTATATATACATCTATAAATCTTCTATGTAAGGGTGTAGAGAGCCGGATGGGATCCACCAGTTGGCTGTTCTTAGGAGTTGAGGCTGGGGCAGAAAAGAGGGCAAAGCTGGTTGGCTCCTGAATCGGGATAGGAGAGCCCGGCCTGTGTTCAGCCAAGAAAAGCGTGTCAGGGGTTTAAATTTTAGAAAGAGCATTATGTAATCTCAGCAGGACTCTGCGCAGAAGGGGGTGGAGCAGGCCAGAGGCACCCTTATGGGGGGGACTAGGAGCAAACCTGGGACAAGAGGAGAGATAGTGTGAGGTTTATTATGTGAGAGAATGAAAGACACAACCAAAAACACTACCTTCATCTTGAGGGTAGACGCAGACAGATGTTGAACACCTGTTTCTGCCTCGTAGCTAGTCTTCCTCTCTGTACAATAAACCACCTTGTGTCTGATTAGTAGCAGTAATAAACAACTACATCCTGTATGTGAGAGTGCATTATTGAAGACACAGCTTGTCTTCTGCATTGGTTGTTTTGGTCTCCTCAGGTTTCTTGTCTCATATGATGACAACTACTTTCATCTTCCTCTCCGACCCCCTTGAGCATTTCCTGATATTTGCATAGCTGTTTTTCTATGCAACGGTTACAACAATCGTCTGTCCTAACTTATCCTTCTAATGCTCTATGTAAGAAATGAAAATGACTCTCTGGAGAGGGGCCTGGTGTTTAGTTTGTGATGATTAAAGTTAGTCTCCTGCGTTCTTCGTAAAGACTAGGTGCCTTTCAGATATATAGTCATTCTGGGGCAGCAGTATGGCCCCCCCTCCACAAGAAAACCTGCACCGTACTAATAGTTTTAAGTTAATCCTCACTGCATTGTGAGGAAATAAAAGGTGAATGAATCAAATGAATCCGTTCAGTCTCAGAAAAGAGTCACTACTTAAGAATTGAAGAACCAGTAGGCAATAGGTCTATTTTTTCTTTATATGTGTGTTTGTAGGAAAAAAGGGTAGAAATAGGGAGCCTGTGTGTCTGATTTGCCTTGTGTGTGTGAGAAAAGGGCTATTACAACTTTTGTTATCTGTTCTTTTATACATAAGCTTAAGGAAGCAGATGTGTGGGATGAATGGCATAACTTATTTATATCTTTCACCACTGATTTCCTTTCTGTATATCTGTTTGCTTTTCCTCTTTCATAAGCGATGCTGATGTAGGTTCAATCTATTTATTATTTTGGTGTGTCTGGTGGTGTTGTCCTATATGAATCTTGGAATTTATTTTGCTGATAGAACTGTTTACTTAGTGGTTTCTCTGCCCTGAGGAGCAGTGGTGCTGCTGTGTTTGGAGAAGGCTCAGTTTGTTGTGCTTTCGAGAGCTGGATTTAGCCTTCCTGCTTTGCTTGTCACCCTGCCAGCCACCCCAGAAGCCCCCCAGGAAGGAATGAAAATGTGGTGTTGATATCTTGGAAGGAAAGGGGTAACCAGACAACCAAAGATCCACCCATGAAGAGAGTGCAGAGAGGTCACACAGTCTGCCACTAGGGCAGAGATGCTTATAATAAACTGCATTTATGATGTGGATTTGTATAAAAACATTGTTCTGATGAGATTCTAATGAAATGACCTCTAGTATTTGTAAGGCACCCACAGGTGTGACTGGGGTGGCAGGTTAATGTGTTGTTTTTCACCTGAAGAGTGTTTATAGGATAACTGTCAGAAATGAACAGAGGTGGAGCGCAGGCAGCGTTACCCTCTTCTCTCTGCTGCTAGGTGTTGCTGGGCCTGCTCTTTTGCGGCTTGTGAGCTTTTAGACAAGACTGTGTTGAGTAGCAACATCAAAACACAAACTCCCATGTTAGCTGCTCTGTCCTCTCTTAATCTAAACGCAAACTCCTGTGTTGTTGCCTCTTGTTTTCACTGCCATGTCCTAGTTGTTTTGGGTTTTTTTCTTTGGCAGGGCAGATGATGGGGGGAGGTCAAGGGGTGCCTCGGGGCTGCTGGGTCAGGATTTGGGTGCTGTGTCCAAGAATGTGTCATGTCGGCCAAGAGCATCACAGAAAGGACCTGGCCAGTCTGTGAGGACATGGTAATCAGTGGTCAGAGAAGCCCAGTTTAGTATGTCATTACTGGTGCAATGATATTTATTCATGAGGTAAAGTGTATTTATGGATCAAAATATTTAATTATTCATCTTTGTCTGGATGGTTGATGTGAAAACTGGCAGCCTTAATTGAATTATCTAATGTTTGTCAGCAGAATGTGCTGTTCATCCACCATTGTTTCATATGCTAAAGCTTCTGCAGTATTTAAACTGAAACCGGGGGCAGTGGGTAGCTGCTCTGTACAGTTGGTTTCATTCTGACTCACATAAAGTCCCTTGTTTTGCTTGAGCACTGGCAATGTCTTGTTATTTGTTTGTGTTTTTGTTATTGGTTGAATGAGCATTGTGCCAACCAGCATATGGAAGGGAAGCATAAACTAGTGAATGGAAAATCCCCACAGCCTAACAAGCTTTGGGCTCAGGGACAGCCTGATCCAGACCCAGATCTTGACTCCTTCACAGTCAGCTGGGCCTCTTTCTACTACTGGAGAGGTAACACAGATGAACAGACAGTTTCCATGATGAATAATTCTGCAAAAATGTTGCCAGTGAGAGAAAAAGCTCAATAGTTAGAAAGGTAGGAGAAATTCTAGCAGATACAAAAACTAAGGTTAATGCATCTTTTAAATATTAATCCTGGAACAGCACAATATTAGAACAGACCAGCACTCTCCTTTCATCACTGTGCCCCTGTGGCCTTCACCATTTCCTCAGCTCTCCCTTCATGAGGCTGTGCCGCAGTTCAGATCAGGCTTCGCACGTGACACTGCTTACAACACTGGGGCTCAGCCTGCTTTGTAGGGGGCCACAGCCGATTTGTGTGATCCAAACAATGGCCTTAGTTCTCTTGTCCCCCACCTCCCTCACAACCCGCTCTGCCCTCACTCCCTCGGACTGGAAAAGTGCATGTGATATACCTCTGTGTGTAGGGGCTTAAAGACTCTACTCGTGCAAGGTGTCTGAAATCCAGCGACAGTATTGTTTTGATAAATGCTTAAAGAAAAGGGGCTTTCTTTGACTCTAATTGTGACTGCAGAAAAGTACTCCTTAGGGGTTATTACTCCAACCCTACATATTCGTTCCAATATTGGTGGTTCACTCAACTTCTTTATTGAGCTGCAATTTAAGATTGGGCAGAGGTTGTTTGTTCATCCTCAGACAGAATTTACTAATGTCTCTGTGAGGAAATGAAACCTGTAGGATAGCAGATATGAATCAGTGATGGAGACAACAAGATCATTTCCTCTTTCCCAATACACTCTAATTGAGCTGCAGAACAGAATAGCAGAGGCTGAACCAGCCAGCCTGTGCAGACCTTTCACCGAGCCAGTTGACGACCTGCATAGAGGAACGGAGCAAACAGAAAGTTGTCGAAGAAAGAAAAAAGGGGGTTTGGGCCTGCTAACCTGGCTCCCTCACAGTAGAGTGTTGAATAAAAGACCCTGTTTAATTCAAATTAGCAATGCCTTTTCCACTGTGGCCCCGCTGCCAGCTTGCACAAAAATGAAGCCTTGTGGGGCTCTGTCCACTTCCTGTGGATGAGGTGTTCCACTTGGTCTCCTGTGTCTCCTCCATGCCATTTCTTACTTTCTCTCTCTCCCTCCTTCTCTTTGTCTCTTACAGTTTTCATTTTCCAGTTACTGTAAATAGGTCAGCAGATGTTGGAGAAAAATAACACAACAAGATAAAGAAAGAGGGGGAGGGATTTGGAGGTGGGACAATGAACGGCTTGACGTTGCACATAGGCAGAGAAAGATGAGCCCTGTAGTTTCAAATAAAGGTCATACATGGGAAAAAGAGTGGGTGTGGGGGTGGAGTACAACAAGGCTTGTGCATCTTGGTTATATCTAGTTCTTAGTCAATGGAAATTTCCTAACAAGTGTCATTATTCTCTCAACTTCTAACTATGTCTAAGATAAACATCCCAATGCCATGATTCAAACACACTATGCAACAAACATGTTTTGAATATGTACATAACTACAATGCAGCCATTGTTTTTCATGATTTTTTTATGAAGACATAAATGCTGTTTAAAAAAATCCACTGTGTTTATTGTTGTCATGAATTATTGAGTCAAGACTTGCAGTCTGGCAATGCAGCACAAGGTTGTGGGCAACACACCGACTGGACAGAAGTTGTGCTGAGTCATTAGTCTTTTTGTGGATGAAAGTCTGGTCAGTCACAAGGTAAGAAACTTCATCCAAGAAAAAGAGTTCAGGAATAAGGTCATTAGGGGAGAAAAGCCCTCTGTGCTTGGTAAATGATTTTAGCAATATATTCACTTTATATGTTGAAGTTAAAGCTACATAGATTTAGTGTCACAGAGGAGGAGGAGTTTTTAGCCAAACTCATATTCACCCAAGATAGATATGTTGTCTTACTCAGTCCTACTACTAGACCAGGCCTGCATGCCAGCACAGTGGCGGGCTTATTGTTGGTGTTTTGTCTCTGGGATAGATGCGTGTATGCTGTGGATGTAGTGAAGGTAGTCATTTGGCTCGGCCCAGCTCGGATAATGGTGTGTTTATAGTTCCTGCTAGTTTTCCCTAGTGGCCATCTTATGCTGCCACAGCGGTTCTTTGGATTTCTGCCTTGTGGTTTTTGCCTGTTAAGTTGGCAAGAGGAAAAGATGAATGTACATCCACAATGGATATGTAGGAAGTCAAGTAATTATGAATTACTGCAAAGCTAATGTAAGTTGGTGTGGATGTTATGATTCATCAGTTGATCAATGTAGTCACTGGATGATACTCTGAACAATCTTCCTCTTTTTGCTGTATGATTATAGTGCATCTGTTCTTTTTCCAAAGGATTCATATTATATATAAAGGTTACTTCTGGGGGTTCTTTATTTTAGGCAGGGCTGTAGGTATAAAGGATAGAGGGATTAACCTGTTTGTTCATCTGTTGCTTCATAATCTTGAGCACCTCTGCAAAAATGTCCTCTGTTGGACCACTCATTGCCTGATAATATTTAAGGGCCCTCTGCCTGTTAGTATGCCTATAAGGTCCAACTGACTGCAAAAAATAGAAAGAATAGTTTCAGTTTCTTCTGATTTTAGTGTATTCATAGTGTCTGCCCTGCACCCACAGCAGGTTACCTCTTGTGTTGTATCTGACGTTGGATGGTTTGTGATCAGACTCACCACAGTGCTGCCGTCCACAAATATTAAGGGACAGATAGCTTGATGTGCACTCATATGGCTGAAGTTGGAGCAGTTTGACAAATATGTTGTCAGCCACACATAGAGCCAGCTGTCTGTCTGAAAGTCTGTCATGCACTGACAAAATGAGAGGGCAGTCTTTTATAAAGATTGATTTTAAAACATTTCTGCTTTACTGAGCACTTTGTAGTCAGGACAAAATGGATGAAAGAGACAAATAGAGAGCACGTATGATGAACAGCTTAGGGTAAAATCATATCATAGAAACTCATGGCTACATGGTAGTGTAATATATGCACCAACACCAAACAAATCTGCTTGCAACATGATGTGACGAGTGGCACAGCTGGAGCCGTGTTCACAGGGAAGGTGGTGCAGTAATATCCATTTTGCTATGACATTGTGCTTGTGTTTCTGCCTGCTGAGAGTGGTGCACATCCAAGCAGAAAGGACTATTTTAGTGACTTTCATTAACAGACGCACAGACAGACTTTTGCAAAAATGACTGAACTCATTGAGGAACAGCTTTCATGCACATGTATTCTACAATCCTTTTTATGACTAAGAAACTCTATTTGGATTGTATTAAGGATTATAGAGCTGAAATGCTAAGTGGATTAATAATTTATTCAAACATTTTTTTAAGCAAAGGCAAAATCGCTAAGGAAAATAATTGTTAGTGGCAAAATTAGTTGATTAATCATTTCATCCAGTGTATCTCACCATTGTGCAGGAGCAATGTCTCCACATGGAATACATACAGGTGAAAGAGCCTGTACTATCAGTACAACTGATAGATAATCAAAATAATACTTAATCAAGGGGCCACAATAAAATAGCTTGTTTTATATATAACATTTCTGAGGCTCTCCAGAATTTTGAAGACACGGAATAGCACAACTGATGAGCAACAATTTATGTGATGGAATATATATATATTATATATCAGAAAAAAAAAAAGACAAATGGCACAAATTTGGCTCAGTAGTAATAAATACAACTTATTACTTGGCCCTTTTCAGTTGAAGATATATGTGTCTGTTTTGTTCTCAGGTCCACACAGTACTGTGTCACGGTGCCCTCCCAATGAATACCAGTGTGGAGGAACAGAGCTCTGCATCCACATGAGCAAACTGTGCAACGGGGTTCCAGACTGCACTGACGGCTGGGACGAGGGCCCACACTGCAGAGGTATCACTGTCACACACATCCACAAACTGCTACACTTTCTGATTATTTGAGTGTAAAAGGAGTTAATAATAACAATAGTTCCTGTGCTGGTGCAACCTGTCTGTGTGAATATCATGGCGCTGTCAACTGTAACTGGATCCTATTCCTGAAATCTTCACACTAGGATAAAACAGTGACGTCACATTGACAGATTGATTTACCACATTATGTGATATTATTGAATTTTGTTGTATTAGAATATCATGTATGTGTTGTTTTTTTGCTCATTAAACCTCAGTTCTTTGTGCTGTGCCAAAATAACCAACTGGGTATTTCGCTACCCTTTTCATATAAATGAAATAAGACAGTCATGAATTAAGTTGCTTTAAAATAGGGAAGTCATCATTTTGAAACCCAGAAATTAGGAAGTCATTTCTGATGAGCTAAAAGAATGTAATATCCTTTTAAACAAATATGCTGATTGAGTACTTTATTTTGCAAAAGAACTGGATAGATTAATTATTTGAGGGAAGGGTGAATGTCTAAAGGGAACTTCAGTTGCTCTGTTGTTCAGCATGTTTTATAAAAGGTTATCGTGACAAATTCTGCCCATCAAGCTTTGTCTCAAATTTTCTCAAATCCTAACATGTGTCCCATAAATGTTAGAATAGAGGAGACATCATCTCCACTGCTTCATTAACATGTAGCCTGAAGTGTATGCTAATGCTTGAATAACTATGAGTGGTATTAATGATTTATAGATTTTCATTTAGCTTGATACAAAAAAAAAAACTGCCTCATCTCCAACAGATGCAGATACCAGCAGCTAAGACTCAGAACCAAAACAAAAGATTAAATTACTATTTGTTCCAAGGCTCTGAGATTTTCTCTCCAAGATTCATTGTTAAATATTAACCTGACCATCTCTTGCCCTCCTGAGGTGGGCACCTGTCTTTTCCATATCTGTTTTTTTTTTCCATCTCTCCGCTACACTTTCACTTAAAAATGAGCAGGGATGAAATATTTATTAAAGAAACATGGTGAGAGGCATGGAAAAGGACATCAAATTTTCATGCACTTTCAGGCTGGCTGGACTTTGAGGTCGGAGTGGTCTTCTGTGTGTGTGTGTGTGTGTGTGTGTGTGTGTGTGTGTGTATTCACTTCGTCATGAGGACAAAAATCCACCCACATATGGGGATGCAAAAACATGAGGCTCCAACATGGTTGACCAGTTATTTGGCTAAGACTTGGTTTTAGGGTTTAATATACAATTGAATTGGAAGATTGTAAGTGTGTGTATGTCTGAAACATATTTCTCCACAGCTTTTATTTTCCGGGTGCTGTCAAGTGTCCCATTCAGGGTCATCCAATTGATTGAGTGGTTTTCTTTCTGAGCCAAAACAGAACATTTTATTTGCTCCAAAATAAATGTTTTGTGGTATGTGTCATGGTAGCTTGTTTACATTGTTGCCCATGTTGGTTTTCTAAACACATCTCAGTTGTTTGGTGCTCAGACTTGTTTTGGAAAATTCCGGGCACGTCTGTAATTTGAACTGTGGTTGTCCCAGCAAGCCTCTGGAGTGCAGCAGGAAGACTTGAGGACTTTCTGTCTGTAATATTTCTGTTTGTAATATTCATAATGTTGTATCAGGATTGCCTAATAGGTGTTGCTCTTTTTTCCATTGACTTGTCATTGATGGTCAGAGTTGCAAAAAAAGGACAGTATAGCAGCAGAACTGTGGGCTTTTCTTTCTTTTATTTTGGAAGTTTGATACCTTGATGAAGAGATTCTTGATCCCACTGTGCTCCTCTCTAGCCGGAGGTGTTGTGCTAGCGTGAATTGTCTGTCACTGGGCAAAGTGAATCGTTTGTGACTGATAGATTTCTGCCTTGTTTGACATGGCTGAGTCTGTTTGACTATGACTCACAGTGTCTTGATTTATATCTCACAGGAAATGCAGCATGCCATTGAAAATTGCTGAGATACCATTAGCCAGCAGTCAGCTGACTGGAAGGTGTGACTGGGCTGTCTTGTGTTTGTGCCCCCTCTGTATTATCTGTATGCAGCCTTGGAGATGGTGGGGGTTGGAAGGAAGGCATTGATTGTGAATGCAGGTCAGCAGTATTAGTTTGCCTTCCATTCAGAGCTTTTGTATCTAAAATATATTCGACTTGAGGGTCCAATCTACCTTAACATCACTTCATATTTTGAAAGAACATAATACTGATGTAAAAAAAGAAATTAATGCGACATTTTGATAATAATCATTCTATCAAGACTCTTGAACTGACATCCAAGCAGAAATGGTAAACATTGCTATTGTCATTTTATGTGAGACGAGCTGAAGAAATCTAACCCTAACCCTAACCCTGAAGAATGTTGTTATGGAGAAACTCTCGGAGTCAGAAATTACAGCTGTATAGACCAGGGTCACTACATTATAAATGATACATTTTAACCATTACTTTTATCGCATTTATATTTGGTTACCACACCTGAAAAATGTAAGGATAACCTGAACGTATGTGAACCTTTCTTAAGGCTTGGCCTGGTGAGGATTTAAGGCTGCATTTGTTCTGTAAATCTATAAATTGTATAAATTACTTGATTTGCTTAATCCATGAACAAATATCTCAAAACTCAAGGCAGGAAAATCCATGTTTGCTCAACTTTCCATTATTTTTCCTGAGTATAATGAGAATAATGTAGTATGATATGACATGACATATGTTTGTAACCATATGTTATGCAAACGAGAGCCCTGCTTATGGATGTGATGATGCAGTAGCTTGACAAGCTGTAATTGTCTGCAAAGCTAGCTTTTCTGAAGATTTCCTTTCTCCAATTTGTAATCATATACTGAGCAGCACCAACATTTGACCCTGAGAACACAAAGATTTATGGTGCAGCCCAGCTGGATAGGTTCTAAGAGCAGTTGTGGATGTGCCATTGTGACCAAAACAAACATTTAATCATGTGCCAAAATGCCTTTCCCAAGGCCAAATGTGAAAGTGTTTTGTTTGTTACTTCTGTATCTTTACCACCATTGTACTGAGCTGTTGTTCACTTACAATTTCCAACTCAGAACAAATCACTCTCACTGATGACGTATTCTGGTCGAATAGATGTTTTTTTGTTTTCAGGGTCAGACTGAGGCACTTTGCCCACTTCCAGTTCCTAAAATGTACTAAACTTACTAAACTCAATCAAATTTCATGTCAGTTTCATGCTTAGCTAATGAGTAACTAAATTTATTAGATTAGGCTGCAGAGAGTATAATTCAACAATTTAGTATTACATTATATTATACATATATTATATTAAATTATATATATATATAAGTAATTATTCCCTTCAGTTGATCTGCAAATATTCCTCAGAAAGCGAACAATGACTTCAGCAGCACCTGCACCTGACACGCACAGCCATAATCTGTGTCTTTTACCAGATATGGAGGATAAATGAAACCTGAGTGAATACAGATGATCCCTGTGTTTATCGTAGTATGTTGAATGGATTATTACATAATTATGCACAAATCGACCTACCAGTGGAACAACTGACGCAGCCTAATAGCAACTTTGGGAAACAGGAAAGAATAATGAATAAACATCCTTTCCATCTTCCTACATTCATTACATTATCATTCTCTCTATCCCCATCTTTCTCAGAGTATATCTCCAACTGCTCGCTCAAGGGCTGCCAGGAAAACTGTGCCGTGACTCCAGGAGGGCCTGTCTGTTACTGTAAAGGTGGTTATGAGATCAGTTTGGATGGAAAGATGTGTAAAGGTGAGTTCCTTTAAGCAATTCCTGCTGTTTAGTGTGTGTTGCGAGCAAATAAATCAGTAAGCCACAATAGAAAAATACCATATGGTTCATATTTATGGTGCTATATCTTTGTATTTTATTCATGCATAAAATGACTAATAGCTGGCAATGACAGGGTAAGAATGCCTCTGGATGTGTGTAAAATGCTGTTTTGCTATGCAGCATCAGCAACAATCATAAGCTTATGTGGCTTACATGCTTTCCTGTCCAGAGACTCCACATCAGTGTTCTTTCAAAATCTCTCAGCATCCAAAGCTGCAGCAGTGTTTACTCAGGTTTTCGAAAATACTAAACCAACTGCAGAACACACAGTGGGTAGTTCAGAGGATGTGGGAGTGTGGGGCATTTTCTACAAAGCCTGTTTGGAAACAGAAATATCAGCAGCCATTGAGTTTACAGAGGACTGACTGCAGTTGATGAGCAAATCTTATATAATGATGTTTTTGTGCAGTAAGCCAATAAATCACTAATTGAATCACTATTCCAACATGGCATAAATGAACTAAACATGAAAAGACAGTTGCATTGAAGTATTTGTTGTTTGTTAAGGAAAGAGAATACTTATAATCAACACTTTTTTATATTGTTAGTGGAGGGATCTAGGTTTTTGTCTTATCCATCATTTGTGCCATTTCTGAAGTGAAATGTGAGAACTGAGAAATAACACCATCTGTGGCTTTTGTGGTTTCAGATTTCGATGAGTGCACTCTGTATGGGACCTGCAGTCAGACATGTACCAACACCGAAGGCTCCTACACCTGCTCCTGTGTGGAGGGCTACTTGTCCCAGCCAGACAACCGCTCTTGCAAAGCCAAGAATGGTACGTACCAGCTGTCAACAGCAGGACTGAGTCACTGAGTGAGACTGCATAGGTCTTCTGTTCATGTTCGTCCAGTTTTACCCTTAGTTCTGTCCATCGTGTTACATTTCCAGTGCCAGTAGACCGTCTGCCTGTCCTGTTGATTGCCAACTCCCAGAACATCCAGGCCACCTCCCTGAGTGGCACCACACTCCACAGTCTCCTGTCAACAAGCACCAAACAAACCACAGCCATGGACTTCCTCTATGCTCAGGAGACTGTCTGCTGGATCCACGTTGGGGACTCCCCCTCATCCACACACCTCAAATGTGCTAAGATCCCCAATCTGAAGAGCTTCACAGAGGAGCGAGTCATCAACATCTCTCTCAGCCTGCATCGTGAGTACACCACAACACTTTATATTATAAATCACACTGCAACTGGCATCAACTGAACAGCAGTGCTGCAGCATGGAAGTCAGCACAGTATGATCCGCACAGGCCAGAGTACACAGCAAAATGATACAGCCCAATTCTCCACACATAATACATAATACCAGACCCAGAGCAGCTGCCTCACACTGCAGCAAGTGTTTGAGTGTGCATATTGTCATTTTTCAGGACTTTCTATTCCTAGGGGCCATACATAACATTAGTTACCACTTCAAATTTCATTAGTTTGTGCAGTAAGTGCTGCAATAACAGCACAAAGGCTGGGGGCACTGTCGATCACCTGTGGCTGCACAGAAATCTGTCAAACATCTCTTTTAGGCTGAAACCTCTTACTGTTGGTTGCAGTTATTTTTCTACACACAGTGAAAAACACGCACTCTAGAAAAATATTTTAAATTTTAATTTGTACATCATTCACACAGCATCATGTCTGACAAGCAGTTACTTTTTTTCCTTCCTCCATATGCAAAGGAGGTTGATGAATTCTGTACTTCTGTTGAATATTACTCCAAAAAGTATATTCCACTCCGATTATTCATGTAGGTCAGGCTGAAGTGATGCTGAGAAGTGATGCATACAGCAGCTGCATAAACTCCTGCAGCAGGAGGACCTTGACACTGTAAAACAAACCTGTTACACATTTGTTTTGACACACACACACACACACACACACACACACACACACACACACACACAGACAGACACACTTATACACAATTAAGAGAAGAAACCCAAATCGTATTTTCTAGAAATTGGCCTTCACATTGTGTGGTAATTACAGTTAAACATGACTAAAGCAGACGTTCTCTGGTCTGTTTTAAGTCCTGCTGCTATCAGATGTTGGAATCAAAAGACATTCATTTAACAGATGGGAATTTTACCATAGGGGTAGTAAAATCCAGCCATTGCCTGCAGATCCCAGCTGATCCGCAAACTACTTCAATTATGTTTGTCTCAGTTGTGTCCTTTGTAGATAGCGATTTGGCTCATTTCCACCTGTGGGTTGTTTTAAATGCGTTTCACTTTTAAATTCAAATGTAAACAGTTAGACTACCAAAAAAAAAAAAAAAGTCCATAAATGCAGCCAAAAGTGAACTGACCATCTATATCTGTGGAATAAATGTGTCCTTCACTTCTGTATGCTTGTGCGCAGCCTGTGGTTCACGTATATTATGGTAACACATTGAAAGCAGCTGTGTTTTTCCATTGGTTAAGTTTCGTTTCAGAAAACACTGAACATTCTTTTGTCCTGAATAACTGAGACTAAGTAAGAGGTGAAGATTAAAGTGGAGATATAAGGAGTGTGATTGAACACAGACATGTATATGTGCGTGCTCCTAATTGTAGACAACCTGCAGGCTTTAAACTGCCACA
Source organism: Rachycentron canadum (assembly GCA_038496675.1). Taxonomy (NCBI): domain Eukaryota; kingdom Metazoa; phylum Chordata; class Actinopteri; order Carangiformes; family Rachycentridae; genus Rachycentron; species Rachycentron canadum. The sequence goes on along the minus strand of CM076649.1, from coordinate 10,795,576 downwards.
CCCACAATCTCCCTCCATTTATTTCTCCTTTGTTTCACGGCTCATTTCATCGCCAAGTCGCGGTCCAATTTTTGGGCAGCTTGTCTTCAGTGAGTTAGAGGGAAAGCAGCAACAGAAACAACCACCTTGTCCTGACAAAGCCAACAGGGATGTCTAATTGTACTTTCTCTCTGGGGAGTTGGTTGACAGATGGTTTGTTCTATCTGCACTGTCATACTTATCTGCAAACATTAATTAAAGAACTCTGTCTTGAATCTAAACAACCCCGCACTCACTCAGTGATTGTGTTCATATTCTCTGCTCTGTTCTTCCTCAATTCTCACAACAATCCCTTAACTTCCCTTCTAATCTCTAACCAAGACTTGGGTAATGCCAAAATACATTTTTTTTAATGAAATAATATAATTTTACTCTTTTTTCTTTGTCTCTGTTTTTTTACTTGCAAACATTGTGACTGATCACATTCACCCAGTGCACAGCAGCTTGTCTCCATTTGCTTCCTTTTTCCATGTGACTAAAGAATGCATTAACATGACAGAAATGACTTTCTCAGTGTAGACCATCAGAGAAAATGGAAAGACCAAATGATGACAGTCGGGCAGCTCTGTCTTCCACATGCACGCACAATGTGGTGTAGCTGTCATTTGGAAATAATGTTCACTTCAAACCAGATGATATCAGACAAGCTCAGAACATTGAAAATTATGCATGAGGCATTTTGCCATCCTTGACAGTAATAGGATAAGGAAGGCTGATGCACCACTCTGTCTTTTTGGAGCCTCATAAACACCAGATTTGTTATTATTGATTTATACAGTACATATCTTAATCAATGAGGCTCATGCAGGAAATAAGATATTATAACACCCATCGCAAAATCACTGAAACGGTATACATAGATATAGATATTTCCTCTTAGGAAAAATGTAAATATGCTTAACAAATATGATCAGAGTTATTAAAAAGAAACAAGAATTATGACTTTGGATATAACTGCTGTTATCCAATTCACCTTGGCAATTTATGGACCAGAAGAATTTGCAGGAAATTCCAGCAGCTTCAGCTTAGCCCTCCTCGCCTGTCCTCTGCGCACATGCACACCTGCACACCTACACATACTGTGGTGCTCATATGCAGACACATACTCATAGATGTGTGCGTGCACAGACACACATACACACGAAATGGAGAAGTGGCTGCATTTAGGAAAAAGCACAGGGTGTCTGCACCACGTTAGAGCTGTATTGTTGAAATGAAGGAGGCAATTGAAGGCCACTGCACTTCCTGTATCCGAGTGGCAATATTACTATTGTCTTGACTGAGATAAGGAAAAAGGCTTTGAGATGCCATGTGAAAGTATCTCAATTGTTAATTAGACAGATTGAATTGAGAGAGAAAATTAAGCCACGGCTGTGTTTGTTTGCAGAATAAAAGCAAGCATCTTTAGTCAAACAGGTGGTGGATGTGATACAAAACATTAGAAAAAATAGATACCTTTATATTTACGATGACTTAGACAGGTGATGTCTGAAATATCTTTGTCTTTTGACCACCCAACCAATCTCAAACAACATGCAGCATTTCAGCACAAAAAATACTCAATACAAAGGGCAGATCTTTCTCATTTGTTCCAGTCCATGATCTGGAGCGACTGCCCAGACAGCAGAGTTGATCTTTCGGACAGGCTGCTGGCGTGTGAGTGTGACAGAATAGGAGGAGCAGGTTTATGCTTACAGTCAACATGGAAGGAGCCAGCAGCAACCAATGGCAAGGGGTGCACGTACAGGAAATGATGCGCGTGTGGTTGGAGTGACTCATGACCTCAGTATGCCACAGATCGGTTATCCAGATGTGCCCCCCCACCCACCCACCCACCCTCCCATCGCACTCTCTTTCTATCCTGGCTTCTACTTTCAGAGTTCATGAAACATACACTTACTCTCATTCTATAATTGACACTGCCTGTTTATTGCCATTGCTAACTATACCTGCCACTCAAAACGATTGTGAAACACAAAAGTGCCCATGTATCATGTAACCTCTGTGTATGTTATTAAAATTCCATTTATTTTTTCTCAAATTTGAGCTTTTATTTTAAAGTCTTGCCACGCTTGATGGCATACAGCCTATTCTGAATGTACAGTGTTTGTCAGACCTGTAACCTGTGGTGAGAAATGCCTTATTGAAACGGCAACCAAACAGCTTCTAAGTACATATGGTTCAGGTGTCAATAAGTTCAGTTGTTTCAAATGTGCGGGTGCTGAGAGCTCTCCCACTGGAAACTTGGAAATGAAATGGAGATGGATTTATACTCAGTAAAACGTAGACGCACCAGATGACTGATCCCAGTGCTGCCACTAAGCTAGTACTGTGAGAGCTCCGATACCCGCCCCAACCCTTGCACAGCGAGCTGCAGCGTGCTGCTTAACATAGACACTGGCCTGAAATCTTCTTAAGAGGTCATGTGCTGTTAAAAAGGCAAGCCAGTCAGCGCATTTTCAAATCTTCTCTCCATTCAACAAACTTAAAACCTCTCTCTCCCTCTCTCTTCTGCCTTTCACTCCTCACACATATACCTCGAATCACTTTATTTCCTGTCCTATGGCTCCCATGGACTTTAACAAAACTGCATTCAGAACCAAAAAAGTGTGTTTGTTTGTTTGCTTGTTATTTAATTGCATGTTTTCATTCTCTCCCTGCTTGTGTTTTCCTTGTGTGACGCTTTGGGAAATGGGAGTGTTGTGGGAGTGTTTTGGAGCACAGGAGGTTGGCGAGGGGAAGTGGGAGTTGGGGTGTATGAGTGCTCAGGGGTTAAAGCTTCAGCCACAGTTGAAAGTGACAGTTCAGAGGTATTGAAGCCACATCAGTGCCATTAAAAGTAAGGCCACTACGATTATAACGCTATTGATCCCAGTGTTAGCAGCATAGTACTGTCAGTGGGCTCCTGTGAAGATGAATGCCACATATAGTTAGAGGAGTAAAACCCTACCCAGCATTGCTCCATTTAGCAATACATTATCTAGACATACACTTGGCTGTTGTTTTTCTTAGACCAACGGGGAGCAGAGAGATGAACAAGAAAACATCCAGAAAACAAGTTGTTTTGAGAGAAGAGGGGGGAAAATGAAGAAGGCAGCCAGTTCTGTTTTTTAAATTATACTGTGTTGTCTTGTATAGCGTAGTTTCAGACAGTTAGAACTGCAGTTAATGAATCTAGACCGTTTTCCCACCTCTGGGGAGCAGACAAAGGGGAGGGCCAGGAGGATGATGCATGGAGAAGGAGCAAGGGAAGGAGAATGGGAGGAGATAGAAAAGTTTCCGGCTTCGCTGGAGCCATCTCTGTTAAGCAGAAGTGGAGCAAAATGGAGAGCTGGGGGTGTCAGAGAGGAGGGCACAGACATTTTTCCGAGGCTTTCTGCACACTTTTAGAATATTACACAATCTCCTTTTCTCCCCCCATTGTTTATCCATTGCTTAATCGGTGAATCAGTGTGTTGTGGGGCAGCTGGAAGTGTTTAAACAGAGAACTCTGTGTTAAAAATTAAGAGCACCTTTGGGAATACAGCCCCTGGTTCCCATAAACCTCAGAAATGCTGCAGCACAATGGCCAAGTTTCCCAAGTGGAAATCAGATCTCTCTTTCTCTCTCTCTCTCTCTCTCTCTCTCTCTCTCTCTCTCTCTCTGTCTCTCTCTGTCTTTCTTGTCTTATTTCTTTTTTCTCACTTTTTCTTCCTTTCCTCCCCGTCCCTCCGCATTTCACTTTTATCTGTTTTCCACTTTTTCTTGAACCCAAAAATATTTGAAAGTGAGCCATTTCCCTCTCTTTCCCCTTGTGCTCCTCAGAAAAATGTTACAGTTATTCTAAACACAGTGGGCTCCTCTGGAATTACAGTCAGATTTGTTGGTCTATGGCCTGTAAGCTTTTCGTGTGCGCACTTTTATTGCTCTCTTATACAAAAGAATCTGCTTCGTCATATCCCCCACTGCATTTTTTCTCTCCTGGAGAAATCGATCCTCTGCTTTCCCCAAAACAGCACAGTGACCTTATCACCCTTGTAAACATACCACCACATAAGACCTCCACCCATAGCACTGAGCACTGCATGATCAAGGAACCCTGCAGCATGACTTTAGTCCTATATCTGATTGTTTGTGTATATGAGTGAGAATGGTTCTATGTAAAACAGAGCTCATGGCAGCTGTGAAAATAATTTCACTTTCTGTCTTTAGTTCATATGCAGATGTTTACTTTTTATTCTCACTCATTCTAAATGATGGAAGGTACTACAGTCAGTTTAGAAAATGTACAAAGTATCAAAAGTCAAAAGTAATCATTATGCATGTGTATAATAATTACTTTTGAGACTAATCCATGTCATATTATTGGGTCATTATTACTGATGCACTTTGTCGACATAATTTTAATGAGGCTGGTCTAGATGATGCTATAAAATGTTCTTTTAGGTCGACCAGCAGGTATTGAAGGCATCTGTTTACAAGATACACAATATCTATATCAAGTGAATTATCCCATATACACATGGCCTTAACAAGGGAGACTATAAACAAGATGGTGGTTAACAGAAGAAAGTATATGTGTGAAACATACTAGCATCAACATAATGCTTTGGCTAACCAACGATCTAAGCATACATCTCAACAATAAAGCTCAGTGGATAATTAACCAAATCAATGCAGGGATATTGAGAAAGATTAGCAGTCCTGTGCATATAGTGTGTTATAGGTTAAGTTGGGCCCTGTCCGGCTGTGCGTCTGGGAGGAGGTCGCTGGTTACTACTTTGTTCCTTACAGAGCTGCCCAATATTGACAGTTTCATGGCTGCTGGTACTCGTGAAATCACCTTTGAGCAATAGGAGCTGGTGCTAAATTAAACTTGTACACTGCTGATTAATCTAAAAAGGCACTTGTGTCGCTTTCGTCTGCTGTGAACAGGCCTGCAGAGAAGAGCCTCCAGGTAGCAGCGATGCAAACCTGATGCTGAGAACTGAGCCACAGAGAGGGTGAATGGGCTCCGCTGGGTTTTATTGGCCTGGTGACACTTTGGGTCACATGTCACACAGCGACCAATACTCGCTGGTTGTTAGGTGCCTGGGTGGGTTTCACACCAAGGTGTGGAAAGGTGAAGCATTGTGGGAGATTGAGCTGAAATGCTACAAGGAAGTGATTAAGGTAGTAGTATTATCCCCAAGTGAGTCAATATACTACAGAAAATTCATAATTCTGGACCTTTGATAAGCTAATCCTTTAGTTTTAACAATAGCTTTCTTTCTCTGATCCTTGGCTCAGACTCAACATGGCTGAGCTAGTGTTTGAGGAGACGAAGGAAGAGGAGGGAAAGAGGGAACCAGGGAGAGGGGTATATTAATGTCTCATGTTATTCTTTTTCACTGTTTTTCTCCTCCTCTAGACCCTCCCTATGTGGTCTTGCACCACATTCAGAAACATTCAGGGGTATTCCAGCCTTGTCTGTGCTGCAGGCTGTAAAAGTTCCACAAAGTGCCATGTGCACACATGTAGGTGTTTGATTTTCATTGACGGGTGGGGCACTAGTCTTCACTGTGAGCTGAGCCTTCGGTAAAATAAACCCAGCGGAAACCACACTCCCATCGTTGCTTAGTTACAGCTACGGCAACATCGCACTCCCCAAAGCAACAAACAGCCTGTCTCATTTTCTGTCTGTCTGGGTGACTTTGAATGACAGACACATTACCTAGATACTTGCTAATTGGAGTTGGCTGCCATCTTGTTTGTCAAGATGTCTTGCAGTCAAGAAAACTGCCCTAAGTTCAAACCTGAAAATCTCAACTATGTGTGAATGTGTATGTGAGCGTAATAGAGACACAGAGAGCTGTTGAAGTAGCTGCTACACAGTATTGCTGACTAATTTACTTTATCATGTGACCATGAGTCAAACCTTTCACCCAGCATCATGCACTCAAGTTCTGTACCAGTCAAAATGAGTCACTTAGGGTACTGAAAACACTGTTTTTGCTTGCCCCTGCACCATTGGTGTCTTATCTTACCCCCCTCTCACCCCTCCTCCCCCTTCCTTGTCCAGATGTGGAGCAGATGGCCATCGACTGGCTCACCGGAAACTTCTACTTTGTGGATGACGTGGACGACAGGATCTTCGTGTGTGACAAGGATGGGCAGACATGTGTCACCCTCCTGGACCAGGAGCTGTACAACCCTAAAGGCATCGCCCTGGATCCCACTATGGGGTCAGTCTTACTTTTTGGTTAAATGAATGGATGTTGATTGCCTGAATATATTATTGTACAATGACTATAGGTTTTTAGTGTAAAAGTATACTTTAGTTTGGGCTCTTTTGTTTATAACTAGACTTTCCTACTCAATTCCTGAAAGTGTGTGTATTTCTTTCTGTGTGTGTATGTGTGTCTGAGAGCTATCATGTTTAAATAAATAAAACAGAGCATGTACGAATGTGTGTATGTGCGCACGCATTTGCTTGTAGCTACATGCATCATTTTCATCCCATGCCATTTCCTCTGCTGTAATTGCTTCCTCCAGTAACAAGGTCAGGTAGAGTCAGTGTAGCTGTGCTTTTGTTGTAGTCTGCAGTGTCATTACAGGAGGAGAAAAACAGCAATAATAACAATATGACTACAAAAACATATTTTGTTGTGCTGTTAATTTAGTGACCACAAACCTCTCCAGAAATCCTACACTGTTTACTGTATTCACCATAAAATACTCAAATTGGGAAGAAAACAGAAAACACCATTGTTATATTTCTGTTTGGCCTCATCTACTGTGAATTGATGGTGGTGTTAATTTTGAATTATTGTTTATCCAGCTTGTTTAAGGCATTTTTTTAAAAAAAAAGAAAGAAAGGATGTCGATAAGGACAGTTTTTTTTTTAGTTTTGTTATTTAAAGCTGTGAATATGTCACAAATTTTGTTTTGACATTTGTGAAAAATGTAAATAATGATAATGTTCTGATAGTCTGTGCTCTAAATCAAAAGAGTGGAAATGTGTTCCTTCATAATATTGCTACCCTATAAAACTGCAAATGTTCTGAAAGAAACTTTTACATCTTGAAAATGAGCATTACTGACCACTCAGTCCAACCAACAGCCCAAATGTTGAGAGCATATATTCAGCATTCAAAAATGACAATGTATCTCCTGTCATCATGGATCTTTCTTACTTTTTTGTCTCCTTGTGACAAAAATAGAGGTGATTAATGAATTGTAATGAAGCCAGATGTGCTGACAATGAAACAGTTTGCCAAAGCACTTGATCCATCCATCCATCCATCCATCCATCCATCCATCCATCCATCCATCCATCCATCCATCCATCCATCCTCACTCAGGTCTGATCCTTTGTTTCCACAGGAAGGTGTTCTTTACAGACTATGGTCAAATCCCCAAGGTGGAGCGCTGTGACATGGATGGTCAGAACCGTACTAAGCTTGTGGACAGTAAGATTGTGTTTCCCCATGGCATCACGTTGGATCTTGTCAGCAGACTCGTGTACTGGGCTGATGCCTATCTTGATTACATTGAGGTGGTGGACTACGAAGGAAAGAACCGACACACCATCATCCAAGGCCTGCTGGTGAGAAGAGATGTGCAAGACACACCACACTCCTATTATCTTCCAGTAGCATATAGATAATTGATAATCTCTCTGCTAATGTACTTTGCTTGTGTATGGTATTCATAACAATCAAAAAAGAGTTCCGATATATCTATAATACATGTTAAGTTTCTCATGTGAACTCCTATAATGTGTTCTTGGCCAGTGAGTTATGAGCAAAAAGAAGCTGTTGGACATTTGGTTTTTCATTAAAGCTGCTGATTAATAGTGTCTGATACTAAGGCTGTTGATGTTGTTAAAGCACAGCAGCTCTTAAACCTGTTACCATGGCTTTTACTGTGATCTTTGGAGAAGTAATGGCTTTAATTTACTCACTGAGCTTAAGGACACAAACACAAACACACACACACACTTACACACCCACACACAAACCACAATCATTGTTGTGTGCCTGTAATAAGGGATTAATGTACATCCTTCAGGTCAAAGTTACAAGGACGTGTGGCTATTGATGATGCTTAGTTTGGGCAGTTTTGTCTGGAGTAAATGTGTTTATTAAGGCTGACTGGCCTCTAAGCTGCTCAGGAAACTCATTTTGCATTAAATACAGTTCAAAAGATCAAATCAAGATGGTGTGTGTTAGAGAAAATTTTCCTCATGCCTCTTTATTGAGACTATTAAATTCATTATATTTTGACATATTCTTTTGTAATTTTTTTTTGCACCCACTTTAAACCTTAAGGGTGCAAAATAAAGTAGCTCACATTTTCTTCTCGTGGCTTTTGTCGGTTTGTCTTGGTGGTTTGTCTTGGCTAGATCTGTGAGGAAAGGTGACAGTGTGATACTAATGGTCTCCCTTGACTGTATCACCTCAGCAGAGCTTTGCCCTCCAGCCTTTGTTAATAACTCTGTCCATCTTCCTATTTGGCTTTGTCTCTGTGTCTCTCTATGGCTGACTGAGCTCCTTACAGGTTGTCGTGATAGCCGATTCTCTTATCTCAGGTTTTATACTGGTTCTGATGCAGTTTCTTGTTCTGACACTTAGTGGCCTATACGAAAAAAAAGTCCTTATGTGGTGTTTCTTCCTGATTTCATCAGATAGAAGCTAGTTTATCAATGACTTGTCCATGGCACACTTTATCACTTTACAATACCTATTTATCCCATGGCCACGAAAAACACTTGTTTCTGAGTGCATGGCTTTTAAAATTGTATATAAGAAGACTTCCAAAGAATTATGTTAAACAGTTCAACCATTTATCTACATCAGTGCACATGTTTTCTTAAACTGGAGGTTACTATGGCAATAATATTTTTTCTTCATGCTACATTACCTTGCAAAATAAAACTAACAATTGGAAAAAAATAACTGAAGGAATGTTTAAAACGTGGAGGACTGACGTGAAGTGAAATGTCCTGATATAGAAATTAGTGAATTCAGGAAAATAACACATTGAATTGTGGTATTGTTTGGATCCAAGACTGTGCCACTATTTTCATATAATACGAGAAATCAGTGTGTATTATTGTTTACAAGCATATTAACCACAGCAATATTCAAATTGCACAAGGCTCAGACACTGTATGAAGGTGATGCAAGAGAGTACAACAATGTTGTTAAAAATGTTATTGGTATTGACATTTTTCACCATTTATACACCATTTTTCATTTTCTTTTACAGATCGAACACTTGTATGGGCTGACTGTGTTTGAAAACTATCTGTATGCCACCAACTCAGACAATGCCAACATGCAGCCTAAGACCAGCGTGATCAGGGTCAACCGCTTCAACAGCACAGACTACCAAGTAGTAACCAGGGTGGACAAGGGAGGTGCACTGCACGTCTACCACCAGAGACGTCAGCCTCCAGGTCCGCACGCGCGCACACACACACACACACACACACACACACACACACACACACTTTAATTCATCGTGCACTGCTTAATATTGTATTATTAGTGATGGCTTAACTGTGTTTGCTGCCTTGTTGGTGTCCAGTGCGTAGTCATGCATGTGAGGTGGACCAGTTTGGGAAGGCCGGAGGCTGCTCTGACATCTGCCTGCTAGGAAACGGTCACAAGACCCGAACCTGCCGCTGTCGCTCCGGATTCAGCCTGGGCAGTGATGGCAAGTCCTGCAAAAGTGAGTAGGACTTCCAGTGTAATGAAACAATGATGACATTTCAGCAACTGTCAATTATCTACGAAGAAACTCCAGGTATTGGAAGTATACCTCTCAAAAAGCATTTACTGTAGCTGTGACTCACAACCAGCGGTGCTAATACAGTTGGTACGTGGAAAGACTGAGAAATACCGTAAGTAATTAGGAAAATTAAAAAAAAGAAATGTTGTAGCTAAATGTAAAAGATAAAAGGTTGAAACTGATTCCTCTCTGAAAATAATGAATAATGGATTAGCTAAATAATTGAATTAGACTGCTAAAAGTAGCCTAATGGATAAATAGATGGGTAAAAGTAATTAATGAATGGTGAAATAATTAGCTAAAAGTAACAGATAATTGGAAATAGCTAGCTAAAATGAATGTGTTAGCAGATGAAACAGCTTAAATGGTTCAAATAGCTAATAGATGAACAATGAAACAGTTAGCGAAAAATAGCAGATAGGTGGTTCAAATTGCTGAATTAACATTAATCGCTAAAACTAAAACTAACTGGTTTAAACATTCATTAAATATCCAGGAGTAGTTTTGGTAATACCACAGAATAGATTTGACCAAATCGATATCAAGATTCACAGTTAAAGTGTACGATTTTCTATACATCCACTTTTATATAGTGTAAGTGTTATTGTAAATGTTCAAATTCACATGTGCTGCTATGCACTGTAGCATAGATTCAGCACTGTCTGAAAATGAATGAGCAAAAGTGATTCAGGTCTTTTGACCTAAAGCCAAGGGCCTTTGTACAAAATAAGTGAGCAACACCATAATTCAGCTTTCCACTGACCTCCCCAAAAAGCTGTCAGCCTGATTCAGCTTTTTCTGAGAAGTGTTTTAATATTCTATCAGGCAGAAATAGCATTATATTGATCTGCCTACTGAGCATAGACTGTCCTTGAAAGTGGTACAATTGATTTAAGTAAAGGCAATCTCTCCCTCTGTCTCTTGATTGAAAATTACTTTATTTTCATTTAGGGCTTTTGCTGAGCCTGCATGTTACTTACTTGTCTAATCCATGCACATTACCTCAATTAATACACAATTACACATGTAAATGATGATCTAAGCTGCACTCTTGTCTTTGTGTTCTTGTTTTGCACCAGAACCTGAACACGAGCTCTTCCTGGTCTATGGTAAAGGCCGCCCAGGGGTCATCAGGGGCATGGACATGAATGCCAAAGTGCCAGATGAGTACATGATCCCCATCGAGAATCTGATGAACCCGAGAGCTTTGGACTTTCATGCTGAGAGCGAATTCATTTACTTTGCCGATGCCACCAGCTACATCATCGGACGTCAGAAGATTGATGGAACAGAGAGGGATACCATTCTGAAAGAAGGTGTGGATTTTAGAGACAAAAAGATACAAATTTTTTGATCATCTGACACAGACACAAAGCAGAACCTGTACCTCGAACTTTCTCATCTTATCTATGCAAAAACACACATTTACTATTAATAAAGGCATTTTTAAAAATGCATCAATAGCTAGTGGTCCAATATGACATCAAAGCTTAAAGCTAAAATATAAAAGTTTCTTTTCTGTTTTGCCTGAACATATTTGAGTGATGATCTGTGCTGCAGAAACAGGCTTCTCAACGACAGTTTTTTTTTGTCTCAGGAATCCACACAGTTGAGGGCATTGCTGTGGACTGGATGGCTGACAACTTGTATTGGACAGATGATGGGCCTAAGAAAACCATCAGCGTGGCTCGGCTGGAAAAGGCTTCACAGACCCGCAAAACCCTCATCGAGGGAAAAATGACTCACCCTCGTGCCATTGTTGTGGATCCTCTACATGGGTAAGGTGGACAAAGAGTGAGCAGAGGAGTTTTGTCGTTCCATTGTAGGCAACAGTTGAAATGATGCTGACTTTGAGAGTTGGTTTCATCAAGTATGATGCTCTGTCACTTGCATCTCTGTGTGCTCTCTTTCTGTCTCTGTTTCACTTATGTCTTGTGTCTAAGTTGTTTATTGGTTTTATTACTTACTAATTGCGGATTGTTTTTTCACTGTATCTTGTCTGTCTTGTTTTTTTTTTTTTTAAATAATTTACATTGGTGTTTTTGACTATTATGTAACATCCCTTTTATTTTACTATTTTGCTACTCTTTTACACGACAGATTTCTTCCATGAGCTTAATAACATGCAGGCATAACTCTCTTGCTCTATTTGAAATAGCTCTTAATCTTGCTGTGTTTGGGGGTCTCTTATTGATATGACCTCCTGGGCTCTATCTGTCTCTCTGAGAAACACATGCTCATAAACATGCACTCACTCTTTGGATTACTAGCGACAGGGTGATGTGCGTCCACACAATCCCCAGGGGAAAGGCACTCGCCTCCACTAATGCCTGCAATCAATCAGATTGAGAGAGAAGAAGAAGGAGGAGAAATTTGCAGCAAGGAGAGGAAGAGAAAGAGACAGATGGAAAATGGATGAAAAGTTAATGCTAATGTCAGTCATATTCCAGCAGAGGGGGGATATGTCTAGTAGTGCACAATGTTGTAGACAGCCAGTTCTCACAGGTGGAGCTGAGATCAGTGGTGAAGATTGACAGGTCCTGAAGTACCTGATGACAAACACAGTGTTGGCCAAGGGCAGATCAACTCAGAAACACTATAGAGCTGGGAAGCCATCGCACACGTGCACTTATAACAGTTCCCCTGTTGCCTCCTCAGGTGGATGTACTGGACAGATTGGGAGGAGGACCCTAAGGAGAGCAAGCGAGGCAAAATCGAGCGGGCTTGGATGGATGGCTCCAACAGGAATGTGTTCCTCACCAGCAAAACGGTGCTTTGGCCCAACGGCCTGAGTCTTGACATCCCACAGGGCATCCTCTACTGGGTGGATGCCTACTACGACCGCATAGAGATGGTCTACCTTAACAGCTCTGAACGCAAGGTCAGCGCCTGCTATCATCAGAATTATTTCACTGCAGTCAAAAGAGCAGTTCAATGGAATGAGAGACAGCTGGGAATTATTCTGAACCAAATAATAAGACTTTGGTTTGAAAGCAGTGAACAACTGGGTGGGTGGTCCATCACAAAACAGTCCAGGGTCTGAGGCTATATTGATGATGTGTTTTCTCTGGAACGTGTGTTGGTTATATTTTGTTTTGATGGTGTTGTTTCTAGCATTTAAAATTTATAATCCATAAACTGGACTGTTATAGTCGATAGAGAATAAATAAAATGTATATATTTACACACATAGTATGAATATTACTGGAACGGGTATTTTAGTTCCACTATTGCTTAGTTCTTCAAGTGGCCTGGGCCGAGTGTAGCATTGGTACATGCTAGTCAAAGTCAGCATTAGTTTTGTATAATAATATATAATTATCTTAAATGTTAACTGGTAGAATTTTGCCATTTTGTTGTGAATCTCACATCACCAGACGGTGTACGAAGGTCAGGAACTGAACCACGCCTTTGGTCTGTGCCACTACAAACACTTCTTGTTCTGGAACGAGTACCGCAGTGGCAGCATTTTCAAGCTGGACACCACCACTGGCACTGCCACTCTTTTGCGTAATGAGCGACCGCCCATCTTCGAAATCCGAATGTACGATGCTCAGCAGCAGCAAGGTAATGTGCAACTCATTGCACATAGATTGGTCGTCAATCTAGTCATCTGTCCCAAATTAATATAAAAGTTATTGTACACAGGGGCATAGATAAAACATAACTGTTTAGTTAGTTCAAACTATATTATACCTCCGTGCATTGAGGTTTTTTTTTTTCATCTACAGGCTCTAATGCATGTCATGTGTACAATGGAGGCTGCAACAGTCTGTGTCTGGCCATACCAGGAGGCAGACAGTGTGCCTGTGCAGAAGACCAAATACTAGACCCAACTGACAACACCAGTTGCAAAGGTAAGTACAGACACAATTGCTTCGTAGATGCATGTGTTTGTGTGTGAGAGCGAAGGGGTTATCTTATGGCACTAATTTTACTCCATCACATATACAAGGTTTTATTTCCAGTATATCAGACAAGATGATACAAGCTGTGTGACAGTGACTTAGTGAGTCTGTTTGTTAGAACTGTTTGCCATAAAATATTTCAACAAATGCAGACACACCGGGGAGGCCACAATAAGAGCAGCACAATGTAATGTAATTGAGCACAAGCCATGCAGTTAGTACAGCCTTTGTGAAGTCTAGCATACTCAAGGTTTTTGTTATGTTTCACACCAACAAAATAATTGTTATAAATAAAGGAATTTATTGCACCATTGTGTATTGTACTGTGTTGCTGTTATTTTGTCTACCTCATTCATGTCTTGAATTTTATGCACCTACTGATCAGCTCCATGTCAGCCTGGTATGGGTTAGGAAAAAATTGAACAAAAGGATTTCTAGTTTTCATATAATTGTCTTACAAATCCTCTTCATTTTCTGATGCAAACTTTTGAAACTGTATCTTGCTTCTTTCTCTGTCCCCAGTGATCTCTTTTTCACATTCTTTTTATTCCTCTACTTCCCACTCCACAGCCAACCCATCTTACGTGCCACCCCCTCAGTGCCAGCCTGGAGAGTTTGCTTGTAAGAACAACCGCTGCATCCAGGAGCGCTGGAAGTGTGATGGAGACAATGACTGTCTGGACAACAGTGATGAGGCCCCTGAGCTTTGCCGTGAGTTACTGCACGCACGCAAACACACACACACACACACACACAGTAACATGGTTTCCAAACAGCCACCCCTTATGCTGGTAGTGAGTCAGAAGACCTCTGGCACTCTGAATCTGACAGTGTGGTGATGCCAGAATGAAATAAGAGCCAAGACTCTGAATCGCGTAAGTGTGAGCGCTTATATGTGCTAATTTTGTGTGTATGTGAGTACACAGTACGTGAGTGTGTGTTCAAAGAGGAATGTAGCAATGTCTGTGAATCTGTCTGCGTGTCTGTCTGTGGCCAAAGCGTGGACATGTTCCCATTCCTGACGAAAACAAAATCCAGTCCAAAGTGGCTCGAATATCTTCCGTCTCTTTCATTCATTTGCACATCATAACTCTCCACTCTTTCACCTTTCCCTCTTTCGCCCCCCCCCCCCCCACATGGCTTCTCATTTTCCTTCCTGGTACTCAATGAGTCCTTTCTTCTCTCCAGACCAGCACACTTGCCCCACAGACAGATTTAAGTGCAAGAACAACCGCTGCATCCCCCTTCGCTGGCTCTGCGATGGGGACAACGACTGTGGCAACGATGAGGACGAATCCAATACCACCTGTTCAGGTACACCAACAAACACACTTCTGTATCGTAAGTCTGTCAGCCGTTTGTTGTTGTTCACATGTGACATGAGCTCCGCTGTATTGTCTTTTAGCTCGTACCTGCCCGCCTAATCAGTACTCCTGTGCGAGTGGGCGCTGCATCCCTCTTTCGTGGACGTGTGACCTGGATGATGACTGTGGCGATCGGTCAGATGAACCTGCTTCCTGTGGTTGGTCAACTTACTCTCACACCACACAGTAGCTGCAGGGTGATTCATGGCTGTTTGTAGAAGTTGTGATGATGTTTGAGTATGCAGTTTTTCAAAGTACAGGTAGCAGCATGTCTAAACTCTTGTTCTGTCCACAGCATATCCTACATGTTTCCCCCTGACCCAGTTTACCTGCAACAACGGACGCTGCATCAACATTAACTGGCGCTGTGATAATGGTTAGTGGCAGCTCTTTATCCCCCACCCCCTCTCTCTCTTCAGTGTGGCGACTCCGCTTCCTTTTTGTCACAGTTTGCTGTGCGTGTTTTACCACCGGCCTCATATTGGCATACTCCCTTTCTGTCACCTTGTATGTTTGTGTTTTTTTGTTTGTCTTTCTCTCCTGTCTTTTGTTGTTGACTGTGTTATTGGTGTTGTTGTTATGTGTCGTGCCGTTAGCCCACTCCGCCTTCTTCCCTTGGTTCTGTCTTTCAGAAAAGGATTGTGGGGACGGCTCTGATGAGTTGAATTGTCCAAACCTGACCGGTTAGTGCATAGATCAACATGCACCACAACAGCCATGATGCTAGCCTAGCTGTAGGACTGGAAACAGAAACAGTTTAGTGCTGCTTTTCTGCTAACTGAACATGGCCGCGAGCTGAGGCCAATACCGCTGCCATTCATTTAGTCTGCTGCACACAGGTTTGAGAGTAAATTAGATCTGATAAATTAAGTGCATTACTCAGTCAGCCAAATACATGGAGAGCTGAAAGTGCAGTTACTGTGTTCATCAAATTAATGAAACTCAATTTAATTTGGTATAGATTTAATAGTCTGCCAGGTTCAATGATAGAAAGGAGTTTAACCACTGAATATATTTTCTCTCCTTGATGACTATGAAATGAACTACTGTAAAATATAATAGAAATTATACATTATGTTGCCCTTCAACATTAGTATGGGCATAAAAGTGCTTATGATGCTCTGCTGCCAAGCTCAATGTATCAGTGCTGGGTACATTTCTTCATGGTGCATGGTCTGATCTATGCAGTTTCTGTCATTATTTTAATTATCATATCTCATACTATTTTAGTTGTATTCCATAGTTTTTACTTTCACTTTGTTAATTGTGAAAAAGGAAAATCCAATTATTTTCTGCATATTGAAACATATACCCCCCCCCCCCCCCTTTGAGGCAATGGGCGCCTCATAATGTGAGAGAGTGGGTGTTGTTTGACCATGTTTGTTTTTCAGATAATGACTGTGGGGACAACAGTGATGAGGCAGGCTGTAGTCACTCCTGCTCCAGCGCTCAGTTCAAATGTAACAGCGGCCGCTGCATCCCAGATTACTGGACCTGTGATGGAGATAATGACTGTGGGGACTACAGCGACGAGACCCACGCAAACTGCACCAATCAGGGTCAGTGTCTTTACCGACTGATCAAGTGCTGTTCACTACGCTTACTGACAATTTGGAAACGCTCAACTGCAGCAGATTATTGTATGAAAGAAATAACAAATATGGGATAATATTTTAGTGATATTATTGCATTAATTATTTTAACTATTTTTTTCCCAAATCACCAAGAAACTTTGCTTTAAAACTACAGCGGCCGTTCCACACATTTAAGTTTGGTTATCATGTAAAAAATATCTCATTACTTAAGTATGTCTGCATCTACATTTTGAGCCCACACAGACTGGTTTCACCTTCATTTTGACTTCCTGTCCTTGTTCATGCAGCACACCTGCAGGAGGATGCCGTACCCTGTAATTATAGCAGCTGATGTAATTAAACTGTCCATGAAATATAATACACTACCTAATATTGTTCAACTGCACATGAAACAAAAAAAAGTCTTATTACAGTAGCAGTTTATTGTGGCAGGATTACACATAGTGTGTAAAATATGAGTTCCTGCATCAAATGGACTTGATACCAGCCTTCAACAACACACCAACTACTAATGCGTGATGTTGAATTTCTGCACACCTGGACATGGGAATGCCTAAAGAGGCTCCACATGATACATTGAGTTTTCTTTATTCATTCGCTAAGAATGGCTTTTAGTGAACTAGTCTAACGTAACGTCCAACGTTAAAAGCCACTATTCACAAACAATTGGCCTCTGGTACTTTATTTACAGTGTAATTTAAGAAGCACAGGTGTGACAGGTAGTTGTTATTATAAAGGCTGTGTGGCTGCGTGCACACTGTTCTGTCATTTATTCCATGAAGTGGAATCTGCACATAAACCATAGCTAGTATTTACGTTTCAGTTAGCAGATGTAATAGGTCCCTGGTCCCTCTTAGTCACACAGGCACCAGTCTAATGGATGCCACCATGACATCTAATAACTCTTGCTGGTTGTTTAAAGTGACCGATAATAACTGTCCGTTTTAAACTATCAGCACATATTATAAATATAGCTACTTCTGATTATTTATTAGTGGTTATGTTTCTATAACAGTGAAACAATAATGAAATGATTCACCGTCTTCTGGGGTTTATGACTAAAACAACAAGCTTCTGAATGCATACTTGAATCTGTTCAGCCTTTCATTACAGCTCATTAGTTTTTGTTTTCTGTTTTGCCTTTTGATGTAATTTTTTTGAGGTCTTTCCCTCTACAGCCACACGTCCTCCTGGCGGCTGTCACACAGATGAGTTTCAGTGTCGAATGGACGGCCTGTGCATCCCTTTGCGTTGGCGCTGTGACGGTGACACTGACTGCATGGACCTGAGTGATGAGAAGAACTGTGAAGGTGTAACACACATGTGTGATCCAGCTGTCAAATTTGGCTGCAAGGACTCTGGTGAGGAGACCATGCTTCAAATTGATTGAGGTTAAATTAGCTGAAGTAGTTATTTTTTAAAGTAACCTGCCTTCTGTCCGTAGCACGCTGTATCAGCAAAGCCTGGGTGTGTGATGGTGACAGTGACTGCGAGGACAACTCAGATGAGGACAATTGTGAGGCGCTGGTGTGTAAGCTCTCTCACCATGTGTGCGCCAATGACTCCACCATCTGTCTGCCTTCAGAGAAACTTTGTGATGGCAAAGACGACTGCCCAGATGGCTCTGATGAGAAACTCTGTGGTAAGAGACAACAGTGCCCAAGCTTTGTTTCAGTAGAGGGAGCAGAATAGCAAGAAAAATTCTGCATCTTAAATTATGGCCCCAGTGGTTTGATAACAGCTCTTTGTAGTTTTCCCTTCCGTCAGCCATCTTCTGATTTTCTCTTTTTTACAGACCTGTGCTCACTGGACAACGGTGACTGCAGCCATAACTGCACAGTGGCCCCTGGCGAGGGTGTAATCTGTTCCTGCCCACTGGGCATGGAGTTAGGGTCTGACAACAAAACCTGTCAGATCCAGAGCTTCTGTGCCAAACACCTTAAGTGCAGTCAACGCTGTGAACAGGACAAATTCAGTGTGAAATGCTCGTGTTACGAGGGCTGGGAACTGGAGCCTGACATGGAGAACTGCAAGAGTACAGGTAAGGGACAGAGGAAACGGTACGGGAGAGGTGAAGTCAAGAGACGTCAGCAAAGAGGCTGAACATTTGATTTGTGGTAGTTATACAGTTAGGAAGGAAGTTACAGAAGTAACTGTCTTCTGGACTTTGTCAGGGTTCAACACTGCAGAATCAAGGAAAAAGTGCAATACTTATTTGGACAATAGACAGAGCAGTGGAGCCGGAGAAGAGGGAGAGCTTAAATGTCATTCTCTAAGAAAACATAACAAAGACCTGGACATTGGCTTCCAGCTGTCATTATTATTAAATGAAACAAAACTGAGATGTTAAAGTATAAAGTGAAGAGCAGAAATTCATTTCATTAAAGTCAGCGGGAGGGCAAAATGTGAAAAATGGAAACCGCTCGGTAATATTGGAGATATTCAGCTAAGAATTTTATTGTCCACATAAAGAATAGACTTGTCTTCCTGCAACAACCAACCAATGAGGAAACAGCAATTTATGCTTGTGGTCTTCACTGCCAGGTCTTACAGACTAGCCACGCGCACCCTGTCATTCATCCTGCTGCCTGTCTGGCTGCCTGTTAGGTACAGATAACTCCTGTCTTATTTACACTGCTTTTAAATTATCCAGGATTAGAGCCACTTTCAACACAGCCCCCTCTTTCATTGGACAAGTCACACACTGCAGTGGAACATGGCTGCAATGTTTTCCTGCAAAGCTATTCTGCAGAAGTTGACAGTGACCCCGCATGTGGTTTTAACCCTTTACCATCTGGTTTGGTCTAATCTTTCCTCTTCCTTCTCACAGATCCTTTCAAACCCTTCATCATCTTCTCAAACCGCCATGAGATCCGCCGCATTGATTTGAATAAGGGGGAGTTCAGTGTGTTGGTGCCAGGCCTAAGGAACACCATCGCTCTCGACTTCCATCTTAGCCAAAGCGCCCTCTATTGGACTGATGTGGTGGAGGATAAGATCTATCGTGGGAAGCTGTCTGAGAATGGAGGTGAGCGTTTGCTATGATTGTCTGCAATAGGATGACGAGGTTTTGACAAAAACAATTGTAGTCCACTAGATTTATTTTGAGAGATATATCATATGGTCTTCATAGAGAGATTGAGACTACGTTTACAAGGTATACATTTAAACACTGAATTTATAATAATGTGACTTTTTGTTATTGGATTCAAGTGATTTTTATGAGTCATGAAACTTTAATTTCTAAATACAGCATTACACACTGTGGAAATCCACAAAAACCATTATTGTCAGTTTTGTTGTTGTTGTTGTTGTTGTTGTTGCTGAGATTCAGATGAGAACATTCAAGAAAACATATAGAATTGCAGAATGTAAAGAGACTGTTTGTTGTGGTTCTATGGCTTTTTGTGACCAGAAAATCAGATATGGCAAACAAACCCTATCATCTGTGCAGCAGTAATAGCAAACAGACATTTGAGTGCACAGCCAAAAGCCTACATTCAGCAAGTGTGTGATTTCATTGGTCCAGACAGGATAATGACTCATCACAAATAATTAGACATGTCCCTCAGATTAGGGATCCAAAGGAAAATTAAAGGCTTTGAAAATGTCAAGACAGCACATATTTAGATTATATAAAGCCCATTCGGGATATTGCAGCATCACACCCCCTGCTGTGCCACTACTGTATTTATATACGCTTTTGTTTATTGCACCAACATGTGTTTTCTCTCCAACACAAAGTCTAGTCATTTGATTAAAGGAATTACCGTTTGTGATGCAATGTTAGCTTTGAATCCAAATAGCTTGATTACATTTACATAATTGGTAAATACTGAGGCAAAACAGATCACTGCTTTGGGTTATAGTACGATCTGAAATGTTGCCATGAGCAAATCCTGGCCTTCGAAACCTTCATCCATACACATTAAAATACTGTATAAATTCATTAAGAAACTTAAGTGCCCCAGAGGGATGTATATTATATTGAGTAGCAAGATGAAATGTGATTAGAGCAGATGTCTCTAGCAGTTTTAAACAAAAGCAGATGATACAAAAATGTTTTAAGCAATGTAGATAGATAGATAGATAGATAGATAGATAGATAGATAGATAGATAGATAGATAGATAGATAGATAGATAGATAGATAGATTGAACATCTCTCCTGTTTGACCCTTTTTCCTCTCTTTCCATCTGTCCTTTAAGCTTTAACCAGCTTTGATGTGGTCATCCAGTATGGGCTGGCTACCCCTGAAGGCCTGGCAGTTGACTGGATAGCAGGAAACATTTACTGGGTGGAAAGCAACCTGGATCAGATAGAGGTAGCCAAGTTGGATGGCACTATGAGGACCACATTGCTTGCTGGGGAGGTGGAGCACCCTCGAGCTATTGCCCTTGACCCCCGGGATGGGTAATGATTGCTCTGCTTACACTCTGCTTACAATCTCCTGCACATATCAAAATTCATTTACAACATTACAGACTAAATGTTTTGGTAAAGTTATTGTGGGACTGGCTTTGCTCGCTTGTCTTACACCATGGTACCTTATTGTTTGAATAATTGCATGTCCATATTGTGGCACAATGCTGCAGGATCCTCTTCTGGACAGACTGGGATGCCAGCTTGCCGAGGATTGAAGCTGCATCCATGAGTGGAGAAGGGAGGAAGACCATCCACAAGGAAACTGGCAATGGAGGCTGGCCAAATGGACTCACTGTGGATTATCTAGAGCGCCGCATCCTCTGGATTGATGCCAGGTCATACATAGGGCACAGACATGAATACACTCACACAAGCATCTTTGTTTGATGCTCATACAGTCTCATACATCTTTTAGCTATATGCAGAAATGTAACTGAAAATTGTGTTGTGCGCAGATCTGATGCCATATATTCAGCCAAGTATGATGGCTCTGGGCTTATTGAGGTTCTGAGGGGACATGAGTATCTGTCACATCCCTTTGCGGTCACCATGTATGGTGGAGAGGTATACTGGACAGACTGGAGGACCAACACCCTGGCCAAGGCAAACAAGTGGACCGGGAGCAATGTCACTGTAGTCCAGAGAACCAACACACAACCTTTTGACCTCCAAGTGTACCATCCATCCAGACAGCCACAGGGTGAGAACCACACAGATGGAACTGCAGTTTGAAATATTGGTACAGAAAACCATGAACCAACTAGTTTGGTTGTTATTTGTTAAGAGGTGGTATGTTCATTATGACAACCCATGTCTTCCTACAATATATAAACTATACAAATGATTTTTTTCCCAGCTCCGAACCCATGTGCAGCTAGAGATGGCAAGGAGCCCTGCTCTCATCTATGTCTCATCAACTACAATCAGACATTCTCATGTGCCTGTCCTCACCTAATGAAACTGGGCCCTGACAAACGCACTTGCTACGGTAAGCATGAAATCACGCTGTACATAAATGCAGTTATCACAGAAAACTTATTGTCCTGGCAAAACTCTCACAGTGTAATGTCTGTGCTTACAGACATTTCCATTTGTGTGTATGTGAGAGAGAGGATTAAACAATCTACACTTTTTTTCACTTTGATGTGCTATTGCTGTGACAGCTTTGAAGCGCATTGAAGTGTCTGTCCGTGAACAGTGGGCCTGTTTATTCAGTGTGTGAGTTTAGTATTCAGTGCAGCACTTTCTATTATCTTCAGGGTTAATGGAATGGAGAGCCCCATTCTGTCTGATGCAGGCATCAGCCACAACCTTCCACATCTACCATCTCGTCTGGCCCGGCCAATACAGCCTGACACTGTCATTACTCTCCCTCTCTTCTTTTCTGCCTCCCTCTCTTCCTGTCTATCATTTAAGCTGCACTCAAATAAATGATTGCTTAAATGACTGTTGAGACAATTGCAGTTGTAATAGATCTGCAATGACTGGATTCACTCTCGTTGTCACGGTTGTGCTATTGAGTTAACCAGTCAGACACAATCGTCAGAGTCAAAGATGCAATTGGATTAATTGTTTGTTCAAGTGGCAGGATAATGTGCAGATGCACCCATCCATGCTGAAACCGTCAATCCACAACTTGGACATTATTGTGCACTGATGTATTTGAGTTTGTTGCTTCATTCCTGATTACTCCCATTGAATGATAAAGCTTTAGAGATTTACTGAATGATGGATGTTAACATCTTCTCTCTCTCCCCTACAGAGTCTCGCCAGTTCCTGCTGTATGCCCGCCAGATCGAGATCAGAGGAGTGGACATTGACAACCCATACTACAATTATATTATCTCCTTCACTGTGCCAGACATTGACAATGTAACTGTGGTGGACTATGACGCTCTTGAACACCGTATTTACTGGTCAGACGTCCGCACTCAGACCATCAAGAGAGCTTTCATCAATGGCACTGGAGTTGAGACTGTGGTCTCTGCTGGTATGTAAAAGGCAGTGCAGCAAAATACACACCATACTTAAGGCTTATTGTTTTCAGAATACATTTTTTTTCATGCAGATTACTTTTAAAGAGCATTCATTGTACCTCAGAGTACTTTATATATAAATTTATCTAAAAAAAATTTTCATGATTTATCCATGATCAATTTTAAGAGTTTCATTTTTAATTCTGATTTTCACTTTCAAGTTTAGAGCTTTGATTTTTTTATTTTTTTGATAGATTCCCAGATTCCAAGACAGAAAAAAATACACTACACTACACTTTATTGTGGGTTTTTTTTTTGGGTGGGGGCGGAATTTTTCTTCCTGTGGCATTTTTCACAAAGCAATGTGCACTGTAATTGACTGTTTGCTAAACCCCTCCTCTGTACAGGAATGATCCAATCAGAGTTGAGCAACTGTAAGTAGGCACACAGATCAACTGGTGGCTTTAGAGTCAGTCTTACAATACAATATGAAATGCATATTTGATTTGCTTTATTCATTGTGTGAGTTTAATATCAGATGAGTTGAATATTAAATGCATATTGAAGAGCCCTTTACATAGTTGTGGATTTCAAATTCTCCAATCCATTGAACAGTCGCTTAAGAATCAGGTTTCCAACCAATTTCTTGAGTTAATGTTAATAAGCGAATTAGCTATTTACAGCTGATAAAATCTGTCAGTGAGAGTTGTCAATCCAGCTAATTAAATTAATGGCTTTAAACTCCAAATGTAGTCTTTTGTCCTCTCCTGTGTGAAATCAATGAACCGTCGTTTCACAAATTACCTTGAATTTCAAGTATTAAATCTGCGCATTTATCGTTATTGTAAACTGAAGTGCAAAGGGGAAAGGACTCAGTGAAGGGTCACTTTCTATGTTATTCCTTCCAGTTCTTCCAGATTTTGAGATTTAGAGAATATTGTAAAAGGATTTTCTGATTTCTTTTGCTATTGGTTGTTGTATAACTTGACTAAGAAAGCTGATTAATGGCTCTGTGTATTTTGTTTATCCTTTTTCAGATCTGCCTAATGCCCATGGTCTAGCAGTGGACTGGGTATCAAGAAACCTGTTCTGGACCAGCTATGATGCCAATAAGAAACAGATTAATGTTGCCAGATTGGACGGCTCCTTCAAAAATGCTGTCATCCAGGGCCTGGATAAACCACACTGCCTAGTGCTGCATCCAATATTAGGGTTGGTCTGATGCACAAATACACGCGCGCGCACACACACACACACAAACACACACTGTTTTCAAAAAATGTTCTCAGACACTGTCCCGACTTCACATTTAACCTACAACACATAAACACTGAGGTGCACACATGCAATCTTACACACTTAAGCAATGTCTGGCTGTCACCCCCCCTCCTCCCCCTTTGCAGTCAGTGAGGACAGGCAGAGTAGCTTGGTATAAATGGTCGCTGACCTCTGGCTGTTTCTTCACTCAGGAAGTTTTTCCAGTTTTTCTCCCCTCATGCCATCTTTCTCCTGTATCTCCACTTCTATTTTGAAAGACGGCTCCTGAGCTCAGAGGGACTATCCCTGAACTATTTATAGCCAGTGTCGCTTTATGTTGCTATTTCTATTTTAGTGTTTATCATACATCCTGTCCCCTCCTGCCTCAGCAAATGTCCATTTCTTCCCCTTCAGTCTTCCCTCTTGAAACCTTTTCCCCTTTAGCTCCCCAACTAGGCCGCAGCCTCTCCTCCTACCAGCACTACAGAGACAAATCATCTGTATTTTTTATTTTTTTTTTTTATATATATATACATACACACACACAGTTTTGTCTTGCAGAAAGATATGTTATTTTGAGTATTTGAGGTGGATGAAGAAAGGATATCTTCTTAGAAAATATCTCTGCCTTTTTGTGTACTCCTTCCTCTCTTTATACTTAGCCTACTTAAGCGGAGGAATGTTTCCGATCTGAGCATTGTTGGCGTGGGGGAAAATGAGAAGCAGATGCGAGATCCATATGCTTGGGCTGTCCTCTCACTGCCCAGAATATGTTCAGAAGTCGGTGAGGGTAGGAACAGTTGGGGAGGGAGAGATTTCACTGTGTTTATGTGTGCTGAAACATGACAATGAGGGAGTTTAAATGCTTCAGAAACTTTATTTAAAGGAATGTTAACAAACAAATGAAGGGCGTGGTAGATGTGGTTGGATTTAACAGAAAGTGGGTGATGGGAGCAGAGGATAGATACCCTTTGAACACAGACGGCACTCATTGGAGACACAGTGACACATATTTCCCTGTATTTTCTGCATGTGCGTGTATGTGTGTGTACAGTGACCAGTTTCAGTAGCAAGGAACTCGAAGGCAAGTGTTTATGTGAGGTCATGCACAGTGTGGGAGAATCAATGATGGGATGATGAGTCAGAGTCATTTTTCAGCTGCTGAATTGAATTTTCTGAGGCAGATTTTACAGTAGATTTCTATCAGCTATAATTCTGTTCTACCCACCTTTTTCAGCCACTAAGTTAGGCTGTAAATTTAAAAGGACATTTTGCATTTTTCAAAAATATGCTTTTGAAGGTCAGATACTTTATGGTATGATTTACAGAGCAGTTGCTCCACAGATTCTACAGTGTTTAATTACTATTACTACTGTTATTTTACTTAACCAGGTAGTGTCATTGAAATCCACAAAACCAGCAGACAAACCATGGCCTCAGGTAAAGAAGAAGCCCATCAATCAAGAATAATAAGAGACTTTACCTAACAAAGTTTTAAAATCTCCCAGGTTCAGGAAAGGCTTGAAAATCTGTCAATGTGACAAAAAGTTCAGGACAACAAATTGATTTCCACAGATCATGAGATTATTTTAAAGATTTGTCATTAAAAAACGCCCAACAATTTTACCTTACTTTAAGCGAATGACATTTGTGTTGTGAAGCATTATTAGGTGGCCTCTCCGAATAAGTTTGGTCAGCAAGGCAAATTGTAATGTGCTGTGTACTGTAATTTTGCTGATTCTTGCTGCTGGTCTCTTTTAGGAAGCTCTACTGGACAGATGGGGACAACATCAGCATGGCCAACACAGATGGCAGCAACCACAGTGTCCTCTTTACCAACCAGAAAGGCCCCGTTGGTGAGTGATGTGCTGTGCTTTCCTGTGTGACAGAATGATAGACAGCAGTTCCTAGTTACAGGGCAGGTCATTATACATCAGCGCTGTCTTTGTTTTCCAGGTTTATCCATTGACTTTGACACAGAGCAGCTTTACTGGATCAGCTCAGGAAACAGCACCATCAACCGCTGCAAACTGGACGGCTCTGGTATGGAGGTGCTTGAGGGGGTCAAGGGCAAGCTGACCAAGGCCACTGCTCTGGCCATCATGGGTATGAAAATGTTAATTTCAGTAGTAGCCAGTATTATAAGTAGATGAAGGTAGAGAGTTCAGCCATGACATTGGATCTCTTGACTGTGTAATGTGTGTCTTTAAATGTTTCTCCAACTTAAATTTCCAGTCCTTCCAGAGTTGCATCTGGTTCCAATAGACAGTTGTGTTTTGTCTTGCAGGAGACAAGTTGTGGTGGGCCGATCAAGGAACTGACCAGATAGGAACCTGTGACAAGAAGGATGGGGGAAACTGGAAAGTCCTGAGGAACAGCACATCCCCCATGATGCATATGAAAATCTACAACGAAACAGTGCAGAAAGGTGAAGGACTGGCTGTCACATGCCAACTTTTCTGGGCTTCTAGAGCATTTGTTTTGGTTAAATTACTTAGAGAAAAGAAGGAAATATGTTCTTGTCTCATTGAAGGTCTGCTTTACTTGCTGGATCCAGCCTGTTTATCTACACTAAAGCACATCTGTTTATGTCTCTGTAACTCCTCTTTGATTTGTTTTGTGTATTTGTTCCTGTGCTTTTCTGTTCCCAGGCACCAATCTCTGCAGTAATAACAATGGAGACTGTTCCCAGCTGTGTCTCCCCACCTCCCAGACCACCAGAGCCTGCATGTGCACAGCAGGATACAGCCTGCGCAGAGGGCAGCAGTCTTGTGAGGGTATGACATAGTGATATTCTTGATTGAGACAAATCTAGGTTGAAGAAACTGTTGAACAGAGTCCAAAACTTTTATTTATTTGCTGTAGGTGTTGGCTCTTTCCTGTTGTACTCTGTGCATGAGGGCATTCGTGGTATTCCTTTGGACCCATCAGACAAGTCTGATGCCCTCGTACCAGTGTCAGGCACATCCCTGGCTGTGGGCATAGATTTCCATGCTGGTAAGACTTTTTCTAACATAAATTTTATCTCAAATGCTGGATAAAAAAGAAATCCACAGGCAAGAGGGGATTTTGCAATTGAAATAACTGAGTATATGTTGTTGTATGAAGGTTCTGCTCAGTTCAACTCTTAATGTGTTTTCCCAGACAATGACACTATCTACTGGGTGGATATGGGCCTGAGCACCATCAGCAGGGCCAAGAGAGACCAGACCTGGAGAGAGGATGTGGTCACTAATGGTATTGGCAGAGTGGAAGGCATTGCTGTGGACTGGATAGCAGGTGAGTGACACCCCAAAC
This sequence comes from Rachycentron canadum, assembly GCA_038496675.1. Taxonomy (NCBI): domain Eukaryota; kingdom Metazoa; phylum Chordata; class Actinopteri; order Carangiformes; family Rachycentridae; genus Rachycentron; species Rachycentron canadum. The sequence continues at coordinate 10,767,959 of CM076649.1, read as the reverse complement.
ACACATGCACACAGACAAACAATTTTTCACTTTGGCCGTCATTGGTCCGATCATTGTAGTGAGAGAGAAAACAAGGTCACTTAATACTACTTCAAGTGTCAAAAAAGACACACATGCTCAGGAGCATAATCATTTCCTCCTCTATCCTCCAAAGGAAACATCTACTGGACAGACCAAGGTTTTGATGTGATTGAGGTAGCCAGACTGAATGGCTCCTTCCGCTATGTGGTGATCTCCCAGGGCCTGGACAAGCCTCGTGCCATCACTGTCCACCCTGAGAAAGGGTGAGTGGATACACTGGAGTAACTGGAGTGTGGCTCCAGTTATTGTCTGTAGCTTCTGCTTTTCTCTTTATTGATTCCAGAGGAAGTGATCTCTGTGTTTTGCTGTGATTATGTATGTAGCTACCTGTTCTGGACAGAGTGGGGCCAGTATCCCCGTATTGAGCGTTCTCGTTTGGATGGCTCTCAGAGGGCTGTACTGGTCAATGTCAGTATCAGCTGGCCCAACGGTATCTCCATCGACTATGAGGTAAAGCACAACATACCATTCCAGCATTCACATCTCTATGTTACAATGCAGGGAGTGAACAACTATTACTGTACTTGTGCATGTAGGATGGTCTGCTGTACTGGTGTGATGCCAGGACGGACAAGATTGAGCGTATCAACCTTGAAACTGGAGAAAATAGGGAAGTGGTGCTGGCCAACAACAACATGGACATGTTCTCTGTGTCGGTTTTTGAGAGCTACATTTACTGGAGTGACAGGTGAGATTTACCCCTCATACACAGTCTACCTTGTCCTCATATTTGGAATATCTATGAGTGATATTTTATTATTTATAATATTTCTCAATAGTATGTGCAAGTATCAGCCTCTGTTTCATGCTGTTTCTGTTTTCTTTGAAGGACACATGCTAATGGCTCCATAAAAAGAGGTAGCAAGGACAATGCCACAGACTCTGTGTCTCTGAGGACTGGTATTGGAGTGCAGCTCAAAGACATCAAGGTTTTCAACAGGGCCAGGCAGCAAGGTAATCACTGAGGTGTTTGTTACATATGTTAAATGGTTGGCTGTCATTACATGCAAGAATTAAGCATTTTATCAGAGATTTGTATTCTGTGGAATAATTAGGAAACTGAGAACTTCTTAAATGTGTGTTTTCCTGCATTTAGAAATATGAGAAGTTAATTTAAAAAAACATCATGGATTTTATGTCTGTTTACAGGAACAAATGTGTGCAAAGACAAAAATGGCGGCTGTCAGCAGCTTTGTCTTTACCGTGGCAACGCGCAGCGCACATGTGCTTGCGCCCATGGCATGCTGGCTGAAGATGGCCGTGGCTGCCGCGACTATGATGGCTACCTGCTCTACTCAGAGCGCACCATACTAAAGAGTGTCCACCTGTCAGATGAAAACAATCTGAATGCGCCCATAAAACCGTTTGAAGACCCTGAGCACATGAAGAATGTCATTGCACTCACTTTCGATTACAGAGGAGGTGGAGGAAAGGGAGCTAACCGCATCTTCTTCAGTGACATCCACTTTGGCAACATCCAGCAGATCAGTGATGATGGCTCTGACCGCAAGACTGTAGTAGAGAGTGAGTATTTCCTAATCTTAAGTTTGTGTAAAGCTTTTATTTTAACCTCCTCTGATTCTTTACACTCATTTTAATTCCCAGTTTACCCAGTGTATTCTTGTGAGTAGAACATCTGTAACACCTTAAGTGAATTTCTTCAAATTTGACACAAACATTCAAGGATGAACTGATCAGATTTTTGTGAGCAAAGGTCAAGGTTCAAGGCTATGGTCACCTCACAAAACAAGTTTATGTCCATAACTCATAAATTCACATGCTAATTATGATGCAATTTAACACAACATAAAATGCTGAAGTGATGATACATTTTGTATGCAAACCATCAAAGGCCATTGTGATGTCAAAATATTCTGCAAAAACACTTGGTGGGTATTATTTAATGCTGTAACTCAGAAACACAAGTTTCCTGGTACTTGTCTGGTTGGCGGAGACAGACGTAATTCTAGTTTATCTGTGCTTTTAGAACAGGGTGTATATAAACATAAACAGACGCAAAAACACAGGTGCACTGTTAATGTTTTACCAAAGTGCCTTTACTTTAATCTGTTTTACAAGCAAATCATGATTGAAGCCTGTAGGGCAGCACCTTCTGAGGCCAGCAGTCTGATCTTGTACAATATCCAATTTATTTAAGAGGGAAAAATGGCATGTCCAGTTGTTTTGCCTTGTTAAGTAGGCTTTCCTTGTGAGGGTAATGGTCATGTCTATTTCATTAATGTAGTGCTTCAGCAGGGTGACTCAACTTAGATTTTATAAATTGTAAATTCCAGCAGTCAGTGCTGTGTGCTGAATGTTTGTGTTTCAGGAGTTCAGTTATATCAAGGTAACTATTGAGAGTAATACTGTCAGGCAGCAGCCATAGCCACAGCTCCACTTGGTCTTTGCCCTCCCCTCTTAAACAGCCTCAGTACGTCTTGTCTGAACTTTTGGGACATGAGCACATAGAGAATGGGGTTCACCACTGTAGAGGAAGTTGCCATGAAGCGTGCAAACACACTAAAGGGGCCGTAACGTGGTGAGATGCCTGTGGCCCCTGAGCTTTTATCCACCAGCAAGTCCAGCGTCAGGCCATAGGATGGCAGCCAACAAAGGGTAAAAGCCAGCACCAGCATGGCTGAGGTCTGGGTCACTTTGCGCTGGTAGCGTTCTACTTGCGGGGCCCTGCCAGCCTGCTGACTGCCCCACAGGAACAGGTAGATGCTGCCATAAGCCACTGCAATGGTCATCAGTGGAAGCAAGAAGGCCATCAGAAAGTGAAATAATCCATAGATCAACTGGTCTCGATGGGACAGGAACGCAAAGCATGTCAGCCCATCAGGGTTTCGTTGGGGGGTTCCAACAGCGCGAAAAACCAGCTGGGGAGCAGCCAGGCCGCAGGCTGGGACCCAGATGAGTGCAGCAACTACAGACACCCGGCGAGGGGAGAGGAGACTGTAGGCTCTGGTAGGCTTCACCACAGTCAGGTAGCGTGACACAGCCAGCGTGGCCAGTGTGAAGACACTGGCTGAAGAGCAGGCAGATCCCAAGAAGCCCACCAGACGACACATGATGTCCCCAAACGGCCATTCCTGCATGGCTATGGCAACAGTGTGGAAGGGAAGCATGGAGAGCAAAAGTAGGTCAGCAGCACTCAGAGCCAGCAGGAGGATGTCTGTCCCTGTGCCTGTCATGGAGCTGTGAGGAGAATGTCCAGTATGTCCCAAACCCGTCCTCCACCTCCCACAAAGGATCACCATCACCATAGTGTGACCAGTGACCCCCAGCCCCAAAATCAGTGCATCTAATATTGGGACCAGGACCTGCTCCACCTTATCCAGCCCGCTCTTGCTGCTGTTCCCCAGTAGATCCTCTGAACCTGTAGAGTTCCACAGCAGCATCCTGTCCTCAGTTATAGACATGTCTTCCAGTCATACTGCTAATATCAGTAATATATAGAATACATTCACTATACATACATTACATACATTTATGATCCTGGTGACAGTGTGAAAAGCACATTACTTGTCAGAAACTGTCATTTAAAACACATTCCAGTAAACTACTATTCCCATATGCTATATGTAAATCAAGTCATTTCACAATCCTCACAATCAGCTCCACCCTTGATCCACAGTTGCTGAAGTACTCAACCCTCTCCACAGTCTCCTGTCAAGAGCATCCCAGTGTTGAAGGCTGAAAGCTGTAGATTGGGTGATTTCTTGTCACCTCCTGGCAGGCGGCTACTCCACATGACACCTTAATCAGACCCCTGTGCTCAGCAGTCCACAATCAGCCATCCTCTTGCCTCCAAGGAAGGGATCTACTTAGAAACACAATGGTGGTGAATAACTCAACAGTAAGTGAGGATGAAACCAAGTAAACGTCAGGTGAACTCTGGACTGATTATCACAGAACAGTACAGAGATGGGCGGGCCTGTTTTCAGTGGGAGGAACTCATGACGTGAAACTGTTTTTTTTTCCCGGGGTCCATTGTTTCTGTTAATTTTCAAAGAAGTGTTGTCGCTGCAGACACATACAACATACAGAACATGCACAGATATGATATATACACAAAGAGACACGGAGTGAAGCAATGTGTTTGTCTCAGAAATCAGGGTAATGATTGACTGCCGATATGACAGAAAACAGTGACCTGCTATCACACCTACTGCAGATAACTGCAATAAAAAACTATCAGTGCCATTACAACAAGCAGTTATAAATTCAGATCATGAAAAATGTACAGAACCCTGGATTGGCTCAGGTCAAAGAGAACGTGAAGATAAGCAGATGTGAAAAAAGTCAAGAGCGCTGCTGGCTAGAGATTTACAATTCATTAACAACACTGAAAAAAGAGGAAATAGCTGTGAATGGATTTCTCTGTTGTTCTCTATTGATTTTTAGGACACTGATTTATGGTTGGGAGAGGCAGAGGGGAGTTGTTTTTTATGTTGCGTCCCTCTGCTAAGTTTCCAATTGCTTTGCTTCATTCAGAATCTCATAGCATGCACCAGACAAATGCTTATTCATGTCCATGGCATTTCTCTGTAGGTGTAGTGTTAAGTGTCCCACCTGGTGGTGAATCTTACTGATCCAAGCTGTGACATAGTGAAGTCATCTCCTGCCCTGGAAAAGGGTGCTGTAATCATTAGACCCTTGCTGTTCCATTGCAGTAACAGTAACAAGAAGGCAACTATTACCAGTTATTTGGCATTGGAGTGATCTTATGCGTGGTTGTTTCTAAATTGACCCTTCCTAAAGTATACACACGTGTGTATTGTTTCTCAGCAACAGAACAGCTGTTCTTTATCTGCTGCTACAGAACTTTGTGTTCCTCCATCTTGGCTGCCCTCACGTCTGTCCTCCGGCCTCTGTACAGGCGAGGAGTGCACAACCTCTTACTCATTTCACGGCTGTGGAGCAGAGAAATTACTTTTTACTTCTCATCTGTTGATGAGGTAGTGCAATGGAAAGTAATACACTAGCCAGTAACTGTTTTTGTGACCTTTTTAGTGAGCTATTTGTTGGATAAAAGCCTTGAATCACACAGTGTTCTTGGTCATTAATACCAAGCTGTCATGTCCATAGCCCCAACTCTGGGCTGTCACAGAAGTTTGCCAGCACTGATCTCCTGCCAGACAGTCCACACTTGGCCTTTTAACACAGCACTGGAATTGACGTTCTCCTTCTCCTCTCCCTCTTTTCTCTTCTGTCTTTTTTCCTCATTCTGGTTTAATGTCTCCCCATTCTTTTTCTTTACCCACTGCTCTCTGTATTTATCTTCATGCTTCTATTGCTCTGTTCTTTTTCAGATGTGGGCTCAGTGGAGGGCTTGGCATACCACAGGGGTTGGGATATGTTGTATTGGACCAGCTATACAACCTCAACCATCACCCGCCACACTGTGGATCAGAGCCGCTGGGGGGCCGTTGACCGGCACACGGTGGTCACCATGTCGGGAGATGACCACCCCAGAGCCTTTGTCCTTGATGAATGTCAGAGGTTAGAACTAAGTCAGTTATCCATGTACAATACTGCTCACATGTTGTGTACGTCACTGATTATTGCTCCCTCCCGCAGCCTAATGTTCTGGACCAACTGGAACGAGCAGTCTCCCAGTATCATGCGTGCCACACTGACTGGCGCCAATGTCCTTGTGATCATTGGCACTGACATCCGAACCCCTAACGGCCTGGCCATAGACCACCGCGCTGAAAAACTTTATTTCTCTGATGCCACACTGGACAAGATAGAGCGCTGCGAGTATGATGGCAGTCGGCGCTATGTGAGTGACACAAGTACTTACATGCAGACACATACGGAGCACATCATGAAGCATAAGGAAAATATTTGTGCTGCAGTGTAATTGTATGACAGAATTGCTTAACAACAGTTGTCAGTGTGTTTATCCTTTCAACTTTGTTGCACATCTGGAATTTCCTGAATGTATGAGGTCACGGCTGCGTTTATGCCTCCCCCTGCAGGTGGTGCTTAAGAATGAGCCGGTCCATCCGTTTGGCCTGGCTGTGTATGGTGACTACATCTTCTGGACTGACTGGGTGAGAAGGGCTGTGCTCCGTGCTGACAAATACACAGGAGGAGACATGAAGGTGCTGCGTGCTGACATTCCTCAGCAACCGATGGGTATCGTTGCAGTGGCCAACGACACCAACAGTTGTGAGTTTGTGTCAAGTGTTTGTTTGTATCTCTATAGTGGCTGTGTGAACAATAGTAGAGTAGAAATGGGTGATATGGATGAAATCTCGCTGCATGTTTTTATTGTGCATGAATGCATGTGATTTAGTAAATTAAAAGATAATAAATGAAACAGTAAAACTGTAAATATAATACACAATGATTTACTATAGGGCATCACATTGGTCCAAAAATAGAAGTCAGACCTAGAGGTTTTTTTATTCAGTTACCACTTATCCTTATGGGGCCATGGGGGGGATGGAGCCAATCAGTGACATTGATTTACTACAGAGCTTTTTCTTTGACAGCATTTTTACTGTGCAGTAGTTTACCAGCAGCCCCCATCACTAAATCCTCCCCTGCTCTGGGTGACCTGAAACTGAATTTCTGAACATCCTTAATGAATTTACAAACCCACAACAATCAGCTGGTTAATTATTTTTCATCATTAGCACGTTTATATTATTTTGTTAACTCTGTGTGTAGCTCCAGGCTTGTAGCACGTAATGTTTTGTGTTAAGGTTCCCTGAAGATAAAATTTTTGCAGCCTTTGCGAAACCCCTATGAGACAGACTTTGACTAGATCTTTCCAATCACTCTTGTTTCCACTGACTGTCGTGTTTTAAATGCATAACCAACCTTTGAACATTTAGTTCTCTCCGCTATAGTCACTAGGAGGTCTGTGTGTCTGTGTGTATACTGCACTGTGCTCCACACACGTAAACTCACACACACACACACACACACAAACACACAGGGTCCAAGAAAGAGAGAGAGTGAGAGAGAAATTTGATTTATTTGTAATTACATTTGTAATTGATTGGTGAACAGGCCTGGTTTAAAATGTTTGAAATGTATAGCAAAATCTCTGCCATCTCTCTTACACATATTTATCTCATTGCACTTGCACCTGTAGCTAAACCATACATACAGCTCCTAACAGCACTACCTTTTACATTTACAAGTTGAGCAGTTATTTGCCAGGTAGAACGGTCTTATGAACCTTTGTGACTGAGATTATTAGATTATTACACTTAAATTAGTCCATCCTGGATAACATCGCCACACGTTGGTCATAACAGATCGATCTAATTAAATAAAAAGTTTTAACACAGGCTTTTTCAAAGTAAGTATTTAAGCACTCACTGGCACAAAACACATGAATTAAAATGTTTTTTCTGTCCGAACAGAGCAGTTAATGGGATGACAAAACTAATCTGGGAGTGACACTGCAGCAGATGAATTGCAGACACCTCCATTAATGAACTCTTTATTACCACAGATACACACCTTCTAAATTACTCTTCACTTTCAGACATACGCCTTCACCCCCCTCTCCAACTATTCTTGTTCTACATCTCCCATTGTCTGAATGCTTTTAAATCAATGCAGCCCTGCGTTTTTTTCCCCTCCATATCCTCAGCCATCTTCTCCCACAATTTTCCTCATTCAGTAAACTTTCTTGCACTCCAATACCCACATTACACCATACGACCTGTGAGCCCACAGTAAATAGTTGCAAATCCCATTTAGATTGAGTCACTTTAAATTACACGTTCACTGGAGACAGAGGAAAGGCCACATCAGACCGGCATGTCTGATGGGGATGCATGTGTAGGGGTAATGTTTTTGCCTGTGTGTCATTCGAGTGGATGTGGGGTCAAAAATTCTCATTCACTCAAGTGTGTGTGTGTGTGTGTGTGTGTGTGTGTGTGTGTTTTCATCCAACTTTCCTCACGCCTGCATAGGTGAGTTCTCTTTGTGCCGTGTTGACAATGGAGGATGTCAGGATCTGTGTCTGCTGACCTCTGAGGGAAGGGTCAACTGCAGTTGCCGTGGTGACAGGAAACTCTTGGAAGACAACACCTGCATAGGTAATGCAAGTAAGCGAGTCATAAAAACAAAGGATGTGAGCCCCTAAACTATTTTATTATTCTGCTGATCTTACTGTGCAGAAGCTCTTTTGCATGCAGACCAATGTAATAAAGTAACAAGAAATGACTCAGATCAGGCTTTGAATTGATTTGAATGAGCACTGAAAATGTTCCCATGCAGTATGCCTCAGTGTGGGCAATTCTTCCTAAGTGCATTTTTCTGTTCTAATCCCTCAGCCCTAAACACTACATGTAACAGCATTGATGAGTTTGAGTGTGGCAATGGAGACTGTGTTAACTACACCCTGACTTGTGATGGCATGATCCACTGCAAGGACAAGTCTGATGAGAAACAGTCCTACTGTGGTGAGTGGAAGATTTTTCTCAATCAGGACATTTTCTGCCATATTATTGTTATTGACATTTGAAAGTTAATATCATATCCTGTCTGGTTCTTAGCCAATCGTGTATGTAAGAAGGGATACAGACGGTGTGTGAATGGTCGCTGTGTGGGGCATAGCTCCTGGTGCAATGGGCAGGACGACTGTGGAGACAAGTCCGATGAGCTCTTCTGTAACAGTGAGTCAAGTAAACAATTTTGCCTGCAGGCTTTTGATATTTTAAAAATATTTTCTGCCTAAACACTGTCTTGTTTTCCTGTGTGCCAGCCACACTGTGCTCAGCCGATCAGTTCCAGTGCAGAGATGGAGGCTGCATCTCCAACTCCAGCAAGTGCAACCAGAAGGTGGACTGTGAGGATGCAAGCGATGAGATGAACTGCAGTGAGTTCAGCAAAAATCAGAATATCTATAATCAGAAAAGCCAACACCTGCTCCCAGGCTGTGGTTAAAAAGTATTTCTGCTCTCTTTGTTAAGCTGCCACGGACTGCTCCAGTTACTTCCACCTGGGAGTAAAGGGAGTGACATTTCAGAAGTGTGAGTTCACCACACTCTGCTATGCCCCTTCATGGCAGTGCGATGGCGCTAATGACTGTGGAGACTTCTCTGATGAAAGAAATTGCCCAGGTATTATAACAGCCTCTGAAATACACATTTTTTTTCTCACATCTAAATGTACATGCAGTATTCACGGAAAAATTTTAATAGTTTTATCACAGATGGATTAGAGTTAGAAGTCCAATTTGGATTATTCTAAATGGAACAGAAACAAAAACAATGAATGTTTTCATCCATTAAATTGTAGTTTTGGAGGAAATTCTCCTTGAAAAACAGAAAACTAAATAATTTGTTCTTCATGTCGGCTTCGTTTCCTGATGTTCTCTTGTTTGACTTACCACTTTGTTTGCTTGTCACTGTGCCAGGGAGTGGGAAAACAAAGTGTCCAACGCCCTTCTTTGCCTGTCCTAGTGGACGTTGTATTCCTATGAGCTGGACCTGTGACAAGGAGAATGACTGTGAGAACGGTGCAGACGAGGCTCACTGTGGTATGTTTAAATACTGTACCAGAACCTAAACAATCTAAAATGCAATAGTCCATTACTTTGTTTTGGCACTTGTATTTTGCGCTTAAAACATTCTTTTTCGTCCTCTAGATAAGTTTTGCTCAGCCTCCCAGTTTGAGTGTGGGAACCATCGCTGCATTCCCAACCGCTGGGTGTGCGATGGAGCCGACGACTGTGGTGACAGCAGTGATGAGGACAGCAAGTGCAGTGAGTGAATTCTCACACCAGATTTAGCTTACCAAATTAGGTAGTGCGTTAAAAATCTTTCTGCATTTAAGATTTTTTTGTGTGATAAAACAAAATTAAGCTTAATAATAGCTTTAAATCGTAACGGTTATAATATTAACATTAGCGGTTCCCATTCTGCCTCTGAAACACTCCAAATATGTGGCCATTGATGGGTTTGGAGTTCACAGTATATTTACAAATACTTGTCTTCAGTAAGCTCTTTCTTTCACAGAGACCAAAACCTGCAGCCCTGAGGCGTTCCAGTGTCCTGGATCACATATGTGTATCCCCCAACGCTGGAAGTGTGACGGAGACAAAGACTGTCCTGATGGAGCTGACGAGAGTGTCAAAGCTGGCTGTGGTGAGTGACGGCAGTTACAAGATACAGACGAAATAAAAACAATTTCAAAATGCCAGAGAGACAACAGAAGATAAATAAAACAAAATATTTGTCTGTCACAGTGTTCAACAACACATGCAGCAGCAATGAGTTCATGTGCCAGAACCGACAGTGCATCCCCAAGCACTTTGTGTGTGACCATGATAACGACTGCAGTGACGGCTCAGATGAGTCCCAGGAGTGTGGTGAGTGGATCCATGACCTCCTATTCCTCATGGGGTGATTTAAAAAAAAAAGGTCTTGTACTTTTAACAACAATGACATTAACTGTCCATCATCCCGTTGCTGTATCTTGTCACAGAGTATCCAACATGTGGACCCAATGAGTTCCGCTGTGCTAACGGACGTTGCCTCATCCAGAGCTCATGGGAGTGTGATGGAGACTTCGACTGCCACGACCACTCAGACGAAGCACCCAAGAACCCACGTTGCACTGGCTCAGGTAAAATTTACACTGCCACTACAGGAGAACATTTTTTATTTATTTTTTCTTAAAAATGTATTTATGTAATTAAATTATATTAATTGACATTGACAGATGTAGCCAGATGATTTTCATCTATAGCCTTTGAGCATGTTTATGCAGCCAAGACACTATTATAGCACTAACGGCAGATCAATAGTTCAGAAAGAAAACATTGATTAACAACATCCAATATAATTAAATATGTTACTTCACATAAAAGTGAATATGTCTCTAATATTTGTTATTATGTTTTTGGAATTTGTAAAGCTGTCTAGCTGCATTGGTGGACATTTTGTCTTAATTTGTTTCCAATTTCATTTCATTTTTTTCATGGAACAGAGAAAAAATGCAATGACACTGCATATGCCTGCAGTAATGGGAACTGTGTCAATGAGGCGTTGCTCTGTGACCATAAGGACAACTGTGGTGATGGCTCTGATGAGCTGAACTGCTTTGTTAATGAGTGCTTGAACAGCAAACTGAGTGGCTGCTCTCAGCTCTGTGAAGACCTAAAAATAGGCTTTAAGGTAAGTGAACACTGTGAAATTCTGCCTTGAGTTCTGTAGTGTAGTCCATGAATCTCTAATATAAAAAGCATTTATTGTTGCTTTACCTGCTCTGTACTTTGCCTCCTCACAGTGTAGATGCCACCCAGGCTTCCGTCTGAAAGATGATGGGAAAACTTGTGTTGACATAGATGAGTGCACAACCACCTATCCCTGCACGCAGCGTTGCATCAACACACATGGCAGCTTCCACTGTCTGTGTGTGGAAGGTTTCCAGCTTAGTCCTGAAAACCCCACCATATGCAAATCTACCTCTGGTAAGAAACATGACAGATTAATAACATTTATCCAAGTGTTTAAGGCAAATTCACTCACATATGATGTCTCCCTCCCTGCAGATGAGGAACCCTTCCTGATCTTTGCTAACCGCTATTACCTGAGGAAGCTCAACTTGGATGGATCCAATTACACACTACTCAAACAGGTGAGGCCTGGAGATACAGTATGTCCCTTTGAAGTGCCTGGAAAGTCTTGCAAAATGTCCTGCAGGAGTTTATTGCCAGCCCCAGACTAATTCAGGTCCTGTGCTTTGACAGGGCTTGAACAATGCTGTAGCTCTGGACTTCGACTACCGCCAGCAGATGATTTATTGGACGGATGTGACCACCCAGGGCAGCATGATCCGACGCATGCACATCAATGGCAGCGATGTTGAGGTCAGTGTAGCAGCATCAGGGTGGCAGTACTTTTAATTCCTGCCTGGCTTTCCCTTTCATTATAAAACTTAATAAACAGATTAATTAATCCTTATTCGTACACGTGTATGCGAGAAAAAATTAAATCTTTCACTGTGAGGCACAGATTCAGGAAGTATGTACTTACTTGCTTTCTCATTTGATAGGTGCTTCATCGCACATCACTCAGCAACCCAGACGGTCTGGCAGTCGACTGGGTGGGAGGAAACCTGTACTGGTGTGATAAGGGACGGGATACTATCGAGGTGTCAAAACTGAATGGCGCATACCGGACAGTTCTGGTCAACAGTGGCCTCAGAGAGCCACGTGCTGTTGCTGTGGACGTACGTTATGGGTAAGAGTGACATGATACAACTTTTGAAGATCTGGGTTGACTGAAAGTTAGAAAGTTAAACTGCCACGTTCATTGACAGTTCACATACAGTAGATTTATATTGGACTGCCTTTTAAATTCTCTAGCTTAATGATTTTGTAATGTGTTCAAAACCTGAAACCTAGTGGTAAGTGGTAAAATTCAGATTTATGATAAATAACCCAAACTAATACAGGACATCCCTAACAGGTATTTATACTGGTCAGACTGGGGTGACAACCCCCACATAGGCAGGATTGGGATGGATGGCACCAACAGGAGTGTCATCATCGAGGATAAGATCACCTGGCCCAATGGTCTCACGCTGGACTTTGTTAATGACCGCATCTACTGGGCCGACGCTCGGGAGGACTACATCGCATTTGCCAGCCTGGATGGAACCAGCAGACACACAGGTAACACACATACAGACACAGAGAAGTGTGTTTCTGGACTTTTTGAGAGGTAGTTACTAACTTATTTTTCTCTGCACCCATCCCCCTGTAGTTCTGGCTCAGGACATCCCGCACATCTTTGCAATGACAATGTTTGAGGAGTACATCTACTGGACAGACTGGGAGACAAAGTCCATTAACAGAGCTCATAAGACCCTGGGAATCAACAAAACCATGTTGATCAGCACTTTACACAGACCAATGGACATCCACATTTATCACCCCTACCGCCAACCTGAGGGTATAAATAAGACACTCGTCTTTCATAACCACATGTAAACATTCATCTGTGTCATGGTCTTTTTCCGATCTGCCCTTAATTCTAATTTCCCCTGTTCTTCAGTGGCCGACCACCCATGCCAAATCAACAATGGAGGCTGCAGTAATCTGTGTCTGCTCTCACCCGGAGGAGGCTACAAGTGTGCGTGCCCCACAAACTTTTACCTAGCAGCTGATGGCAAACAGTGCTTGTCCAACTGCACTGCAAGTCAGGTGTGGTGTTTCAAGGATACCATTTTTTGACATTTACCTGTACTGACAAATTATTAAGCTGAAAAAGTGAATAATTCTCTCTTTCTCTCTTTTGTGCCTCCAGTTTGTTTGCAAAAATGACAAATGCATTCCATTTTGGTGGAAGTGTGATACTGAGGATGACTGTGGGGACCGCTCAGATGAGCCCGCAGACTGCCGTGAGTGCAGCCTGGATAGTCATTTTTTGTTGATTCAGCAGTATAGTATTTTGTTTTGTTTGTTCTGGTTAATAATGTGCTTTGTTTTCTCACTGTAGCTGAATTTAAATGTAGACCAGGCCAGTTCCAGTGTGGCACTGGCATCTGCACCAACCCAGCCTATATCTGCGATGGAGACAATGACTGCCAGGACAACTCTGATGAGGCCAACTGCGGTACACATACCTACATTTACCTACAGATGTGAAATCTTCTTATGCCTCTGTATTGTCTGCTCCTCCATCCCTATGTTTATCCATGCCGTTCTCTTGAATGCAATATCTCAGCAGCCTTTAGTAAATTTGGCATAAACCAAATGTTTACCTGGACTTAAAGATTAACTGTTTAGATTCTGGTGGTCAAAGGATTAAGTTCAACATCAAAGTGACGTCATGTCCTTGTGAATATGCTACACATCAGGGCAACCCAGAGGCATTTGCATTACATTAGGCACAGAAATTCACGTGGTCTCTAGGATGAACTGTGACCTGACTAATCATGGTTTTTGCTATAACTCAAAAACTCTAAAACTAATCATTAGGCAATTTAAAACAACCGTCTACTAGGATGCAATTATGAAGTGATGACATTTTATATCCACATGGCCAAAGGTCAACTTCATGGTGACATGGATCATAATGTTCGTTCTGCAAAAAGACAAGCTTGGCTGGCTGACAGAGGCAGCCGACCATGAGGCAGTAATTCTACTTCTTAGTTTGATCCATAATAACCCATAACCTCTGTTACACATTATTTGTTGTCTCTCTGCTTCTAGACATCCATGTGTGCCTGCCCAGTCAGTTTAAATGTACCCATCCCAGTCGCTGCATCCCTGGCATCTTCCGTTGCAATGGACAGGACAACTGTGGAGAGGGAGAGGATGAAAAAGACTGTCGTAAGTCCCTTTAGTTCTCTTTAACTTTTTTATTTTTTACCCTGCTTCAGGATGATATTGGTCTCTACAGTACACCCATCTGTTAATTCATCTGCACAACACTTTGGTCCACAAAAAGATCTACCATTTGTAGCCAGACTAAAACTTGAAGATGAACCCCACTGATTGTAGTGACAATCATTTGACCTTTCCTCCATCACTTCCCATAGGCCACACTTTCCATTTATGCATACTGTATTTCAAACTCTAATGAGCAGATATTGCTGAAGACTTTTCTTGCTCCCTAGAGCCATATTTTGACCTTTCCCTTTAGCAACACCCTGAGGCTAAATGTTGTTGCATAATGTAATTTCCATGACATTTGCTGAGCACATCCTCCACAGAGGGAGATTACATGAACTCTTCGTTGGTGCCATTCTGAGGTCAAAATTTACATTTTAGCACATTTGACTGCAAGGCTGTAGGAGTAGCAACATCACCATGTAAGAGTGTAATGAATATATAGTCTCAAAGTCCTTCAGCATTATATTCTTTATAATTTGTAAAATATTTAATTTGATAAAGATAAAGAATTCTTTTCTATTTAGTGTTCAGGATCTAATGTGACTGTCTCCCGCACAGCGGAAGTGACATGTGCACCCAACCAGTTCCAGTGTGCCATCACCAAGCGCTGTATCCCACGGGTGTGGGTGTGTGACAGGGACAATGACTGTGTGGATGGATCTGATGAGCCTGCCAACTGCAGTAAGCCACAGCTTATTATTACTGCACCAAATAACACCTCTACTTAAGAATTAAGTCTCCATTAGATGTCAACCATGAATTCCTCTCTTTTGCAGCCCAGATGACGTGTGGTGTAGATGAGTTCCGTTGTAAGGACTCGGGCCGCTGCATCCCGGCACGCTGGAAGTGTGACGGAGAGGACGACTGTGGAGACGCTTCAGATGAACCAAAGGAGGAGTGTGGTAAGGAGAGAGTGGTAGTAGAATAAAAGGAATTATAGTGATCAAGATATTTGGTGCAACGCAGAACAGTCGTGTTTGTCCTTACTTTGCCTTTTTGGTGTGCAGATGAGCGGACATGTGAACCATACCAGTTCCGCTGTAAAAACAACCGCTGTGTGCCTGGCCGCTGGCAGTGTGACTACGACAATGACTGTGGTGACAACTCTGATGAAGACAAGTGTGGTAGGCCTCTTCTTATTCTGTGGAGGGACACTGCCCACTCACACAGGTCACAACCACATCCTGTATAACATAATATGAGCTCTACTCTAAGTAGACTTCAGATGCAACAGGTTATGGTAAGCAGTGTTATCACCTCTCACTGTGTACGTGTGTGTGTATTTACTCAACGGCACTCATGGTTGAGACTTTAATTTCTCTTTAGTCAACTAGTTCTGTGGCCATTTGCACATCTCACATCATTTCATGTCTATTTTGCATTTCACACTTGCCTGTTGCTGTGAGCCAGAGGTAGGTGTTTCCGCAGTTTCACCTCAACCAGTCACAGCCTCAGCTTCCCAGTCCTTTGTGTGTCGCCCGCTTGTCTTTGTCCTGAGCTTCTTCCTCCTTTTTCAATCCCTCTAGCTCCTTTAGCTTGTCCGCTGCTAACAGTACAGAATGCTGTACCATCCCACCTCTGTTCCCCATGAGTCAGCCTTGTGTTTTGAATAACCAGCATTATTTTATTCATGTTTGTCTGGCTCTCAACAGAGAATCCTGAGTTCTTTTAGCAGTATTCCCACCTTTTCTCCTCTCTTTCCCTTTCCTTACATCTTTCCTTGCCCTTTGCCTCTACTCTCTGCTCAGACTTAATTATCTTTTCTCACCCTCCTAAGCCATCTTCTCTTCATCCTTAGTGCCTCGACAGTGTTCAGAGAGCGAGTTTGCCTGCACAAATGGCCGTTGTATTGCTGGGCGCTGGAAATGCGATGGGGACCATGATTGTGCTGATGGTTCAGATGAGGTATCACTTAACCATTTCCTTCCTTCATCCATTATATTTCTTTTTTAAAATTTGACACAGTAAGGTCAATTAATGAAAACAATTCTGTTATCAGAATGGCTGTGATGTGAGGTGTGACAGTGATCAGTTCCAGTGTAAAAATGGCCACTGCGTCCCCATCCGCTGGCGCTGTGATGCTGATCCCGACTGCATGGATGGCAGTGATGAGGAGAAATGTGACAGTGGTGGTAAGAAACACACATGTATTTTCTACAGGATCTTTAGTCAAATGTCATGCTAAGAGATGTGGATGCTTACAGCATGTCAGCTGATATGATGTATCATTCACTCCTCTCTCTCTTTTTGCACCTCCGTGTTTCAGTGGGTAGATTCTGCCCCCTGGATGAGTTCCAGTGCAACAACACGCTTTGTAAACCCCTGGGCTGGAAGTGTGACGGTGAGGACGACTGTGGAGACAACTCTGACGAGAACCCAGAGGAGTGTGGTGAGAAAAGCTGCATTTCACATGTCGACAGCATTCTCAAAGACCCCTTTGATGCCCTGCTTGTCAAGAATATTATCTCCTCATGTAATGTTTTGCTTCTCTTTCTTTTTGTTCCTTTTCCCTAGTTAAATTCCAGTGTCCACCTATGAGGCAGTTTCGCTGCCTTAATGATCGCGTATGTCTGCCAATATCAAAACGCTGTGATGGAGTAAACAACTGTGGGGACAACAGTGATGAATCCAACTGCTGTGAGTTTGTCTAATCTGTTTTAAAGTTAAAAATGATTAAATTTGCTGACAGAAAAGGCAAATGCTTTAGGAGCTTTCTGTGAAGTCATATCAAAAGTGCAAATTGTCTTGTACACATGATAATCAAAGTAATAACTAACTCTGTGACTATACTTCTTCACAGTGCCTCCTTCCACACCAACCTGTCAGAAGGATGAGTTCCAATGCTCCAGTGGCCGCTGCATCAGCTCTGTCCTGCGCTGCAACTACTTCAACGACTGCGAGGACTACGGTTCTGATGAAATCAACTGCAATAAGAAAGGTGTGTTGTGTGTTGTTATAATGTGAGTGTGCACTGTGGGAGGCACTTCATTCTGCCTGGTTTCAGTGTGAATGCATGCTCCCTGTTTCTTCACGTCTAGACACGGTGCTGAATGACTGTCGCAGTAATAGGACAGTGTGTGGAGATGGAGACGAAGCTCACTGTGTGGTGAATGGCACAGACTCTTTTTGCTCCTGCAAACCTGGTTTCCAACCCAAAGGACATAACAGATGTGAAGGTACAGTTTTGTCTGCCCTGGCTTTATTTTTTCACATTATGTTATGACTACAGTTTTCTCAAGGACTTGAAGCTATGTGTAATGTGTACTGCGTGGCCTTGGGGTTTCACACAGATAAGAATGAGTGTAAGCAGTTTGGAGTGTGTTCCCACATCTGCAACAACACTAAGGGTTCCTACAAGTGCAGCTGCCACAAGTACTTCACCAGAATCAATGACACCTGCAAGGCTGATGGTAAGTACTTCTACCATAACTTTTTAATAATTATTTAAATAATGTTTTTACATTTTATTCTTCTGGCCTGATGTATTTTTCCGTTCATCCCCAGCTCCAAGACAAGTGCTCTACATTGCTGATGACAATGAGATCCGCAGCCTGGACCCTTCCATGCCAAACTGGCGCTATGAGCAGATCTTCCAGGGTGATGCCAATGTGCGCATTGATGCCATGGACCTGCACATCAAGACCAACCGCATTTACTGGACCAACTGGCACACAGGGCGCATTTCTTCCTATGATTTGCCTCCTTCCTCCTCCTCACCCAATAACAACCGTAACCGGCGCCAAAGTGACTCCAGGATCACCAATCTGGAGGTAAGTGTGCCTATTTTTGATTTTGTATACATATGATGTCAAATGTAAACAAAATTAGTAAAGTTTCTCAACCTCTGTGTTCAGATCCCTGACTTGAAGATGCCCCGTGGCATTGCTGTGGACTGGGTGGCAGGGAACTTGTACTGGACTGACTCTGGTAGAGATGTCATTGAGGTGGCACAGATAAGTGGAGGACGCCACCGCAAAACCCTAATTTCCGGCATGATTGATGAGCCTTATGCCATTGTGGTTGACCCCCAGAGAGGGTGAGTGGGGCTTTGGTGACTGGGGATGCACTTAAATGGGATAAAGAAAATCACAACAATGCAAATATAGATCTAATCTAATCATGAGAACAGCAGTAATGAATTTTCTCCATTAGGAAAATGTACTGGGCAGACTGGGGGAATCACCCCAAGATTGAAACAGCAGCTATGGATGGAACCATGAGAGAGACACTGGTAGAGGAGAATATCCAGTGGCCAACTGGTAAAATACACCATCACTTCCTCCTCTCCTCCATCATCTGTTCTATACTGTGTCCAAAGTGTGAGTTTTTCATCTTTACTTTTAGTAATCCTATTCTCTGTTTCTACAGGTCTGGCCGTGGACTACTTCAACGAGCGCCTGTACTGGGCCGATGCTAAACTTTCTTTGATCTGCAGTGTGAGGCTGAATGGCAGCAATGCAGTTGTGGCTGCAAACAGCGTTAAGAACAGTTGAGTGGCACAACTCGTGTTGTAATAGATATTAATGATTAATCTTAATCAGTTAGAACTCAATTGCAAAGTTGGACAATACAAGATTGTGTATATTAACAGGTATACTGTCTTTGTCTCTGTTTCTACACAGAACTCCGTCACCCCTTCAGCATCGATGTGTTTGAGGACTATGTCTACGGCGTCACCTACATTAACAATTATGTCTTCCGAGTGAATAAATTTGGCAAAGGCCCCATTGAGAACCTGACAACTGGAATGAACCATGCCACAGATATAGTTTTGTACCATCGCTACAAACAACCAGAGAGTGAGTAGTAAAAAAACAAAACTTCACAGTAGCAGGGTTCACTAAAACAGACAGGGCTGAAGCAGGTAGTTACTTTTCCTGACTTGTAATGGTTTTCTGTCTGTCCTTGTCAGTGGCAAATCCCTGTGACAGGAAGAAGTGTGAATGGCTGTGTCTGCTGAGCCCCAGTGGACCAGTCTGCACTTGTCCCAATGGACGCACATTGGATAACGGCACATGTGTGGAGCTGCCCACCCCCACACTGTCTCCTATCTGTGAGTGAACAAGCTGATACACACGCCCTATACATATATGACAGGCACTGACATCTGAATCCTTCCTCATGACTGAAAAACTTCCTCTCGATATTCTCTGCAGCTCCTCCCAGTGGTCCCTGCTTGGTCCAGTGTATGAACGGTGGAAGTTGTTTCCTAAATGCCCACAAGCAGCCAAAGTGTCGCTGTCAGCCTAATTATGGGGGAGATCGATGTGAGATTGACCAGTGCAGAGACTACTGCAAGAATGGAGGCACATGCACACCTTCTCCTACAGGTAAAATATGGACATTGAAAGCTAGTTATGGCATCTTGTATTGTCTTTCTTCCACTAGCACAGTAGGTGATAACAATGTCAATAAGGCAGTGCAGGTTAAAATATGGTTTGTGGGCAACCTGTGTGTTTCTGTTGGCCAAATAATTTGACACATTTTTATTCTTTCTTTATCCCTTCATATGTCAGGCTCTCCTACTTGTCGATGCCCGACGGGCTATACAGGGCCAAACTGTAACCTGCACACATGTAAGGACTATTGTAAGAATGGAGGCAATTGTACAGTCAGTGCTGGAAACCAGCCAACCTGCAGTTGCCCCCCTGACTTCCTGGGCGACCGATGCCAGTACAGTGAGTGTTCCCATTGTTGTATCTGTTTAAAAATATTCATATACTTCTACTGATCAATAGATCACTACAATTAAGTCAAAGTATCAGTAATATATTGTAATATTGTAATGTGTAATATTGCGGTGTGTGTGTGTGTGAGCAGGAAGCTGTGAAGGCCACTGCCTGAACAAAGGTACATGTCTACAAAGTGAAGATGGCTCCCAGCTATGCCGCTGTCTGCCCCAGTACACTGGCAGCACATGTGAAATTGACAAGTGTCACTATTGTCGTGATGGCGAGTGTATCCCCAGCAACAGTTTCTCTTCTACAGGGGACTTTACCTGCCGGTGAGAGCACCCACAGACACATAACTGACTCAACATCAAAGAGACACAAACAAATGCACACATGCAGAGTTGTATTGTCTCTCTCATTGTTGCTCGCAATGTTTTTTTTTGTCTTCAATAGCTGCACAAATGGCAGAGTCCAGCCCAGCTGTTACACATGTGATACAAATGAGTACTGTGCAAATGGACAGTGCTCTATAAACCCCATCACTCGCCTTCCAGAGTGCAGGTGAGGAGCAGTCTGTAGTCTCCCTACTTGTTTTCATTTGAGTCTAAATATTTCCATCATTGTTTACATATCTGTATCTTCTCTCTTCTTATGTGTGTGCAGATGCTCACCAGGCTGGGGGGGGCATCGCTGTGAGTCTATTGCTAACAGTGACGGTGCCTCAGGTTCTGGCGGACGTAAGTTTTTACAATGACATCGTTGATCAAGTTAATCGAATATGATATGATTGAAGAAGAGCACCATCCTTACGTGTGTGTGTGTGTGTGTGTGTGTGTGTGTAGGTACAGCCTCCATAGTGATCCCTGTGCTACTACTGCTGCTGCTGGTTCTACTTGTCGGAGGAGCGTTGTTCTGGTACAGGAGAAGGATGAGAGGGTAAGTAACCTTCCAACACACTCACAAGAGGCAGTGCCAACCTCTTTTTGCCTTTGTACGCACTCTTTTTCTTCCTTCTTTCCTTTCTTCAGTCTGCACTTTTCCTCTCCTCTCTGTAATGGCATCTCTTCTGCTCCTCAGGTCTAGCCGGCCCGGCAAAACCGGCTCAAGACGCTTGCGGTAACGGTTGCCAGGGTTACATTTTTCCCACCATACTTTCATTCGATTCTGCATCCTGATGCTCTTTCTTTCTCTATCGTCCCCTCACTCATGAGTCTTGGTTGCTGTGCAGTGTTTGGTCCTGTGGTGAATGTCGCGCCATTTTCTCTGACGCTCATGGGAGCTGTAGTTCATCACTCACAGTATTTCTCCTTTTAAATGAATTACCCTCTTCTGAGCAGCTCCAGGGCAGATCTATTGAAAGATGCATTGAATAGATCTGTCAGTGCTGTAGATCTCTCATGCTGTTGTCCATCTTTGTAATGTACTGTGCTGTGGTTTGTATTGTGGTAGTGTCTCTCATAGTTGAGACATGAACAGTTTAATAGCATTCTTCCAAGCTCAGATTGGAAAATGCAATGTGAAAAATCCAGCATATACTCAGAGCATTGCAGATCTATTGTGGGTTCATTGTAGTCTGAAAGGTAGTCTATACATTAATAGTCCCTTGCCCATGTACACTGTGTTTGGATCTATCCTGGGCTACATGAATGCTGGGTTTGTGTAGGTGCCTGTGCTGTGGCTTAGTTCCTTCAGTCTGGATAGTGTTGAGATTCATGCGATGCCTCTTCCCTCCCTTTGTAATGTGGCTGTGTCCCTGCTTGCCCTGTTTAGGCTCCCATAACTCTGAATAAGAGATAGAGGTGTGACTTCTGCCTTGATATTTTGTGTAGGGCTAAGGGCTTCCAGCACCAAAGGATGACCAATGGGGCCATGAATGTTGAGATTGGAAACCCCGCCTACAAGATCTATGAAGGCGAGCCTGATGATGATGCTGGGGAGCTTCTAGATGCAGACTTCACGCTGGACCCAGACAAGGTACAGAAAAAAATATATAAATACAACACATACATAACCTCCTGCACATAATATACCTAATGGATTATTCTTGATCCTTTCCAGCCCACTAACTTCACAAACCCAGTATATGCCACTCTGTACATGGGAGGTCACAACAGCCGCAACTCTCTGGCCAGCACAGATGAGAAGAAGGAGTTGCTATCACGTGGGGATGAGGAGCCCCTCGTGGACCCACTGGCATAGACTGTCCATCGGCCTGGATCATGCTATTCCAAACACACCCCTCTTCTTGCCTTTTAAAGAAAAATGAAACAAAAAAATTGATAAAAAGTGTGAGAGAAAATTGATAAAAAGTGTGAACACTGTATAAAATGTACAAAAATGAAGGACTACTTTTGTATGTGATTGCAGTATTATATTTTGTTCTTTTGAGATTCCTCTGGTCAAAAATGAATAACATTTTCTATGAGAGATTTTTAATTTACACTTTGTCCCTTACCCTTTACCTAAATAGCCACTACCTCTGTGCAAAATGAAATGGAAACAAGAAAATCAGAAGAAAAGATGCTATCATTGGAGCAATTTTAATTTTTTATTTTTGTATGAATTGTATAGAAAAGAAAAAAACATTGTTCCATTTCACCAGTGCCAACTGTTTGTTGTTTGTGTCGACTTTGAGCGGGAAAGGCAAAACTCAAAGTTTTCTAAATCGGTATATATGTTCTCTTGCTGGGTTTCTTGGCAAGGCGGGGAGATGGATTTGTGATAGCACCGTTTGTGTATAGCAAATGAAAAATGTCAACCAGATGGCAACTACAGTATTTCCACATAATTTTTTCTCAGAGAACAATGTTTATGAAATGATTGTGTTGTCTTCCTTGCACAGAATATCATGTTTTACGGTATAGTGTGTACTGTAGGCTTTATACCGTAAGATGTAAAGCAGGTACGTTTGTTATTATCACATTGTATGACAGTTGGAGCTCATGTGTTGCTGTAGTGACAGGATGAGAGGCGTTTTGATGTGTAACTATGGAGGTAGAGAATGAGGAAGTTGGTTATGGGTTAAACATTCCAGGCAAAGTAGTGGTTGGAGATCACAGGTGTGAAGAGATGCTAAGGATTAATGCCTTTATGGTTGGGCACTTTGCTGTGCGTGCAGCTGGCTAATAATGGGAACGTCATAGCAGATACAAGACTTTACTGGGTAGTGTCATGTCTGCATCATTTAGCTGTCACTTACGAGGGACTTCCTCCAGAGGGAAACAGAGGCTGCAGTTATGCTAGAAGGCGAGGGAAAACTTGACCAAGATGGATCTTTTGTTTATTTGTCTATTTCTCCAGTCCCATTATTATTTTTTTTTTTTTTTTATTAGAATAACCAGATAGTGTCCGTCTGGATTTGTGAATAGACTTTCTACCTTTTAGAGGATCGAAGTCTGTATGTTCACAGTTTTGTAATGGCTTGGTCTTAATTGCATTATGTACATTTGGTCCTCAGCATTTCTCTGGTTTTAATGAGCTCTTTCTGACCTTTCACTCTCTGCCCTGCTGCTGCTAATGCTACCATTCTGGTCGCTCTGACACGTCCTTACACTCAGCCTGTCCCAAAAATGCTGCTTCTGTCAGACATGTGCCAGCCATATCTTAATGCATGTGAAAAGTAACACCGATCTTTAATGTAACTACAATAACAAGTTTTTATTTTGCTTACCTGTCAGCAAGTGTTATTTTAAGCTGTTGTATGTTTTGTCTTTAATTGAGAGAGAAGTACAATCATTTTACCTAAAGAACATTTTTGCAAAATCATACATTTTCAGAATTGTCTTTTTTTTTTTTGATTAGTCCTTTTTTTTAATGACAAATTACACATAGCTTTTATAGTACACAATGCATGGAGGCTCAGACTTTCTTCTGGAAAGAGAATAATGTTTAATTTTTGCTGGAGTACTTTACAAACTAAATAACAGATATTGTTATAAATAAAATTTTAAAAATTGTACAGAAAACAAGCCATTGTGTTTTGTGTCATGTTCACAACCTGTGCCGATAAAGTGAAGAATACAGCAATTGTGGACAGTGGGTTGGTTTAATCATTTATTAGGTAAACAATCATCTGAACTGTGGACATATGATTAAATTTATGTTTGCACTGTTACAAACTGAAAAACCTGAGAGAAAATGAGAATTCTGAAACTGAAAATTCATCATCAAACACAATATATTATTATTATATATACTTGACAAGTAAGAAAATTACCTGATGTTAAACAATTAACTTTTAAGCTGTAAATGCTATCCCGTGCACCTCAAAGCAACCTTTAATGATAATGTTAAGAATTAGAAGATAAGAAACAACATACAGTATAATAAGTAACGTGCATTCCAAGAAATGTTTGTTTTAATAATCATTTTTGTTTTTGAATTTCTTCCTGCTTGTAAAATTTAATCTAAAACTTGTGACTATGTCGCTCCAAAGCCACTCTTCACTTGATGCCTTTAGCCCTCAGCTCCTCTCGCACTCTGCTCAGGTAGCCAGGGTCAGGATAACCAAAACTGTGGAGAAACAGTACATACAAGTGTTAATATAAATATTTCAGTAGACTTAACAATGCAAAAGAATCTATATCAAAAGAGTAGAAGGAGATTTGGCAACCGTACCATTGTGGTCCTCCAATAGTTGAGGTTTTGTGATGAATGTCATTCCAGGTCACCTGGTTGTCCATCCCAGTTGTTCTGGACGTTCCAATGGTGAAAATGAGCCTCTGGTCAAATGCTTTCTTTAACAATTTCAGCACTTCATTGCCCTCATGGTTGTTTGGTAGATATGCTCTTCTGCAAACACCAGTGTAGGGGTGTCCAGGTTGGGGATGTTTTTTCTGTAAAGGAAAAATGAAGGGTAAACATAATTAACAAATGTTATAAAATCAACAGAATTATATAATATGAACACACAATTAACACAGTCTCTTAAATTTTTTAAATATCAAGGCATTTACCGTTTGTGTCCCACTAAAAATTTCATAGGTGATCTCTATAGTGGCATAGTGTGGGAATCCAGGGAGGGATGAGTTAGTTATTATCCATGACATCCTTCCTTCTGGCTGGTCTCCCTTCATCATACCGAAGACATCTTTGCACACAGGACAGATGGGTCCTATGCTTTTCTTTGCTCCTTCTAGGCATTCCTCACAAAACGCATGTTTACATTTAAGCTGTTTCTTATTGGTAAATGTATCAATGCATATAGGGCATTTTTCGTCTTCATTGTCTGCTGCTGTTGCTGCGCCCCCTGAGGGAGCTTCAGTGTTGTTCATGCCGTTTTCTGTATGTCCATTCGACACAGGTCCACCGGAAGCTCCCTCTGACTGACAATCGTACTTCAGTGAGCCAGCAAACCCACTGGCACCACGGTCTAGGGTGAAACTCAGGGGTGATGTAGTAATTGCCTGGTACAGACGAAGAAGCGCTCTGGCAGCATGACTCTTCATTGATGCATTTCCTTCAGATCTTCTGTCACAAATAGTGATGTCCACTTTTCCTTGGCCTTTGCTTGATGTTTTAAAATCCACATCAAACTTAGTTTTGATCTTAGCTATTTTCTCACTGAAAGAGGTTATCATCAGCCTCCAGTAGCTCTCCTCCATGGTTAATCCTTCATCTACGAGAGGGTCCTTGATTTTCATGCCAATTGTGAGTGATGTGTCTTGAGACTCTTCAACGAAAGTACTTGTATTTGTTAAGATTTGCTGTCTTGTGTTTATGGACTTTCTGATGGCATCTTGACTTTGTGTTGGCCCACATATGGTAATTTCTTCAGGGGACAAAGTAAGCAAAAGCTTGTTCTCATTTTTCTGGATGATTTTCAAAGTGTCCCTCCACTCCTCTAGATTTACATACTTGAGTTGAAAGACTGAGCCATTGGACTCAGTTAAGGACTTCTGAACAAGGCTTGTGAACTCAGAGCAAGCTCTCTTTGGGTCTCCATCTTTCTGGTTTGGTTTAAGTGTTACCATCAATTCTGCTGCAATTTCAACTCCATTCTCTTTCTCTATACGTTTTATTTCTTCCTTGTAGATGTGGCTCACATACCAGAAATGGCTAATAGGGAGAGGAAAAGTATACATGTCCTCTTCAGCTGTAGATCCTGTGGCTGAACTCCTGAAACTGCTTTGTTTCCTCTGTTTCTCATGGTCCTAAATAAAAGTACAGTGCATTAGTTTAGAAAAAAGGATTAGTTTTTTCAAAGTAATTAATTATTAGTAATTTATTAGACAATTCATACATGTTGTGGTTCTGACACAAAATAAGAAGGGGCGTTCACTGAAGAATTATCTGGTTTTTGTGTCTTCTGCTCCGGTTGTGTCAGACTAATAGACTTTACTGTGACTTGTTTTCCATCTTTGCTGTTCAGTGTTTGTCCCACTAGTTTCTGCAGCTTGTTTAGCGCTTAAAAAGAAGATGAACACAAATTAACTTGTCTCCAAAACAAATAAAAGAAGAGCAAATTTAATTAATTAATGAATTACTGCTTAAAATATTGCATTGGGGTTAACACAAAGTGTTAGTACTGGTTGTGAGATTTAATTTTAACTTAAAAATTCAAACAGTCAACTGCACCTGAAGCAGGTGTTATTTTTATCACAGCAATTCCATCCTCTGAGGCACTTTCAACCTTGCAGCCCACACAAGTTTTATTTTTGTTGGCCCAAGTTTGAAGGATTTTCTCTAGTTCCACTTTGGGTTTCTGTGGTTGATTATCCTCTAACCACTTGACATGGACCATGACTTGAGCATCATCTTCTTTCTGTGATGGAGTCATCTGTGCCTGAAAACATGACACCATTAAAGCCGCTGTTTTACCAAGCAAATCAGCATTAAATACTCCCTGCTCTTCAGCAAGTCTGTTGGGAAAATAACCTTTTCTAGAACATTTTAAAATGTTAAAAAAAATATAAGAAGAAATTGAATGACATCATTAGATCGATGTGCAGTTTCAAATTAGAGAAAATGGATTACTTGGCATGCCAAGTGCTTCAATTCAAGAGACATGAAATTAAAAAAAAAAAACAAAATAAAAAAAAACCATGCATCCATGATAACATAGATGACCAGAGTTGACATCTTCCATACAGCAGAAAGCAACAGGCTATTTGGGACTAGGCTCATCCAGGGTACCTTATGTCTGCAATGTCATAGTTTCATTTTCACATACACAGAAAACTAGATTTTCTCCTCATGTCATTATCAAAATCAGCCATTTTCTGCACTTCAGTTTTAAAATCAAAAACTGGACTTGCACCAGACCGGTTTGGGTTATATTTGTTATTTCACACACATTTTTACTCACACTCACACACTTATAAATAAAAAATAAAATAATAATAATTGAATTGCCCACCTCTGCGGGTTTATTAGGTCGCTGGGTTTCATTCACGTGTTTACAGTCATCCTGCCATGAGGGAAGACAAGGACATTCAAATTAAAAATAAAACCGTCACAATTTAAAACAGAGCCGGTTTGGTACAGTTTCGATATTACTGAACAGTCACTGATTATTAACACCAACTTGGCTGCTTTTACGGCTACTCACAATTTCCATGGGCTCCACTGTGTCGTCGCCTGCTGACATTTTGACGCTCTTCTTCCTTTAGGATGCAACAAACATTTATGACACACTGAGCCCGTACACGACAGCAGTGTTTGTTGTATTCACGCTGCAGCTGTTTGTTTAGTGTATCGTTGTGGAAACTGCTCGAAGAAAATGTTGCACATGCATTTCGTCCGTCGTCGTCGCCCGAGTCCACTTTCGGTTACGACTTCTCCGGCTACGACGGTAGCTTTGCACGTCTCCCTCGTATTTTAACACAACCTTTGCGTCGCAAGTTTCACGTTTCGTGTCTGAACTAACTTACAAAACACGCAGCGGGTAGAAAATGTATTTGGGAGGCATGCGACTTACCTTGACCCGACTTTCTGCTTCCAACGAAGCTGCTTCCTGATAAATGAAAGTGAAAGTTTTGCAGCTCGGGTCTTAGTCAACGCTGCTGACGTCATGTTATTGATAAGCGCGAGCACCAGCCTCGTGAGTTCAGGGTAAAAGTCTGAGCAGGTGTCTCCTGTCAGTCGGTCGTCGTATATAACGGTATATTATGTGTAATTACACCCAGCACTATTTTAATAAGTTAGCATTTGCCACATTTTAACCAGCCGCAGCGGTGAAGTGATGTTTATTTATGGAGCCCATCATGATCCAGTACCTGTTCGGACTTGGATGATATTGCATGAGCACTTTGTGGCTTGTAATGTCCCTAATCTCCCGTTTTTGGTTCCTCCGCATCATCAATTGAAATTAAAGCTGCATTCCTGTATCATATGAATATAAAGCATTCCGTTTATATTACAGCCCAGCATAAAATATGGCTCTGGCATACGATTAAATAACAAATACTACGTTTTTAAAGTCCAACGTCCAAAAATATTTTCACAAGAACACTAATTGAGATGTGCATAATCAGTTTATTTTTCATCTTTCAACACAGAGTATCTGATCTGAGCCATAGTCTTTGCAAATATACACAAAATCAAACATATCAAGGTTTAATTGTAGGATAGTTTTAACAGATTGATGTCTCATATAAAAGAAAATTTTATAAAAATTATTTTCAAAAGCAAAACACAAATGTAACAAAGTGCTGTGAAATATAAAATAACTTCAATTTAAGCCTGTCATATAACAGATCAAAAATACTGTAAAGGCATTAGCATTCATGAGCAATACAAAAAAAAAACTGGTCTAAAAACATTTCTGCTCCTCAAACAAGATACTGTCAGATATGAAACGTTTCTGCAGCCATAAAATACCAAAAAGAGCAAAACGAAAATATAACTTCATTCTTTCTTGACCTGCACAGCTTCCACTTGCTCCACTCAATCTTAAAACTACAGTTTCTTCATTTAGCAAAGTATCCTTCAGTCAAAACTTGCGCTTTATCCTTGTCATCTCATCTGCTTTAGCCTTCTTATCTTTGGTGAGTATTGATGCATGTGAATATACAGTGCAGTCCACTTCTATATTATATGATAATGCACAAAGAGCTGGGTGGGTGCAGGTAAGACTGCCACAGTGGCACTATATGCAGAAGTAGGAAGGACAAGGCATCAGTGTGAGTTGCAGCAATGGCGCAATGCCAAGTTGAGTGATAACATCATCATCATCATCAATGAAGAATGTCACCAGCAAGAGGAATGACTACTCAGCTTCATCTTTCAGAGTGAACCTGGAATTAAGAGAGGGAGAGTCAATTAATAAGAGCAAGGTAATGATGATGATGATCAAACAATGAAGAAAACAAGTGCACAGTTAAGTGATATACCACTCAAAATGTCCATAGAAACTCCTCAAATCATTCCTGGAGCATAATCTGCCACAGTTAAACAGTCAGACAGCAGTAATGGCTTAGTAGTGGTTTGAGAAGTTTTGATGTTTTTTTTTTTCTGCCATGACAGCTTCTTAATTAAGCTGACTGCATCTTTTATTTCTTTTTCAGCGAACAACTACAACCAGCTTTCACATCAACAAAGCGTGAGTGTTGGATGCTTACTATCTTTATTAAATATACAAAATAGACACAAAATTGTTTAGAGTGGAATATTACTTTAACTGTAGTTTAAATGCAGTCTGAAAAAGGTTCAGTCAACTTTGCTCACCATTCGGTGACCCCAGAAACGAGGTCGACTTCAGCCAACTCGATCTGCACCTAAAGAGCCAGAATGACATGTTAACATCTGCAAACAATGTTTCTTTATGTATTAAGCGCACTGTGAGTAATTTTTACCAAGCTTACAAGTAAAAGCTAGGGATACGCTTGTAAGTCTGTCCCTACCTTTCCAAAAGTTCTGCAATAATACTAGCATACAGCCACACCTGGATTTTCTTAGTGTATGTAAGTTCTGGACTAGTCCTATGTACCATCATTTGGATATTCTGAGTCACTCTTTTATTTACTTGTTAACTACGTACCATTAGCTGTTGCCAAGAATATAAAAAAATCAGTCAGTATGTGTGGGATGCGGTACATTTTAAAAATCTGAATTTCAAGTACTTCCTCGTCTCCCATACCATATGAAGGGCAGGTGTACATTCTGTACAGTCTCAGACTGACCTGTCCAATGACATCACGGCTCCTGAATGAGGCCGAGTTATTCTTCACTGATACACTGAGGCGCCTGAATCTTGTCTCCTCCAAAGGCAGATCATACTCAAACCTTAAAGAAAATGCTGATAGTTAGATGTGAACACATACGTGACATAGATCATCACAAAAGTTGGACAGGAACATAGACTCAATGCAATGAGTCAATTGCTTGATTACCTCTCATTGTATTCTGGTTTGAGGTCTCTTTTCTTCACAGCTGTCTTCCTCTTAGTGGCTTTGCTTTTGTCTGGCAGCAGCATGAGGGAGACATAGCTATCTACACCATCCTTGCCTTGAGACACCAGACCTCTGTATACAGACAAAAACAATGTGCATATTATATTTTTTTACATGTTAAAGCTTAAGGATATTTAAAATGTCCTAGCCCATTGGAGCAATATAAGTCTTTGTAAATACACTGCAATCTGCACTGTTAGCATTATCCATTTTTCATTTGAGGCAATAACAATGCCTTCAAGTCATCATTTCATATGCTTTTCAAGCAAACCATTTTCAACATTATTATAACAATACATCACTGCAAAGCAATGTTGCATTTTTTTCTTAGGTCAACATCCACAACAGCGGTTAGGGAACGTGCAGAATTAAGTCATGAAGTATCCAGGATCCAGAACAATATGCCTTAACCTACTTATTCCTGTCCTGCTCTTTCTTGGCCTACCATCCATTTTTGTTGCTCTTTTAGCTTCTCTATCATTGCTTTTCAACTCTGTTTTGATAGGTGCTATATAAATAAATAATTTGACCCAAATAATAATTTTTATATCTATATCAATGGTGTGAACAGTCTCAGTGAAAGTGCTGTGCCACACTATTTTAGGATGCACACCTGCAAGCGTGGACAACTATGATGACCTTTCTCTCCTGTGAGGCATACGACAGAGACAGCTTCACCTGCCCATTTCCAGATCCATAGGCAGCACAGGGCAGCGTTCCTGCACTGATCATATCCACCATTTTGGAATCCAGAATCTATTACAACAAATTCACAAGAACATCATATAAATCTTTGTTTATTAGTAAGAAAATACATTTTAACACTTTGACATGTATGTGCAGATGTGTTTGCCCTCTCACCTTGAGTTCAGCCCTAAGCAGGATCTGACTCTCAGGCAAGGCTCCATCCAGATGGAACCACTGGTCTAGGAACAGCTGTGGCTCTGCAAGGAGCTCCTTGACAGTGACCACCAGAGATCCCATTGGCTGGTCCCAGCCACTTGACAACTGCAATGCCAGAGAAAGATAATGAGGATGTCAATCAAACATTACTGCATAAAAACCTGTAACCACAAATGGATGCAACAGCAATCGTCAGAGATGTAGACAAACAAATAAGTGTAAATAAATGCCTTGCCTTTACTACAAGCATCTGATGATTAGGGTCATGAACCATGAAGTGGAAAGACTCATTCCACTCAGGACTGGTGCTACGGTCACACAGCTTAAGAGAGATGATGAAAAGATAAAATGCAGTCATTACATGTGTGACTTAAATGGTTAGACATTGCAGTATGAAGAAATGTGCACTCTGTGACTCTTACATTGGTTTTATATGTTGTTTCACCCAGAACAAGCTCAGCTCCTGCTTTGGGTTCCTTTCCACTTTTTTTTAACTGATAAAGCAGAGGCATTGAAGTGTTATTATATGATGAATCATTTTTTTAGCTATTGCATAGTATGTAAATAAACTGCAGGTGACTTACAGGTAATGAATGTGCTCTCTCTAGATGGACAAAGAGCAGAGCAGCAGATGGGACAGCTTTGTTCTGATAAGACTGCACAGATTGAAGCTGCAGTACCTGTGACACAGCACAGTGAATTAGGCCTGATGTTGCAAATGTTGCAATAAGAACAATGTGTGATGTGATTTGAATTGCTTCATCTGGAAGACTGATTCCTTGGATAAACTAAAATAATCTATGTTTAAAGAATATCTGAATAAAAAGAGTGAGACTAAAGCTGGTGCAAGATAAAGCTGCAAACCTGGTCAAGTCTGACTGAATCTGACACTGTAGGAACCCATTCCAGTATCAAGTGAACCTGCCCAGACTTCACATCGTTCAGAGTGAACCACTGCAACAGAGACAGAGTCAGTTACAAAAGCAAAGCAACACCCTTATGTACAAGGAAATGGAAGCATTCAGGGATCATATGGCACAACTTTTGATAATGAGTTCTTGACTAACCTGATCTGTGTACTGCAATCTGATGACCTCTTTTAGCTTAATACTGAATCTGTGAACATGAAAACAGGTACATTTAGAAAAACATAATTGCAGTGTCTCAGATTTCCTGAGCTAACTAAGGGTGGGGGTCCTGTGTGAACCACTTCAGATGTTCTTACTCTAAAATTTGTCATTCTTTCAACTTGATCTGTAGTAGTGCCTGCCACTCAAAGTCAAATATTTTACAAAAGAAAAATCTGTCTAACATAAAAAAGGATACACATACGCATTTACTTATATTACACTTCAGTGAAAAAGTCAAAGGTCTAACACTGTTGTGAACAGTAATTTTTATCTTCAGTACTAGTTACTAAATAATCAACATTTATAAGTATTCAGGACACGCACCTGCCAAGGAAGTCATCAGAATCTATATCCTTATCAAATGCTTCAAACTTGATCTCCTGAACGCTGCGCCCGCTCAAAACCAGCTGTTAAAAACAGACAAAAAATCACACTAGTAAAAAAAAAAAAAAAAAAAAAATACTGCACATACAATTAAATCCAGACAATGCAACGTACTCCTAGAGGACTTCATACCTCATACATTTCATTCCATGTTGGGTTGAGATTTTCTTTGATAACGTGGCTCTTAAATGTAACCCCACCTATGTTGATTTTTATATAGGGGTCACTCTTGCCCTTCATTATGCCCCCCATCAAGTTGTCCTTGGCAACCAGATTCTGGGCCTCCAGCAGGTGAATCCTCAGCAGCCCCTGTCAAGTCAACATTGTAAGTGAGTTAAAACACGAGATGTCTTTGAGCAGCTGTTGGTGTAAGTACAGTATATGGATTTTGGGTAGACCTATATGACAAACAGAAACAAAAATCTGACATTGGCAACAGATTGTGGCACTATAATAGGTAAAAATGTAGTTTTGTATGAGCGATATGTTTCCTTGATGACATGTCTAATCTAAATGTGGTTTAAGAGGATGTGTTTTTCTTGTTTTTTTCATTTGGTAGAGGTCCTTCCTTTAGACCAGTCTCGTGTAAACTGAATAAATGATACAATGCTTGGCACGAGTTCAGTTTTATTTTTAGCCTCGTGCCTGGGAGGGGTGATTTCAGCTTCCTTTGCAGTTCCTCATCAACATTATATTTCAAGACAAGAAGAAGTGGCACATTCACAGTGTTTAAAAAAAAATCCACATGACAGACTGAGACCCAGTAGCATCAGCTCACTAAAATATTCACTATCACATGATTGCAGACAGTGGGGCAATAACTAAAGACTTGTTATTTACTCAATGCGACCAGTTACCGCACACACAAATCTAATGGAGCCCTGACATTTTCAGATGTTATGGTCTTTAAATCATTTTTTAACATGCTTTTAAGTTAAGGCTCTCCCCTGAAAAATGAAAATTTAAATTTAAACCAGGACTATGATGTGAACAAAGTCCCATTAGGGACTGGGTGGAATCTTAATTTTCACTTTGCTAATCAAGGAATAATCTTAACCCACCTCTCTACCAAAGTCCATGCCAGGGTTGGTCTGTGGTGGGAGAACTTCACCAGGTTCAGGGACTTCTTTGAGATCTCCTGGCCCCAGGTTTTCAGCAGGAAGCCCAGTAACTGTGGAGTGGACTAAGTTGTCTAGACCAATACTGCAGTTAAGCACAGAGACACAGACCCACAGACATACACACAGAAAAACATTTAGTATTATATATATTAACATATGTAACATTGGATATAATAAGTGATAGGTTTTTTGAATTCATGGCTCTTTGGAGTAATAATGAAAGGAAAAAAGAAACATTATTTTCTGCTATGTGGCGCTCACCCCTCTGTTTGTATTTGCTGAGGCTCAAAGTCTCTTTTAATTGATATGTCTGCCTGTGAGGGATGCTCCTCTGCTTCTGTTTGTTCCTCGGCCACCTGAAAAAATTATGTCAAGGTTGTGATGGTGAAAACAGACAGAACATAATAACAACCAACTCTTTTGTGATGAAACTCACTGCAGCAGCAGGGAATGGATCGGGCGCCATGGAAGTGACAGCTGGTTCAGGAGTGGTCTCTTCAGGAGCAGCTTCAGCATGTGCTTTTGCTTCTTCGGGCTGCTTTGATACTGAAATAGACCTGAATACACACACTGCTGTCAGATACCACTGCAGCCACATTGTTGACTGGAATTAATGTTTTGATTGTGCATTTATTGATAACTTTTTCTTTAATTTGAATGTTATCATTATCAAATCAATCCAAAACACTCACTCAGGAGCTGGCAGCTCCTCCTCCCTATCTGCTTTGAATGTCTTATCGGTTGTGCTGACCATCTCTTCCTCCTTTGAACCAGTTGCAAAAGGCTGTTGAGCTTCAGTCATCTTTGAGTTAAGGATCTGTTAACAACAAATTTCCAGTTGGTTACTGTGTGTATCAGAGACAATGGCTCTCATTTCCTGTGTGTACATTCTCATACCTTGAGTTCAGCCCTCAGCAAGATCTCACTTTCAGGTAAAGCTCCATCCAGATGCATCCACTGGTCCAGGACCAACTGTGGTTCAGAGAGCAGCTCTCTCACAGGAAGTACCAGAGATCCCATTGGCTGGTCCCATGCACTTGACAACTACAAAGGTTAGGGAGCATTTATGATGTCAATCGTTTGAAATGTTTCACAGCAGGCTTTAGATAGTATTCAATATAATTATGAGACACAAAGTACATTCACCTTGACTATGAGCATCTCTTGTCCAGGGTCCCGAACCAAAAAGTAGAATGCCTCATTCCACTGAGGTGATCTAGAGCGATCACACACCTTCAGACAGAAAAAGATGAAAAGGATGTAATGTAGATCCATATAACACAATTCTACTACCCTTAGACAAAATAGTTCTTTTCATCTCAGCTTCAACTGGACCTTCTTATTAGACATCTTATTAGGAGTACTTGCTCTGCTGTCAGGCCATTTTATTTGCCACTAGGAGGTGCTAAAGTTGTTATTAAACAGGAGTTTATAGTCATTTATTCAGTGAAACTTTCAATCATATTCCAACACATTTAATTAATTTATAGGAAATTGGGTTGGGGAATATTCTATTGAATACATGAAAAAATAGCTCATCCAATATTATAATAATGAATATAATTGCCAGTTGGCTTAGCTCAAGTGTTGGTGTATGCTTCTTGTCTTTATCATCAGTGTCATACCTTGGTTTTGTAGGTTGTATTACCAAATACAAGCTCAGCCGCAGCCTTTGGCTCCTTTCCACTTTTCTTAAACTGGACAAAGAAAGACACATAATGTTTTGTCAACAGTTTGTATTCATTCTCTTTAATTAAGGCAATAGGACGAACTAAGTGATTCTTTACAAAAACAATATCTTATGAAGCTTTTATCCACCTTATTCTAGTAGAGTATCTCTTTAGCAACACATACTTTCAGAGCCCTTGCCTGTCTTTAAATCAAAGACAGCACAGTTATTATATTGGCTTTCAGAATACAAAATTACATGTGACTCACAGGCAATGAGTGAGCTCTGTCCATATACACAAAGAGCAGGGCTGCAGAGGGAACGGCCATGTTCTGGTAAGACTGGAGAGACTGCAACTGCATCACCTGCAGCAGAGAATCAAATTAAAAATACATCACAGTGACTCAGCACTGCTGTGCACAGTGAGTCAGCTGAGCTGGGAATCTTATTTGAAACAGTACAGATAGGAAGAACAGGTGACATAAATGATTAAGATGATAAACACGTGCCTGACTAAGAGAGGAAACTTAAACAAATCATAAAAAATTGCACTAACTTGGTCCAGGGTGTCATTACAGGACACTGTTGGTACCCACTCCATTATCAGGCGAACACGTCCAGATTTCACGTCATTGAGGGTGTACCACTGAAACAGAGACACACAGCCTTACTGAAGCACAGCCTGTGATTACAAACATGGGAACACATATTTACATGCTGATCATAGAAAGCTCACCTGGTCTGTGTGCTGGGAGCTGATGATATCTGCCACACTGATTTTCAATCTGTTTGCAATGAAGAAGAAAATGCACATTTTAGACAATAACGTGGCCATTGCACAGCCTCAAAAATAATTAATTAAAAACTGAATGATAAGCCATTTTTACAAACACAATATTTTAAGTATTAATAATTCCCAATGCTGTTGAAGTATATGTTTTTAAATATGGTTGGTTTATAAGCACTAAATGCAGATATTAATTTATTCTAAATCTTCTAATACACAGAAAATAATTCAGTGTATTTGTATGGTGTGCAATGACATCTTGGTCCCATATAAACCTATTTATTAAATATCATGCTGTGGCAATGAAGACTAGAAGCATCCAAATAACTGCAGAACAGTTGGAAACCTCCACACCAGGCCTCACCTGCCCAGGAAGTCATCCTTATCCATGTCTTTATCATACAGCTCTACTTGCACATTTTGTCCTGACTGAGGCCTCAGCACCACCTGTAGAAACATAGAACAGATGAAACAGTTGGTGGTGATTGTCTTCTCTATTTGATATAATTCTTAGGGGAATTCAAATTGCCTGTACACACCTCATACATCTCATTCCAGACTGGGTTGAGATTCTCCTTGATCACATTGCTCTTAAACGCAGCATCTCCGACGTTGATCTTGGCATAGGGGTCACTCTTGCCTTTCATCATGCCGCCCATCATGTTATCTTTGGCAACCAGACTCTGAGCCTCCAACAGGATGATTCTCAGCAGTCCCTGGAGGAAGAGATAATTTTCATTTACTTTACTGATTGATTTTTTTTCCTATATGTCATGTATTATGTACTGTTGCTTGTGTCTGGTGCTGTAGATCACGGTTTTGCAATGTTACCTCACTAGCAAAGCTGAGGTCTGGAGACGTATGAGGAGGTTGTGCTATGGCAAGGCTTGGTGAATCTTCCACCTTCTCTTCAATCACATCAGCTACTGTTTCCTTTTCATCAGCATCCTCATGCAAAGTCACTGAAGAGAAAACAGTCTCCACAGGAGGAGCATCCACTGAACTTGATCTAAAACACAAAGAATAGCAATGAAGGGAATTTAAGACAACTGAGGAATGGAAAATACTGTAAGGACAGATCTATTGGAATTAGTTATCTCACCTCAGCATTGTGTCTCTCTCTGGTTTTGGCTGAGCAGGGGAGGGGTCTAATGCTGAAGTGACCATAACCTTATCAGTGGCACCAGGACATTTGCTTGGAATCAGCATCTGCAGTTGAGGTGATATATGTTGTTATAATTTCACTTTGTTAACCAGCTTTGTAAAAGTCAGATTCGTAAATATCAACTTCAGGGGAAAAAGTGAGTATGGAGACCGAGATGTATAGAAAGAGTTTGATTAACATATACAGACAGAAAAAGAAACAGTAAAAATAGGACAGAGAGATTAGAGAGAGAAAAACTCTGTTTAAAAAGTGATGCAGTGGTGGAAAAGCAAAAAAATCAAACTTAAGGACATTTTTGAATATGACAAAACAGAAAAAATTAAACATTGAGAGACTCCTCCCACCTTTAGTTCAGCTCTCAGAAGAACCTGACTCTCGGGTGATGCTCCATCCAGATTGAACCACTGGTCCAGGACCAGCTCTGGTTCAAACAGCAGCTCCCTAATCGGAACCACCAGGGAACCAATGGGCAGGGTCCAGCTGTGGGAGAACTGGAGAAAAACACAACAGAGGATAGGAGTATTTATGTCAGAGATGACACTGCTTGCATCCACACTCACTGCAGTCAGCCTACCTTAACTACAAGAATATCTTCTCTGGGGTCTTGAACCATGTAGCAGAATGCCTCATTCCACTGGGGTGATGTGGTACGATCGCACACCTTCAGAACAGATGGAGGAGTCAATTTTAATGATGATAATATGTCTGGTTAGTACAAAACACAGTATGATCTGAATGAGATCTGCAATTTCCTTTCATAAAGTACTTTATCTATCTTTTAGATCTTACTGTCGTTTTTCGGGATACTTCTCCAAGAGTTAGCTCTGCTCCAACTTTTGGTTCTTTTCCACTCTTCTTTACCTGCAAAGAGACAGAGCAGGCAATGATGTTCCTTGGGAGTTCAAAGGTTAATTACGAACCCTTCATATTATCCTTCACAGCAGTATCAAAGGACTCACTGGTAAGCCATCTGCTTGCTCAATGAACACAAACAGTAGGCCTGCTGAGGGAATGACCTTGTTCTGGTAGGACTGTCTGGAATAGAACTGAACAACCTAAAGACACAGGAAAGAATGGGCCAAGATGAATGAAGCTTTCCAAAAAGCGTCCACTAATTCATGAATCAATATGAAAATACTGACCTGGTCCAATCTGTCTGACTCCGAGGCTGTTGGAACCCATTCCAGTACCAGGTGAACTCGACCAGACTTCACATCACTCAGAGTGTACCACTGAGAAATAAAGGGAAACCATATTAATGTAGGAACAGCTGCTCTAACCCCAAACAAGAGAAATACCAACATGGAAATTTCTTTCATTTGGTCATTTTGGAGGCAGACTTAAAGCATAATATTTGACATTTTTTTATGCTTATTTTTTCCCTTTTTTTTAAAAAAAAATCTCCTATTTCCAACCAAACTTTTCTTACATTTGGGTTTAATGTCCACTTGCTGTACTGCTATTTCCTAATTCTAACCAAACTTCAAAATACGGTAGTACATATCCTACCTGATCAGTGTACTGAGAATCAATGATGTCCTTCAGACTGATCTTCAGCCTGTATGTAAAGAAATGTGAGATTAGAATGTATCTTCTTGACTCTAATTAGTACTTATGATACATTATATATAGCTACCTCCCCATGAAGTCATCCTTCATGTCCATATCTTTATCAAACACCTCCACAAGCAGATCCTGGCCTGGCAGTTGGGTTAGAATCACCTGGAGGGTGAACAATGTCACTCATTTCAAAAGACTCGTTCAAACAAATTATATAGATAAACACATACTTCACATTTTAAAATCTCACTGCAATTGCCATGAGGTTGAATGAAAACCATGTTCTTTCAATAAATTAAGTTATTTACCTCATACAGCTCATTCCATGTGGGATTAAGATTGCCCTTGATGACATGACTTGTGAACGTTTCGCCTCCAATGTTGATCTTGACATAGGGGTCACTCTTGCCTTTCAACATTCCTCCCATCAGGTTATCTTTTGGAACAAGATTTTGGCCTGCCAATAGGTGAATTCTAAGCAGTCCCTGAAAAAATTACAAACTTTAAAATAAGTATTCACATAAGGCTCAGGCCATTAGAAATAAAAACACATAACTGCACCGTCCTCCATTACCTCTGTGGCAAAGCTGGGATGAGGGGAAGTCTGTTGGGGCAGCTGTTTGGACAGTCCAGCTGCCAGATTAGATGACAAATCAGATGGAATGCATTCCTCATCTAACCACAGGACCTATGTTAAAG
Organism: Rachycentron canadum; assembly: GCA_038496675.1. NCBI lineage: Eukaryota > Metazoa > Chordata > Actinopteri > Carangiformes > Rachycentridae > Rachycentron > Rachycentron canadum. The sequence continues at coordinate 10,728,014 of CM076649.1, read as the reverse complement.
TGGAAAAAATAAGAGACTAAATGTGACCAAAATCCCTGAATTAATTTTCAGTTGAGACATCAATTGACATTTGTAATTATAATCAATAACCTTCTAGGTTTTTCAGGTTGTTTTTTCAGTGTATTTACTAGTCATTAAATGACCAATGTGTTGGATTGAGGAGGATCTATTGGCACCTGAGCAATCACCTAAAACTAAGAGCTAATTTGCATTAGCTGAGAATGAACCGTTCATATCTACTTTCCTCTACTACTTCCGTCATAGTGCATATGTTGTCATATTTCTACAGTATCTTGGAATGGATAAACCATACAATGGGTCAAGAGGGACTCTTTTTATGTTACCTTTTATGTTACACTGTAGGTTTTCCTACATACATAGAAAAGGAAGAACAAGGAGAGGGATATTCAGTTGGTTGCAATCTGCTATTTCACCACTAGATGCCAATAAATCCTACACAATGGTCATTAAACGTAGAGCAAGAATAATATAATAAAAATAAAAATAATTTGCCATTTACCCTGAGAACTGAATTGATATAAATGCGACTGGCAGATCCAGAATTGTCCAACTGGAACCACTGGTCCATGGAAAGATTGGCAGTGGACAGCAGGCGGGACAAAGGGATAGTCAGACTGCCCAAGGTCTGTACGCGATCAGCATCCTTCACCTGGTTAATTTAAAATGAAGGGAAGTTAAAATAGGACTACGATAAGTTTGTCTACCAGAAGGCCAAACTCAAACTTGACTGACAATGAATGAATGAATTTATGAGGTTTTACCTGAATGTCTATGTCCTGTTTGAGTGGATTGTGGATGAAGAAAGTAAAAGCTTCCTCCCACTCAGGATTAATGGTTGTGTAACAAGTCTAAAGGCAAGAAAAAACAGTATGAGCAATTTCAAATTGAAGCCCCACATGCATATAAAACAGAAATAAATGACACAGTATTGTAATAGCCTGTAGATATACCTTGCTCTCTTTAGTGACATCCTGCACAGACAACTGCACCATGGGATTGGGCTCTTTATTTCCCTTCTTCATCTGAAAAATGCACAGTAATAGACACAGTAAGGCATGTGAATGATGCCATTCTGTGACCAAGAGCTGAGCAATAATAGACTTATCTGCCATTCCACTAACCCGTGGTTCATGTGATGAATAGTGTGTGCAAAGCTACTATAGCAACAGCACAAATATATGAAGGGAAGCACCATACTGCATGATAGAATCAGGAAGTACAAATCTGCCTCAGAGAAACCACAAAAACTGGCTTTCAGTCCAAAGATTATGCCATTGTTGTTTCCTTTTGTGCACAATAAGACAGCAGAAATTGGCACAGTAGGAAATGTGTGTTTAACAGCCCTGGATAAAGTTAGCCACACTTGTCCACACTGCAATGATGTGGAAGGGGCTACAAAGCCAAGACAACAACAATCTGGAATGTGTGACAGATGGCAGTTACAGCTTCGCCTCAGTTTAACCACATACAGGATGCAGCCCTGAGTTGAGCACGAATGTGGGTAGAGTGGGTAAAGATATTTGACTCACAGGAAGTGCCTCAGCCTTGTCCAGATATACAACTAAGATAGCTGAAGAAGGTGGATCTGCAGTCTTACTAGTCACACTCTCATTCCTCTTTAGGACCTGGGAGAGAATTGAAAACAGATTTTTCTCACTTTAATTGTTTGACACAAAGAAGGGCACATAAAAATCCACTTTACTGAGACAAACCTGCTCTAGTTGATCAGTGCTAGGCAGCAAGGTCAGCCACTCCAGTCTGAAATGAACCCGTCCTGATGGAGTGTCTTTCAGGGTGAACCACTGTTAAGATAGCAGCAGGAATGCATTTACAATCCATTGAATTAAACATGTAATTATACGACTGTTGTGACTGAGATGACAACACTTTTTCACTTACATCATCGACAACTATGGATTTTTTCACAATGCCCAAATCCAGTTTGGTCCTATATGGAAAAGAAGTGTAGGGCAGAATTACTAAAAGAAAAATGTATCTATGAAAATAAAAAGACCACAGCAGAGATGGTTGTAATTTTAATAACCCACGTTTAAAAAAGAAGGTAGTGTACTTTTTCTTGTTGGCCATGAAAGGTGGCAGATGAAAAATGACTATGAGAGGTTCAATATAAGCACAAACGAGACATGAACTATGTATATGTACCTGCCCAGGAAATCATCCTGGTCTGGGTCTTTGTCATATACCTCCACCTCCAACTCTTGACCAGGCACTTCATGGACTATAACCTGATGTACCAGACACACATAAGGACATGAAGACTGACAGAAGGATTTGTATGGAAGCTGGTTCATGAATGAAAATGAACATTCTCAACACTGACATAGCCTAAACTCTCAAATATAAAACAGGGTGAAATGATACATGAAATCCATGAAAAGCAATTTTCCAGCACCTGTACATGCAGAGTAATGATGACATAAATTTCAGGCTTCACATAAATCTTTCTATTCTCCCTACCTCATACATTTCTCCCCACTTGGGAGAGTCTGTGTTGTCAATGTGTTTGGAGGTGAATGTCTGTGGTCCAACCCTCAATATGGCATAGGGGTCAGACAAGCCAGCCATGACCCCTTTCACATAGCTGTCTTTTGCTGCCAGATTCTTTGCCTCCAGAAGGTGGATGCGTACCACACCCTAAGGAAGAAAAAGAGATTGTAGGTATAATATATTGGTGTCTACTGAAATGTTAATATCTTCATCTAAAGGTGCGCATTCACTTTTACCCTGGGCAAAGGAGAGCGTAGTTGGGCCACATGCAGGCCAGGAACCAGGGGGACAACCAGGCGGTTGGGCAAAACCAAGAAAGAGGCAATGGCATCCATAATCATGCTGTCTGACATGACACTGAAAAAAAGTAGAAAGTAATTTTAGTGAAATCTTACAACTGTAATGCCTGAACAATTTATTATTCACGCTGAAATAAAATCAACATTGTAATAAATAAATAGTGAGATATAGTTTTTATTACAATATTGTGGCTTTTACTAATGAGTAGAAGTAAAGTTATTTAAGCATGACTCACTTTAGTCCAGGTATGTCCAACAAATTAGTCAGTCCAGTCCAATTGATGTCTAGTTTCTGGGATAACAGACAAAGAATAGGAGAATATACTGTATACAACAAATCAATTAGGATTGATGAGAAATCGACAGCATAAAAAGTATATGAGACTAAACTCATGACACATGATAGTCACAGGAATCGGGGCACAATAAAAAAATGACAAATGAAGGAGAATGTATATGGACATACAGGCCTCTGGATGAAAAACATGGTGACAGCACCCACGATAGGCACATCTCCAATCAGAGGCTCCAGAATCACCCGCATCATCCCATGTAGCTGAACAGAAACAGAAGGGACGCTTGAAATGACACAATGCTGAATATTAATGCAGTGCTTTTTCAGTAAACCCATAAGTCTTCTTTGAATTTAGAATTTTACATAAAATGTTGTTGCTCATTAACTTAACCACATAATACGTTTAAGCTTGATAAGAAGACACACCTGTATTCCTTTGACTCCGGCTTTGCAGAAGTATCTTTTCACCTCAACATTGATCTCTACATTACCAACATAGCTGAGGATAAAAGAAGAAAAGTGTCACCTACAATATTGCTTTTTGAGTACAGAAGTGACAGCAACTCACACACCCAAAGAGCAATGGACAAACCTTTACCTGATATATAGATCCAGCAGGACTTGTCCCTTGTCATTCTCTGTGTGTGCCTTGATCCCTACAACCTTCATGGCCTGGAGTAAATGGAGAGTATATTTATTTAAAAAATAATATTAAATCCATAGTTGTGTGTCAATCTTTACAGCAGTCATAATATAGTATAGTTAAGATATCGATGCCATCACCTTGTCACCCATGTCCACTTTTGTGAAGCTGAGCGTCTGAAGGTGGGTGCTTGAGGCTCGGATCGATGGAGCGATGGTTTCCACCAACAGCTTTTCAAGGTATTGGCCGACAAAAGGCCACACTTGCTGCAGCACCTGGCCAGGCCACCAAGCACAAGGTTATAAGCTGCTTTTGTTAGTAAAGTAGATCACATATGATGTACATCCCTGCAGTATTTAACCAGAGACTATTGCTTTTAGTAAACTTTGTAATTATAGCCACGTACATTGTAACAAAACGATCTGTCAGATGCCTTGGCTGCCATAAGCAATAACAGAGGAATGACAGAGACAGCTGTAGCCAGTTGAGCTTCCTCAGCTGTTAGTTTTCTTATTTGGGTCTTCGGATGAATGAATGCTATTCTCTGGATGTGCTCACTTTTTACAAAATATGAATGTTGCCACATAAACCTGTGAAGTCTTCATTCCTACAGAGAAAGAACAAAACTGCGAAGGCAGTATTTGGTTGTGTGCTTGTGTGACTGTAGAAAAAAACTGAGTTTGTTCCAGTCTAGCATAAGTAGAGAGTGAGTCATCAGCCGCCTGCTTCTGTGAAAGATGAAGCCTGAGCAACAGAGGAATCTGGTGACCACCCCTCCAGTAAAAAGTCTCAAACCTCTGCTTTGTTTGCTCTCAGACACTTAGATCTCGTGGTGCTGTAAGTATGAATACTTTTATTTCTGTGTGTCTATATTAGTGGCCCTGGTCTCTCTGGGCTAGAAGCTAAAGTTGGGGGGGAGGTGTGGCAATATCTGTAGTTTTATTTTGTTGGGGGGGGACTGGGCAGCTCCGCCCCCTTCCTTCAAGCTTGTCTGCAATGAAATGGAAATGTTGAGAGGGTTGCCTGGCGCTGGGCCTGCTCTCTGCAGTACAGACAGGGCTGCTACACTAATGGGGGTGGGGCCTTTTCTGGAACATGGCAGCAACAGCAGCAGCCCTACCATCTCAGACAGTACCAGCTATTAACCTAGCATACACTACGAAGCGTCAATCAGCACAACAGCTGGGACGCTGAGGGTGTGTTTGCTGTGGGCTTAATAAAGGAGGAATAAACAGGGCCTTTGTGTTAAGACACATGGTGAAAAGATAAAGTGAAATAGGAATCCACTGACCTTATTCAGCCACTCAACCTTCTCAACATCTGGAAAGTTGACCTGACAGAAAGAAATACAATGAGGACATATAATTAAATTTAGCACAGAGCATGATAAACTCACCACAGGACAAGGAAATTATTCAACCGAGCTAACCGAGCCAATGCAAGACGAGCTAATGCACGTCTGAAATTGTTATCAATAATTGACACTAGTGCATTTTGCACCAGGTTTTAGGAAGGGCAAACATTTCCAGAAAAAAAGGAAAGATGGTAATTGCATCAACTGTCTATTACATAAATATATCTTTGCATCAAGGTTACTTCTGCAATATGAGTGCTTGACATGTCTTCTCCATTTATATTTAACAAGATTGTTTTGAAGAAAATGCTGATACACTTTGCATTCTGGAGAGCAAAAAGAGAAAGCAATATGGAGATCCCTGATTTTTTATACTTCAATAAGAAGCATGCCTGGTTACGCAAGCAATCACTGAAACAAGTATGCACAGGAAAATCATTTGGGTGTGGCCAGATATCCAGAGTCAGAATAGACCCACATGAGTTTTAGCATTTCCATGTTTGGTACAAATGTTATCAAGCTGGATGACTTGCAAATGAAGATTTACACATTTTCCAGCAAACTTCAGTTACATTTGGACAAAGGATTAGAGGGTTTATGTGTTGTAGTGGTTGCTAAGAGCCAGAATTGCTCCCATCTCACGATACAAACACACGCACAGCAAATCTGACCATGGTATATGAGGAACTAAAGGGAAAACAAAGTACTACACATAACACAGAGGAACTTCTGCACACCTGAGTGCATGCATGTTTCCATGAGGACCTAAACTCCATCAGGAACATTCAGCGAAGCAGTTTTAAAACACGAAAAAAGAGACCCTGACCTAGAGGAGTGTGTGTCTTTCTACAGGAAATTATTTGAGGAAAACTTTTTCCTTTACCCTCTTTTAATACAGACTGAAAATTACAGGTTTTCAAAGTGGATGCCTGAAACCTATTATGTGAATCCAGAGCAGCTAAAAATAGCCTGAAATTGGGATGGTTTACTGGAAACCAAATCTTTATCACTCCCTGCAAGTCCCCGCAGGAATATAATGATTTAAGGACACACTGATAAGTATTGTCTTGGTTTACATAAGGTGAGGTCACTCTAGGTCAAGGTGGGTACAGGGGGTACGGTTTTATATTTGCGATGCCAGAAGACACTCCCTGGCAGCGGTGTGCCCATTTCTTACCCACGCAGGGAGGTCACGCTTGATTTTGGACACCTTGGTGGATGTGTACTCCTGCTCGTTGTCGAGCAGCTGTATGGCGGACTTCAGACGAGCCTCCTTGGCTTCTCGGGCATGTTTCCATCCCGTGTAGACCATCATCCCGAAGACCAGCAGGCTGGTGCTGACCCGGTAGTAACCGGCCAGGTAGACTGGCAGCAGGGCACCCAGACATTTCCCAAATGTCCAGAGCACAGCCACCGCACTTATCCCCTTTGGTCCAGTGGGCTGCGTGGCGACTGCGGTGTCGGGTCTCTTCTCGGCATCGCCTGAGCTCGGCCGCTCGGTGCCCTTGGCTTCACTCGGTTCCGATTTGTCGCTTTGCATGATGATATAACCCGGAACTAAGATTTTATTTTTTTTTTTAAATATACCAATATGTTATCGTTTGATTTAAAAACAAAACAAAACAACAAAAAACAAGTTTTAAAAGTATTAAATTGGCTTCACGGTTTTCTATAACGTTACATCTCTAACGTCAACTACCTCCAGATTGAATAAACGCAGCTGTCGCTTCTCTCAAGCTTCGTCCACTATTCGCCCGCGCAGCATCTTCTTCTCTGGTGTTTAAATACGGTTATTTTTCGCTGAGTTGGAGCAGTTTTTACAGAGCAGGCACGGGCCCTGAAGAGTGGTCGACAGCGAGTCCTGCTCTTCGCTGGGTCCCGTTATCTGGATGAAAACACGCCCACTAGAGGAGAAAAAAAAAAAAAAAAAAGAAATGCATCTTTGACCGTTTCGCTGCTGCGGTAAGACAAGTCATCAGTTTATTGACATTACCATCATTACTGCAGCATTGCGTTACCCAACAGCGGAACTCTGCAGGGCGCCGGCGTGCGCACTCAACAGCGTCGGTGAAAAAGAAAGTTTACCTTCACGGCGAAGCACAAAAGAGCCTCATTTCGAGAGGGAGATTTTTTTTTTTTTTTTTTAATACGGTCATGTCGTCCATGGTGTCAAATGGTTAACCCAGTAGTACTTGTGGACAATACCATGCGGCTCCAGTTTATTTTAAAACAGCAGACTGCGCACTCTCCTCAATCCCTAAATCCGTGATCAGTACACGCGCCCTGGGCTGAAATGAGCCCGTGGTTTATGATGAACCAACACCTTAGCTTGTTTGAAGAGCCTCACGGATACGAGGCTACTAAAGAAACGGGGTATTATGTTCAGGTTTACACAGTGCGACTCCACCCAAACAACTCAAGCAAAGGGATGTTTTGTGTTTTGTTTTTTTTTGGTCACTGTAAATTAAAGTGTCTGTCTGAGCACGACTAATCTTTCTTGTGTGAACTGTGACTGTGTCAGTCTGAGTACAAGACATTGGCTGTTAAAGTGACACAAGATTCATTTTTGACTGGTCGTTTTTTTTTTTTTGTTTTTTTTTTAATGTGCAAAGTACCAAAGTTAATTTACACTAGAGCAAACCACAAAAATAGAAACACCAACTGCTTCTAAAGTCTTCATGTCCCAACAAGGATGATGGCACAGCAGTCTTGCAGAGAAGTGGTCCAAACACTACAGATGACCTCACATATTTTCAGTTTGTTGCCTTTTTGTTTGTTTGTTTTGAACTGAATTTATCTGAAAAGATCCCTTTGGTGCACAGACCTTTGCCAGAATTTACAGGTCAGTCAGTCTATAGGAAAAAAACATCTCTGTAAAGTTTACACAGAACATAAAGTGAGAGAGGCTGTACAGTCTTTACCCTGCCCTTTACTGGAGTGTCTATACCTCACTCTTGTCACTCTTTTGACATCAGAGAAGTCTCGTTCACGGAGACCGTCTTAGTTTAAAATCGCCACTGAAGATGCTACAGTCTGACTTGAGGGTACTACAGCCCTGACCATGAATCAGTTAGTGAGGCAGAGTGGTGATCCTCATGCTTTGACTCGCAATAGGGTATGACACCATTGGGGTGGTGGCATGACTCATGGTAATGCCAGGCAGAGGCTGTGTCATAGACACTGCCACTGGTGCCACAGAAACAGCCACTGGTGCCATAGAAACTGGAGGTGCCATTCCTTGGGCAATGGTCTGTGCAAGGGCAGCTGAGAGGGGGGTTATCTCAGGGTTGAGGTGGGGTGGAGGAGCAGTGGGTGGGGCTGCATTAGTTGGGGGTGCTGCAGGGGCACCGGTGGGAGCTACCAGGTCTTGCTGCGTGACAGGCCGAGGCTGCAGTCCAGCGCTGCTCAGGGTGGTGTGAGTCTGGGCGATGCTGTGATTGTAGGAACTCACTGCACCCACAGGAGGCGCCAGACTCTGCTCAGTGGGTGCAGGGGTGGAAGACAGCGTCATCACCTTGGCCTGGCTTCGAAACTGGGCGTTCTGCTCAAGAAGAACCTCATTTGTGGCAATGAGATTTGAAACCTGAGAAACACAAGACATTGATTAGAGAGGAAATAATGTGTGTGCCAGACTCCAACATATTTTATAAGCAGAAACTTTTAAAAACACATTAACTCAATTAGAGGTTACTTTTCTTTTAACATTTTCTATTCTTAATATTTTTTTTATGATTTAGCAGTGCATTCATAAAAAAACAAAACAAAAAAAAAAACTGCAAGTCTTTTGTTCTTCCAGGAGTGTCTAATCTTATAATGCTGCTGAGTGAATTTTTCCTCCTATTTAAAAAAGAGTGGACAAATATATTCATTTGTGTCTTAGTCGGGTGAAAACCCATGCAAGTCAGCTGTTTTTAAAAAAAAACAAACAAAAAAAACATCTAACATATCTTTTGTTTAGGTTCATTATTGCTACAAAATAAACATTTCCTCCATTGAGTATCATGCATAATTTACAGCAACAACATTTCAGCAAGTAATACTTGCTCAACTCAAGTAATTAACCAGTGTTTAATTGACTTTAACACATTGTACTGCACTGCATTAGACTGTAAAGTGTGCCTGTCATATCTGGTATTAGTTGTTAAACAGTCATGTTAGAAAATAAATACAAATGTTTACATTTGTCTGTCATGTAAGTTCTATACATGAGTGGAAAGCTAACTAGTCAGTACAATTTCAAAGACACCTCAGAGATCTAAAATGATTAGTAATAAATAAATTAAAATCCCGCCTGTTTTTTCCCATCTCTCATTCTAACCTGCTTCTTTAACTCTTCCACTCGCTTCCGCAGGAGGGAGTTTTCTTCCTCCAGGAACCTGTACTCAAGAGGACGTGACGGCAAGGTGGCTTGAACTCCAAGCTCATAGTGTCCACCTACGCTCCCATCTGCCAGGCGCAGCCCCTCCAACCGCCGTCTCTTCAACTGTAGAGCAGTGTGATCCATCGAGGCTTCCAGGGAACCAGCATCAAACAGCCCATTCTCAAGTAAAGGGTCATACACTGAGCACGAGCTCCTGTCATAACGCCGCTGTCCTGAAGAACTTATCGATAGACACCCACTTATCCCACCCCCACCTACTCCCCCAATTCCTGAGATACCTGGATCTCTGCAACCACCCAAGCTGGGACAGCCCATCCCCATCATATTACTCCCACCTCCACTTCCCACAAGTCCCTGCATTCCACCACAGGCACCTCCTCCACCACCACCCATCCCTCCCCCAGTATTCACCATTCCACTGGCACCTGGCCCCATAACACCCCCCACTCCAACCCTGGAAGGCTCATATTCGTAGTCTTTTTTGACATGGCGAAATTTACACTTGTTTCCCCTCTGGCACTCTCCCGTCAGGAAGTCTCTGCAGATAGGGACCTCCCCACGGCTATGGGGGAGATCCATGGGGGACAGGCCCAGTCGAGCCGCAACTTTCCCTCTTAATCTGAGGGGTAATTCTCCTGTTTTCTTGTAGTAGTCCTCATCCTCTTTAGATCCATGGACAAAGCGGCAGTTGGAGCGCATACACTCCTTATTCTGATGGTCGTGGCAAAAGATGAACTCGTTCTTTTGCACTCCCAAATCTGGAACCTCATTAAAATCTGGGTGTCTAAAGCGGCAGCGCTTTCCTCTCTTGCAGACATTGCGTATGAAGTCCCTACAGACACCGTCCAATGCAAGTCCTGCACCTTGTCCCCCACCTCCGCCATTCCCACAACTGTTGCCGTTTCCGAGTGCTCCTCCTCCACCCATGCTCCCAGAGCCAGAAATGTTGCCTCCAACACTTCCTCCTGAACCCCCTCTGCCCTCTGCCGAGCCCCCTGCCAAACCAGACCCAGGTCCTCCTTCCTCACCCAAACTACCACCACTGCCACCACCACCTGACAGGTAGGAACTGTCCCGGTCAGGCATGGCGCTTGGCCCAGCTCAATGAGAAAATAGCACTCATCTCATGTATATGACAAGGGCTAACGTGATCTTGCAAACTGTCACATGCACAGGTAAAGCAGTCATGAATTGTTTTGGCCTTTGAGTAGTGAAATCTTCTGATCTGCAAGAGAAAAAAAAAAACATGAAGCCAAGATTAAATGTGTGTTTATGAAGTATATAAAGATATGAAAGATGGTGGCGAACGTTATGTCTAAACTGGAGAAGTATGTGTTGTGGGAGAAAATGCATTTGTTGTAGATATAAATGACTTTAATATAAATATAAATGACTATAAATTAGTGTAAAATCATGTATATTTTTAGATACTAGGCCCCCAGCAGCTCAAGGGTAAGGAAAGGGTCTGTGAGAATATGAAAAATACCTTTGGGGAAAAAACAGGAAACTAAGTATACAGCTCTGGAAAAAATTAAGAGACCAATGCAAAATTATCAGTTTCTGTGGTTTTACTATTTATAAGTATGTGTTTGAGTTAAAAAGAACATTTGTTTTATTCTATAAACTACTGACATGTCTCCCAAATTATAAATAAAAATAGTCATTTAGAGCATTTATTTGTAGAAAATGCAGAAACTTAAAACAAAACCTCAAATAATGCAAAGAAAAAAGTTCATAATCATTTTTAAACAAAACAATACTAATGTTTTAACTTTAAATTGGTTCAGAAACCAATATTTGGTGAAATAACCCTGATTTTCAATCACAGCTTTCATGCGTCTTGGCGCGCTCTCCACCAGTCGTTCACATTGCTGTTGGGTGACTTTATGCCACTCCTAGCACAAAAATTCAAGCAGCTCAGCTTGGTTTGATGGTTTGTGATTATCCAGCCTGGCTCTTCTTTGCTTCTCATTGATGAAGGGCTTTTTTCTAGCTTTGCACAACTTCAGCCCTGTCCTTAAGAGCCTGTTTGAATCGTTCTCACCATGCACTTCACCCCATTTGCTATTGTTTTTGTAGGTCACTCAATCTCATCCTATGGTTGTTGAGTGACATTTGAATGAGTTGGTGGTCATCCTGGTCAGTGGAGAGTCATTTTTACCCTCTGCCAGCCTGTAGCTTTGTTGTCCCCAATGTCTGCTGCTTGACCTTGTTCTTATGAAGCCCCATTAAGTAGGTTGAGTGGTGCTTGTGTTGGAATTCAACAGACACTAGAATGGAATGGCTGCCACACATGTAGAGATGCTGATTGAAGAAAAATTTGAAGTGGTCTCTTAATTTTTTCCAGAGCTGTATGTTCCAACAATGCAGGGGTTACACTAAATCTGGGCACCAGGAAGAGGGCTAAACATTGCAAGGAAACATGCAAGGAAACAGTGCATCCACTCACACTCTGATATCCTTAGGCTGCAGGTGAAACATATGTTTTCACTTATGATACATGGTGGTTTGAAACTCAACACATGGCGTTTGGAAAATGGTGGGAGAAAAAAAACAAACAAAAAACACCTGGTTGGTGTTGGTGACAAAGAACAAGTAGTAGCTGCAGCATATAGGGGTTTTATCTCATGGCTACAGCTCATCTGTTCATAAGAGGAATGGGGTGTTGGTGACAGCTGCAGTCCAATACCTAGAGCCTCAGAGGGCAGGGAGCAGACAGGCCTCCTAGCAATAGCCAAACAATGTGCCTGTCAACACTAAAGGTTGTTTGAGCTCAGCTATATAAAACCAAGCTATATGACAAGCAGGTGGTTCATGTGAGATGCCTTAAGTGCACCAGGTTGAGCGATGTTTTAAAAAAAATAAGTTAACACCAAAGTCAGTTTTGTAACATCAATACCATGGCTGGGTGACCAAGTGTGGATCGGGAAGAGTGCAAAGGAAACAGAGAGCAAATATAGAATTAAAAATATACTGTACTTTTTATTTAAACCAGAAACCTAGCAACAGTCCAACTGATGCACCCGCCACATCTGTATGAGGATGGATGTTTTCTTTGTCTGTTAGAATGAATGTACCATGTACATGTTTGTTAGATTGTGTGAATGAATGTGTGAGAGAAAGCGATAATACAATATAATACAGTGCTACACTGAGCTGTATCCAGAAGGGTTTGTGTACATGCTTTGTTGCAAATAAACCAGCATTTTGTGAAAGTCTCTGAACCTCTGTGTGCTTTGGGTGTCCTCGCCTACAGTTTATCTCTTATTCTCACATATCTCACATAGAGTTTCTGTGGTACCTCAAGCAGTCAGATTGGGCCCCAATTTAGTTTCAGTCGTAAGAGTTGCAGCTTTAAATCCTGAAGTTTTCCGAGTTCTGGAAAAAACAGAGTCTTGGGGAGCCAGCCAGGAAGCTTCAAAGGATCCCAGACTCACAGAGGAAAACTGGACCCAACCCCAGATTGGGCCACCCAGAAGTCTGTAAGGTAAGCAAAGGTAAAGCATCTTTTTGAATTTTCCCACATTCATACTTTTTAGTAAGAGGGAGCAGTGCCTTCTTTGGAGACAGCCTCCTCAAATAATGCTGCTAAATTTAAACTATAAAATTTTGATGAGAGACTTATACTACACTGTGCTAAGTTGATTATTAAAATTTTGATTTTATGGTGGGAAGAGAAGTTTCAAAGTTATCAAGAGCATGCTCTAGCATGAGAGAATATAAATATAGTGACTGAACAAATCAAAAACACTTGACCTATTATACAAATGTGTTGTTTTAAGTTTACATGTTGATCAATTGTTATGTGCATATGTGATTATTGTGTTAGCATGTGATAGTAACTAAGTAAATAGTACTGGTGCTGTTATCAGAGAGTATCAGTCGATTTCAATTCTTTTGTGGCATCAACAGGTGATCAAGATTACTAATGCATCAAGTAATGTACAATTCAATAGTAAGACGAGGGGGAAAAAACAAATACATGTATTGTGCGTGAGTGTTCAATGTGTGTAAAAAAATCTAAAAAAAAAAAGTTTTATCACATGCTACTGCATATGATCTCTCTCAATAATTTCATTGAGCATGTTTCTATTTGGAAAGTGCCTTGAGATAACTTTTGTTGTGAACTGGTGCTAAAAAAATAAATGGACTTGACATTCTGTTGCTTCTGATAGTTTTTTTTTTTTTTTTTTTAAATTATGTGCTCTTTGGTTTACAGTCACACATTATTGTGGTTTAATATGCTCCATGTCTCTCTTCTGATACAATTTGTTGATTTTCACTGTGATTATGTGCGTCTCTGTGAGGTTCCAGATGAACAAAATCAAATTTATATGTATTCCACTCAATATTATATTTATCACATCATCATATCATTATCATCACATGCATCTCGGTCTCTACCTCACTTGTCCTGCAGTGACCACAGACTCTCTTCTCTGTTGGCAGCCAGGACACCTCATGTGATCAGACTGTGGTCACTGAGTATTTGGTCCGGATCGAGTTTGGCTTTATTTCTGACAATAGGACTACACTCCAAGAATTTATATTCATGGATTCAGGCTAAGTAATAATGCCTTTTTGAGTTTCGATCTGATTTGCCCTACATTTTATAATTTACATTCTTTTACTCTGATTACCAGTTGGGAAGTGATACAGGTCTGAATTCAATCGCTCTTTGTTAACTGAGTCTCAGGACCGGCTCACAGAGTCTCAGGACCGGCTCACAGAGTCTCAGGACCGGCTCACAGAGGGGATCTAAGAGGGGTCAGCTCTTGGATTTGCCTGGATGTGACTAAAACCTTAGCGTCGTGGGGTCTCGATATAAATCACCCATCTTCAAGAAATGGTGCATGTTTCGGTAAAACAACATAGCACGAGGTTGAAATAAAGACACATGCTGGCTGATGGTAAATAAAGCAAACTCTAACACCTCATATTTCTGACACTAACAGGGTGCTAAGAGACCGTATGGGTCTCTAGCTAATATTAGCTGGTGATTGTTGCATAGCTCGTCGGCTAAATGCTAACGTCGTCTTACCAAACAGAAACCTGGAGTAGGATCCAGCTGAGTGGCTCCCACGAATAAACGCCACACTCAAATTCACCGCAACGCCTCCGTGTATTTCTTCTAAAACAAAAGAAACAAGGCCTGCGTTATTTTTTGATAATCCCCAAGGCCTCGGTGCTGTTTACCACATTTCTTGAGCTAGCTCTCGCTACCAACGAAGAAGACGAGCCTCTTCTTCTCCGTTTTCCTCGAGCCGTCGTTTCCCGACATCTAGCGGTGAAAGTAACGAACGGCATCTAAATTGAAATTTGTTGTCCTGTTTTAACGCGGATATAATTTATACACCGTGTTAATGTGGATGTGGCAACAAAACCTCCATTACACGGTGAGTTAACACAAAGAAAAGCTGCGCGCGGCGCCACGTTAACTCTGGTTCTTTTCCGTGTTTTTGTACGTAATTTGCCTGAAATAGTCGTAACACCTTAACTAAATTAACTTCATGCATGTTGTGTACCTGGGTCAAAGTTAGACGCCCGTGGCCCCGCTGAGCGCTGTCACTGCCGAGGTGCAGACTAGTCGGTGGATAGTTTTATGCACATGTAAGCATGTAAGCTGTTAAACCACAAGACAGCGCCCGCACACACACACACGCACACAGAGATAAACTGTTTTGTTTGACAGTATTAGTTCCTCTTTTGTGCTCAGGCGCTCAACATGGCAGTGGTGCAAGGTGTCCCCCGGTGGATGCGAGCCTGCGCGGTCCTGCTGCTCTGCTTATCTGAAGCCGTGGCCGCAGCCTCAGAGACCAACAGAAACTACTATGACGCCCTCAATGTTGAGCCAACAGCAACTGACAGCCAGATAAAAAAGGCTTTCCGCAAACTGGCCATAAAGCACCACCCCGATAAGAACAAGAGCGTCGATGCAGAGAAGACCTTCAGGGAGATTGCTGAAGGTAAAACACGCCTACAACACACTGGACCTTAGGGGAACCTACATGAGCTACACAAGTGAAAGTCACGTTCAGTTTTAGACGTTTCTCTGTCTCCTTAATTGGTACCTTAGTTCAGAGGATCTCAAATTGTTTTCACCTCAGAGACCCCTGAACTGACACAAACTACACCACAGACCCAAACCTGATTAGATTTTTGCTTTTAGGTGTTTCATACATGATCAAAACACTGTGCTACTTATGGGTGGATGGAATAATAGTGGTAGTAAATAACTTCCTTATTTTCCAGGGGATCCACGGGAACTGCCTCAAGGATCCCCCACTTTGAGAACCACATCGGCAATATTGATGCTGTCTAATACAACATCCCTGTAATAAATCCTAACATCATTAGGGCTATTTAGAGTTCGGCATTTGCTGCCTTATCGGTGTAGTTTGTGTTGGTGTTTCTAGTATTTAGTCTACTCCTGATATAAATGTGATGGAAAATATCAGGACCCAATATACAGTGAAACATTATAAAAGTGAACATTATAAAGTTAATGGTTGTTAAAAATATGAACTGAGTGTACATTCACTGTAGTTAAAGAAATAACTCTGTTTACTCCTACTGCAGCCTACACTGTGCTTTCCAACAAGGAGAAGAGGAGACTCTATGACGATGTTGGCCACGAGGCATTTCTAAAAAACGAGGTTTCTGTTGATGCTGCGGATGAGGATGAGACAAGCTTCCACTTCAGATTCTCAGACTTCTTCCAAGACTTTGAAGATAGCCCCTTTGTGGAGGAGACACACTTCCACTGGAGCTTTCATCAGGATTGGGAAGATGAGGACGGCCCATATGAACATTACAGTTTTGAAGAGCCAGGCTTTAACGTTTATTTTGAGGATAGGGATGAAAATGAGGAAGAGTACTACTACTAGATATTTGACATCTTTGTCGTCTATTATGCTTCAACTATTATGTTTTCGTGTGCTGTTTTTTATTGATAAGAAAGTCTCCATATTAAAATGTTTACTCATGCCTTGTATTCTGCGTCTTTTATGGGGCGACTTGTAAGTTGAGTGGTTGTTTACAGGCTTGTGAGGTTGTAAGGCAGACAGCTGGGTAAATGATTGGACCGTTACGCCACTCTTCCTGTGTGGGTGTGTCGAAGGCACAGAGTTACTCATCCTTTTCCCTGCGCCAGCACTTTAGATTTGGCACTGTTTTACTCCATTTTTCTCAGGGCCAGTGTGCACTTTGACCCAGAGGATATCCTGTGCCTTCTCAGCAGTTGGAGTGGGAGCGCACTAAAGCCCACAAGACAAAAGAGCTTTGCAGCTTTATGCACTTTTATTGAGATAAACGGAGTTTTAGGATTTCTACAAAGCAGATAAAAGACAGACTGGAAACATTAACTTAAAAGCTTGACAATGATGGTAAGTACGTCTGAAAGTTGTTTTCAACCTGAGCGTCATGTGACTTTTACTCCAGACAGACATCTGTATATGTACGCACAATGGGTTTTTCTTCCCCTTCAAATTTAGTTTGCACAAAAACAATATTTTCCCAGCTACTGTTTTGATAAAAATTAACAGCTACATTTTTTATTACAGCAAGAGGTACAAGAAGTGACAAATGCTTTTAGTTTCCATGGTCATAACATCAAGATTACAGAGGTGCTGAAAGACGGGGACACACTTAACTTTCTAATTGTTTCTCAAAAGGTGAGAAAAAGATTATTTTACTCATTATTTGTTGCAGGCAATGAGAACATTTAATCTAGATCAACACAGCAAATCGCAAGGATAGGTCAGTTGACGTGCTTGAATATAGCAATAACAGATTGTCATGATGCATTGACTCTCCTGTGTGTGCCAGGTGTCTGGGACTGGGGAGTACCATGTGGACCGGACCTATGATGATTTTGAATGGCTGCAGCAGCACCTGTTATCTCAGGAGGAGGTACCTGGGATACAGGGAGTCATAGTCAGTACTTAATTTCATCTGCACTCAGTCCTTTATCTGACTTGTAAACCTCTACACACGGTTAACGGGTCTAGTAAATTAGCTGTGAGTTGTCTTGGTTGCTCAGTCTGTGATCAGTTTCTTCCTGTTTTTAGGATTGTACCGCCTATTTTACAAACTGCAAGTAATAACTCAAAATGACAACCTCTTAAAATAATGCTTTCTTGTAACATGGTGCTTTTGTAAATGAGAAAATCACAAACCAAAACATTTACTTCATGCACTTACTTAACCACAGGTTAGAGAATGTGCTACCGTCCAAATTATAGGGAGCACTTTTTTGCTTTTCAGACACTTTCTCATTTGCCTACTTTACATCGTCCATTTCTGATCTTAGTGCTGGTAACCTCTTCGGAGCTGTAGAAAATAAAGTGGAAGCTTTCAGTTCACAATGGATTCCTATCAGGAAGTATTTTCCCTCTTGCACAGTGACATGAGTGTTTATGTTCAGCAGGGATGAGTTTGTTATGCATTAGAGAAACACACACTGTATGATATCAGATCCTTGAATCTTATGTTATTTGCAAGTGCAGTATATATTAAAAACAATTAACCTTACCAGGGTCTCCTAAACCAAGCCCCTAATGAAAGAGAGGTTTGAATAAACTACAGAAGAAGTGTTACTTTTAAAAACAACATGGGCTTTAATAGATATATTATTTATTCTTTCCTTCAAGTTCCCTCCTGTTCCCGCAAAGGCTCAGGTGAATGCAACTGCCAAGGTTATGAAACAGCTTGGTGAGTACATCTGAAGGCCACCTTTTCACAAAAAAATATCAAATACAATAAATTTAAAAAGTATATATAGTCCCCTTCAGTGTCCCTTCTGTTGTACAGTTGTTGTCAAGTGTGATATTGAGTTATGGTTAAAATGTTGAATGCTTTCCTGAAGGTTTCCTTGGTTTGGGAGAGTGGCAGCCATACTGTAAAGCACTGGAAACTTTCCTCCGGCAGGTTGCTTCACACAGCATACTCAACAAAAATAAAGCTCTGGAGATCTTCCTTACTAGCACAGAAGTAAGTGAACACAGATTAGTTTGTAATTTATTTATTTACTTTTTTGTTGTTGTTGTTGTTGTTTTTACAATTAGCATCACAAAAAATTGTTATTAGTTTAGTTATAAAGAGTGCAACATGACACCTTTTTGTGAGCGGTAAAGATAGTAAATGGTTAAACTTTCACTGGCATTGTTTCAGATGAGTGAATGGAGATATTCATGTGACAAATATAAGACCCTCCAAATATATGGAGGAGGAAAGGCCAATGATCTGCACTTTACCAAAGGTGGTCTGTACTGTAGAATCATAGTGAAATTTGCCCTGTGGATCACCATCATCATGAAGTCTCCAACTGACTGGCAAACAGTATGCCAGTAAATGTCTCCAGGACCACATTTTGCCATGATCGCACACACACACACACACACACACACACACACACACACACACATTCAACCTAAAACTAACCCTAACCCTCAGTCAGACTCACATTACCTTTGTTCTAGCTCGTGACAAGCTAGTGGCAGGCTGCAGATATTTTTATGGACACAGATGGATGAACCATATAAAAGTGCCTTTTTTAACTATTGGACTGTGGACTTTAAAGAAGACGCAAATCCAAGTACCACTGGATTGACAATACCTCACAGTGTTGGTGCAAACACAACATTTCCATACAACTTTGTTTCAGAAGATTATGTTTGTTAAAGCATGGGTTCATTTGCAGTGATCAGCATTGTCGCCTCGCAACAAGAAGGTTCTGGGTTGCATGCGTGGATTTTTTCCCACAGTCCAAAGTCATGCATATCAGGTTAATTGATGACTGTAGGTGTGAATGTGAGCATTAATAGCTGTTTGTCTCTCTATGTCAGCCCGATGACGGACAGGCAATCTATATGTGATGATAATGGATTGACGTTATCGATAGGAAAACACACCAAGCCATACATCAGTCTGATGAATACAGGGGCGCATGTGTGTGTGTGTGTGTGTGTGTGTGTGTGTGTGTGTGTGTGTGTGTAATAAGCACTTAAAAGCGCTATCTGGTGTGATAAGTTCATAGCTGAGATAAAGTACATTCCCTAGGTACTAAATATTTTCACTGATTTTCACTTTATTGTCTCATAAAAACCACATATCTGATGTCTGTCGCACTCACGTGTGGAAAATTTAATATATTGTAGATACCGTGCATAAACACTGTAAATGTTGAAAATGTTGCAGCTTATCTGTGTAATTGTGTGTAGCCTCCAGGTAGACAAAGAGTAAGGAAAAACATTTTCAACCGGCTGAGTCAAGCTGTGGAAGAGATGAGGAAAGAAGGCCACAAGGTACACAACTGGGACTCATGAAGACAGAATTTATAGCCTCTATTCCTCTGTCTGAAGTGTTAATGCAGTACTTACTTGTGTGCACAGGATGTGGATGAGTTCTTTCAAATTGAACGTGACCATAACCTCATCCTAACTGGCTGTACCAAGAACGCAGCTGAGGTGAGCCAGTCATCTATTTGTTTTTTTTTGTTGTTGTTTTTTTTTTTTTTTTTTTTTTTGTGTGTGTGTGTGTGTGTGTGTGTGTGTGTGTGTGTGTGTGTGTGTGTGTGTGTGTGTGTGTGTCTTCCTTTTTTCTTCTCTCGTATCACCAGACACACACTGTCCTTTTGTCATTTGTCCTTGTAGAGATTCCTGGATGTGGTGCTGACCGAGCAAAGTAAGAAACATGCTTCGCTTTTAAAAGTATCCTGTGAGAGCAGACAGAGAAATCACTGGCTGTAAATCACAGGTGTTAGTGTTTTCAAACTCAAAAGATAACATGCGATATGTGATGTGGTAATGTTTACCTATATCAAAATAGCAGTTCAGCTTGTGCCAACTCGAGTGTTACTGTGTGTTTCATGTTGTGCTTTTATGCAGAAATAGCAGTGGCCTGTGGACACTTCTCAGCAGCTCTGCATCTCTGTGTGGAAGCAGGGGAGGATCCTGACAAACAGGCTTTTTCTAGGTGAGACAATAACAGTATTAGGGCACCACTCATAGCACATGTACTTAAAGTTGATGCCTATGAAAACTGCATTAAGTTACAATAACTCAATTTGATTACAGAAATATATACACTATCTTTTTTTTTTTTTTACAGGATTTGTGTGAAATTATCTGAAGTATTTGATACTATAAAGGTAAATTCTTTGTCCTTTTTAACAAATAGACACACATCATAATGGATCATTGCTTTGTCAAATGTACAGATAATGTGCTGGTTTTTGGGCAGAATAATATGATGAGTGTTGCTGAGAACAATGTGAACACTCTTGGGTTGAGCCTAGACCTGGAGTCACGCTACCAAGAGGCAGAAAAGGTGGGTTTTGCAGTTCTAAAGTTATTTTAGTGACTAATAATCATGTATGTAACATGAACATTATGTCCAATGCAGGAAATGCTGTTTAGGAGAACCAGTAAACTAGTGGAGCTAGAGACTGCAAAAAAGAATGCAGAGAAGGCCAAACCTGTGAAGAAGGCTGCTGTGAGTGTCCTACGCCCATGTACAGGAACATACTGTTCGAGCCTTTGTGCTTGCTGTCTTATGACCAGCAGGTGTCAGTAACGCTCTGCTGATATCATTCAGTAGTATTGTGAAAGCTGATGTGAAGGAAATAGATGCAAGTATAATCTATGTGTTCAGTCTGATTACGATCAAGTATGTAATGTTGATGACATGCTCTCCATATTCATCAGATGGAGGAGGTGAAGAAAGCAGCGGAGACAGAGTTTGATCACATTTGCAACGTTGCTAAGAAGGAGGTAAAACATCCAACCAATTTAAAACTGTTTCCACTTTACTTCACCATCCCCCAACGCCATCAAGTTTATTATGTATGTTTCCACGTGCCTATTGTGTATGTATTAATGTGTGTGCCATGTGCATCTTCCAGATTGCACTGTTTGAGACCCTCCGTGTGGAGATGTTGCAGCAGGCTCTGGTTCAGTGGTGTGAAAAGCAGCTTCTTACAGCAAAAGAAAGTGCTGACCAGTTCAACAAGCATCTGCAAGCCTTTAGAGAGATGGCCTAGTGACCTCACTAGCACCTTCTTAATGAAGCATCCTCAATATGTCTAAACATAGCAAGGGATAACCCAAACATGTCCTCCACCCTGTTGTAATGTAGCCTGATAGTTTAGTGGATTCAGATACACAGTGTCAATAAAGAAAAATAAATAAAGAAATGTAAGTTTAAGAGAAAGAAAACCTTTCTCATAACTAAACATCATCATCATTATATCATGCATTATTATAGATTCGCATTTAAGCGCGCACACACACACACACACACACACACACACACACACACACACACACAATCACTCCTCACTCACACTCTTACCAATAAAGTCCCTGTAGAAATGGTCGTTTTGAGATCTTAGCAGAGGACTTGTCATCTGTTCAGGCTATTGTATGAGTGTACATGTTCCATACTACTATCATACATTTGTGCTGAGAACATATTGTGCTGCTCTCTAGTCACTACATCAACTGGGGTCACACAAAATAAAGAGTGATGAATTGATTCCCAAAGTACCTGCTTGCCTTTGTGTGTGTTTCTTACTCCTGGATCATTAATCAGTTGGTTTGGCTGCTCCTGCAAGGACATGGCAGCAAGGGCACTGTGTCGGCTTATTGTTAGGCTTTTGAAACTATCTTGGCTCTGTGAAGACAATAATAATATTAATAATCTTGCTTACAATCTATTCAGGATCAATCAATTTTCAATATGATTGCACAGGAGCTTAAGGGAGATCTGGTATAAAACTATAACACACTTAAAAGAGATTTTTGCACTTAAGCACAATGTCATTCTCCCCTTCTATGTCTGCTGAAGATGGTGGGTCCATATCTCAGCGCTGCTGTGTGGTTCATCTCATCTGTTCCAGCCTGTAATCTCTCCATTGGGTGAATTAGGAGGAATGGTTCCCATTTGGGGGAATGAGTCAGAGAGAGATAGATGACTGGTCATGTAAGAAGAGAGACTAGAGAGGAGGTTGGGCTCATTTGACAATGAAGAAGTAGATAAAGGGCATGCAGTGCCAAGAGCTCGTTTTCAATCCACCCAAACAGAATGAATTATTAAGAGGAATCATGTGGTATAGTCTTCAGTTAGAATGTAAATCTATTTAGCTTTGGATAATATAATTTCTATATCTGATTTCTTGCTCATAACAAGCTTCTCCTGAGCCTCAGTTAGGCTCCCACAGTGCTCAAAAACGAAAATCAAATAGTAGCAGCTCTGAAGCTATATTTAGGAACAGCTGAATCCTAATGTCACCATATTATTCATTCCATTGTTTTTTTAAAATGGAGTTTATTAAACCATAATTTATCCAACACGTCTTTTGAGATACATTATGTGTGTTACAAGAGACCTGGCCAAAATGCTAACACGTGACACCATATTTTAGCAAATGTTAGCGCACCTGAGGAAAATGGAAGCTTCGTTAATTTTAAAAGTATTTAGTCATAAATAGTGATCTGCTAATGGTGCTAGATGAAAAAAAAAATAAGGGTTCATCATCCAGGTGGGAACCACTGATATGTGCAATTTCTTCACAGTCCATTTTGTTTGGTATTTCTTAAAAAAGCTAAAAATGTCAACCTACTGAAAAAAAAAGTCAGGCAAGGACAGAACGTCATGTCAATCTATGAAATAAGTGTTGCGATATCTCAGGACAGACTTATTGACAGACTGATGTTACTACACCCCAAATCCATGTCACTATAATAGTCCTATGCATCTAAATGTGTGAACAAATTAAAAATGTGCATATAAGTGCTCCACAAAGCAACAGTTCCTAAGTGTGCATGCTAATATTGTAGGTTTGTCCTGATTCAAAAAAGCCAAGATAATTGTACTAAAAACTACAAATTGTACCTGAACAGCTTGAGCATTTATTCACACTCCACTCTTCTATCCTGAGTATATCACCTCATTTATTGGAAAAGCAAAATTTGCGTTCATATCACATGCTAGTCACTGAAATACCAGACTGTCTTTTTATGCTCCATTTTATGTTGTAGAGATAGTAACAAAAAGACATTCACTCTCCTTATAGTACACACATTTATTGATCATTAAATCTAGCAATTACACCATGCAATTTTGCACTTCATCTTTGTGGTATATTGGTTTTAATGAGGCGCAGTAAAAGTTAAAGGTAAGAAGTTTATGGACCATTTTTACGATTCTGTAGTTTTACCTCTTTATCCAAAAGCTTCACTCTACCTGAGAAAAACACTGTGGACACAAGTCTGAGATATGTGGGTGATAATGAACAAAATACATTACATATGCTGTACTTACACTATGCAATACAAATGGAAACTCCATGTTTTTCTTGACAGGATTCTATATTTCGCAACATCCTCTCTGCTATTATTCAAAGCTGATGGAGTCGTGCTCTCTTCCCTGCTGCTTGTCACTGCATTGTACCAGATGAACTGTACAACAGAGATGCCACATTTCTAGTGCTTTCATTCTGGTGCTGCAGAAGCTAACTAGCACACAGGGTGAGTGCATATGGACACATCTCACACACACTACACGCACACACAAAAGACACTTACACACACTTACACACAAACAGAGCATTGGCATGATCTTCCTGTCCTTGATCTGGGTCATACTCTCAGCCGTTGAGATAGGCTCTCATTAGTGTGTGTGTGTGTGTGTGTGTGTGTGTGCATACCACTGGAAACATGCACTTAAAGCTGATTCTCTAAAGTAGCTCATTACTGGTGGAAAGGCAGCACTCAGCACACACCCCCATGGCCTGACAAGGACTGGTTTGTCAAGTGCAAAGTTAACGCAATAGCTTGTCAGAATACCATGTGAGAAGGCCTTAATACTCAGCCATGTCAATGAAACTGCACCATACTATGATGAGCATGACAGTTTGTTTATCGGTCGATGATAAAAGAAATATACTGATTAGCAGCTTTAATCAGCGTTTACACAGGAGAGGTTTTATTGTTGCTTGTTCATTCTCTGGTGTCATAAATGTGCCATGGGTGATTTACATTTTGCTTTGAGAAATACAGGAATTTATCTATGGTAACAGATGTGAGAATAATTGAAGTGGGGATATTTTATCTTAAATTAAGAATCAAACAGTATATTACAAGATATGTAATTGAATGAGATAATCATAATCAATCCCTGATGCCAATAAACCATTTAAAATTATCAAAGGATTTAATGCTAAATTAATTCAACATACATAAGATACTGATAAAAAAAAAAAAAAAAAAAAGTTTTTTGCCATTTACTTAATACAGCAATTGTATGTGATGGCAGTAGTAAATCAGAAATTCTCTTTTGTCTCTCTCTGTGACTATACCCCCCCCCCCCTTCAGAGATGCACATTGCTGTTCTCCATCTTCACAGCCTTCTCTGATATCTTTGAGGATCCGCGACTCCAGGGAAGCTGCAAGAACAAAATTTGACTACAGAATGCTAATATGAAAGTTTCTCCTTTTCCTATTTTCCAATTAAGACTTGACATCCCTGTCAATTACACCAGCCTTAAAATAAAAAAAGTAAAAATGAAAACACTCTCTGAACTCTTCATCCTGTATTCAATTGCATGGTGCTCGTGTCATGAGGAGCAAGGCACTGGTTATGCGCTACAACAAATTAGTGAGCATGCTGCAGCTGGGTTGAGTCAACCCAAGGTTGTTGGCACCTCATTAAATCTAATCACTGCCGTACACAGATTATGACTCATTAAAAGTTTGTAGGATGGAGAGTGAGACAGGAGGAGAGGGAGAGAA
Organism: Rachycentron canadum; assembly: GCA_038496675.1. Lineage (NCBI taxonomy): Eukaryota > Metazoa > Chordata > Actinopteri > Carangiformes > Rachycentridae > Rachycentron > Rachycentron canadum. Next base: position 10,702,722 of record CM076649.1, on the reverse strand, counting down.
ACAGACAAATGCCATAATGCAGATGCCCTGACCATCTGTAGTTTCTACTGGTTCATAAAGCACATTCCAGTCTGACTGCAGCACAAGACAAGGTAGGCTTGACAAACTCGAGCCTCTCTACTCTAAAATCAAACCTGATGGAATCACTCCACCAATGATTTGGTGGAGTTATTCCCCCCTGCATTGGATTACAGCATTGCAAAGCATTAGACTTGCTAATTTAGTCAATTTCTCTGTTCACTACTGAATGGAGCCATAAATATTAATGCTTTCACACTCCCCTCCTGGCTGTTTGTCATGTGTTGAAGTGATTGCGGGTGATATTGTTAATTAGGTTTGCAGGAATTATGTCTGTAGTGAACCTATGGACACGCTGACATCCTGAGGTGATGACTTTCCTGTCATTCTCAATGCACAGTCTGAATACACTGTAACACACAACACAGTAAACATGAACACAAGGCATGAAGGTGGCAGGGAAAACTGTCAATCATCTTCCATGACATGATGATTCATTTTTGTTTTCATGTCAAACACTCAAATTAAATATTAAAGAAGGAAATACATAAGGAATAATTATAGAGATGCAGTTTAGTCACAGAAAGGTACAGTACAATGAATACCAACAAGTGCACAGTAAATCACTTGCTCTTTCTCTCGCTCTCTCTCACACACACAAATACCAATTCACCCATTAGTGTAAAATCAATTATTCATCCATTTTTTCCACCACAGCTCTGACCAGAGGAGCTGGCTCTTCACTACAGAGGTCATTTTGTCACATGTGTTTAACATGTGGCCTTTTTCAGTCTCCATCACAAACAATGTGTCCTACAGCACACTCTATGCTCTGTGCTGCATGGGATGGCATGTGCTTACATGTGGTAACGTGTGTATTGTGTATATAACACTGCAGCATTAAAAGGATTTGAAGCCTGGTATATTTCTTCTTTTCCATAACAGTAAAGAAAAATCACCAATTTGAAAAAATCTGTTAGGTTTAAGGTCTAATCTTTATGTGTCATTATACCTAAACCAAAAAAGGATGGTGTAATGATAGTAGAAGATGTCAGCTTTTCTACTCTGAAGAGCAAAATTGTTTGTACATTATATGATATATTGAAGTTAGAAGAGTTTTCGAGGAAAATGCATTGATCACCAGAGGAAAGAGTTTCTTTTATCCCCATCAGCTACTTTACTATGTCCCTGGAGCTGCACAGGATTTACGGTTTTGTTCAAGGACACCGCAATGGGGTGATATTTGCTGCCAAAGGGGCTCATACTGAGGCCTTCTACAGTGGTTGAAGGACAGGCTCTTTGCTCACTGTACTGCATTCATTTTCCAAACAAACATACAAGGGCAAAGGAACCAGATGGAAAGTCATCCCAGGCCCAACAGCAAACATAGGCCAAACATCTGTTGCAGGGATGTATCCAAGCCCATTCTGGAGCTCAAGACAAGTCTCACCTCACCTTTCCTGCTGTTGTTTCCTCTGACTCAGACTTGGCAAAGAGATACAGATGGGATCACAAATGCCCCCTGGATACTGCTATTAAATTTCACTTTGCGATAATGCAAGCTAAAGTCTCATTAAATCTCAGTCAGAGATAATGCATGGTAAACTCCCATTACAGTTTGATTAGAAGGTGCGGGGCCTGCTGATTGTGTTTTTAATCAGATGCTTCCTCCTGCTGCAGAGCAAACAAGAGCTAAGAGGAGAAAAAGGAGGGAACAAAGCAAAAGAAGCTTAGTAAGCACTAACAATTTCCTTTCTCTCTAAGGACAAAGTAAAATCGTTGTGTATTGTTTTTGGAATAACGAAAGTATATGAGAGTGCATTTTAAATTGAATTGTTTTTCAGAGTTATTACTGTGTGACCACAGAAATTAGTACTTGGGTGGAAAGAAACCAATGTACACCCACAAAGACTCTTTTATCAGTTTAGTGTATTTCTGTTTAAGTACATTTAAACTTTACAAGCAAAATTTAATACTTGTATTAAAGTATACAATACTTGTATTGTATACATTTGTGCAGTCAACATTAATACTTGTATTAAAGTATATAGTATGGAACAAGGATGCGCCTGAGGCGCATCCTTGTTCCATGACACCACATTAATCATTTTAATAGCTTAATTTTATATTAAACTAATTTTTAATATTTTTAAATAATAGGCCTAACAGCCTGATTTTGCACAATACATATTTTTCATATAATATAATTCAAGATAATATTATTTAAACAGATTATGGGAATGCGTTTTAGAGAATCAATGACATGTATTACAATTGCATTTTAATGAACATAGCTATGTCTTAGATACACTAACAACTATCAAACTTAGCATTCACTGATACACGTACTCTTTTAGTAACAATGTCAGGAAGAAGGGTCACACAAGTAAAGACAATATGTGGATGGACTGTGTTTGCCCCTTTATCATTCAGTCAGAAAAGCAAGAGAGACAAGAAGTGAGTTGACCTGCATGTTGCCAGCACCCACAGAGTATGTTGGCAGTTTGTGGACAGTTGTGCCTCATATTCATATTTAAATAACTAGTGTTTTTCCACACAGATGGTACAGGACTTTTTAAAGTATCATGGAGAGGACTGGAGGAGTCAGCAGCTGTCTCTGTGCTTCCTGCTTGTTCAGACTCTGTGATTTATCATTGCCTCCACCCCTATTATTGGAGTACACCCTGCTCAGCAAAGTCAAATCAAGTATATTCACATTGCCCAAAATCCCATTCACTGTCTAATTGGGCACATTACCAATGGCTTCTATCTTGACTCAAGCTCTCTAAGAAGACAAAGAAAAACAACAAACGCAAAGACCTTTAGCACAAAGAGAAAAGAAAAGATGGAAGAAAAGTTCAGGTGAGGCAGTTCAAGGACAACTAGGGGTATAATCGAAGCCAGAGAGGAATAGAAATTACAACAAAAATAAAAAATTAAATTGACAAAATTGGCAGCTGTTTAGAACAAGAAGGAAGAGCAACAACTTCAGGATCTATGAGTTACAGGGTCCAGCATTTCTCAAAAGGAGAGGAAAATGATTTTGGGGCAATGCATGTAAAAAAAAAAAAAAAAAAAAAAGACCACAACATAAAACCTTGCAAGAGTAAAATACTTGCGTAATTATTTACCAAAGAGGTAGTAAAATAGCTATATACCTGGCTTGAGTGGCATAATAGAGACTATTTAATTCCCTTGAATTTAGAAATTTGTGCATGCTTGTAAGACAGTAAGAAAAAGATTGTTTTTTGCTGGATTTGAAAATCACTTTCAGAGGTTTTGGAAATGAAGCGGCCTTTCTGCTGACATCTTAAAGCATGTGAATAAACATAGTGATTATATGGTTTCTTAAGTACAGTGACTTGCAAAAGTATTCATACAGTTTGAACTTTTCCACATTTTGTCATGTTACGACCACAAACATAAATATATTTTATTGGAATTTTATGTGAAAGACCAACATAAAGTGGCACACAAAAATTATACATGATTTAAATTTTTTTTTACAAATAAAAAACTGAAAAACGTGGTGTGCAAAAGTATTCAGCCCCCTTTTCTCTGAGTGCAACCAATTGCCTTCAGAAGTTGCCTGATGATTGCTGAATGATCAAATGTTGACCTAATGACTAAATCGAGTCAACCTGTGTGTAATCTAATCTCAGTACAAATACAGCTGTTCTGTGATGGCCTCAGATGTTTGTTAAGAGAATATTGGGGAGCAAACAGCATCATGAAGTCCAAGGAACACACCAGACAGGTCAGGGATTAAGTTGTGGAGAAGTTTAAAACAGGGTGAGGCTATAAAAGATTTCCCAAGCTCTGAATATCTCATGGAGCAGTGTTCAATCCATCATCTGGAAAAGGAAAGAGTGTGGCACAACTGCAAACCTACCAAGACCTGGCCGTCCACCTAAACTTACTGGCCGAACAAGGAGAGCACTGATCAGAGATGTAGCCAAGAGGCCCATGGTGACTCTGGACGAACTGCATAGATCCACAGCTCAGGTGGGGAATCTGTCCACAGGACAACTATTGGTCAACTGCACAAATCTGGCCTTTATGGAAGAGTGGCAAGAAGAAAGACATTGTTAAAAGAAAACCATAAGAAGTCCCGTTTGCAGTTTGCTCTGGGCAGATGAGACAAAAATTTAACTTTTTGGCCTAAATGTAAAATTCTATGTATGGCAGAAAACATTGCACATCACTCTGATGTGCAGTGTTAGTTTCTAGGGACAGGGGAGATGGTCATCGTTGGAGAGATGGATGGAGCCAAATACAGGGCAATCTTGGAAGAAAACCTGTTGGAGTCTGCAAAAGACTTGAGACTGGGGTGGAGGTTTACCTTCCAGCAGGACAACAACCCTAAAGCCAGGGCTTCAATGGAATGGTTTAAAACAAAACATATTCATGTGTTAGAATGGCCCAGTCAAAGTCCAGACCTAAATCTAATCAAGAATCTGTGGCAAGATCTGAAAACTGCCATTCACAAACGCTCTCCATCTAATCTGACTGATCTTGAGTTGTTTTGCAAAGAAGAATGGGAAAAAATTTCAGTCTCTAGATGTGCAAAGCTGGTAGACATACCCCAAAAGACTTGCAGGTGTAATTGAAGCAAAAGTATTGATTCAGGGGGGCTGAATACATTTTGTACACTGCACTTTTCAGTTTTTTATTTGTAAAAAAAAAAAAAAAATAAAATCATGTATAATTTTCTTTGTACTTCACAATTGTGTGCTACTTTGTGTTGGTCTTTCACATAAAATTCCAATAAAATATATTTGTGGTCGTAACGTGACAAAATGTGGAATAGTTCAAGGGGTATGAATACTTTTGCAAGCCACTGTATGACAGAGCAAGACAAATTACTATTTGACGTGTAAGATTTACTGAGAAATATGGTCAAATTTGTGTGTTGATAGTAAAATTTACTCTATGATATTTTGACCAAACTCAACTTTTGTCATGAAGGTTAGAGCATATTAAGCCAGAGAAAATGACATTACAGTCCAGCCTGTTAGGTGTACTAAAGTCTCTGAGGTGGAGTCTATTCCAGCACTGTGTCCTAAACCGAATGTCCTGTGTGGATAGAGTGTGCTGCCTCTCTGCCTGAGCACTGATTCTTCTTTCTGTCTCGTTCAGCTAAAGGTAGGAGAGACGGAGGGCTTTGAAAGTGGAGCTGATAAAAAAGAATTTTTGCTGATTACAGCAGGAGCAGGATAGCTGACACAAAGATCTGTCCAGTCTTCTCATTAGGTCTGTTGCCTGAAAAAAAAAAAAAAAAAAAAACCCAGACATTTTCAACTGTAACTTTTAACCCTCTCCGTGGTACATAAACACAAACACACAGGAAGGACACAGGAAAGACACCAAAGCAGGTCGTGCATTGTGGCAGGAAATGTACGTTCATGAGCAAAAATACTTAATCTCAGTGGATCAAGATGTGACATTTAGTATGGCACATCTAAACCATTACAGAGAGCATTACCATACAAAGCATGTGGTTAGAGGGAACAAAGTCATTAAAAGTGGTGAGCATGATAGTACATTTTTAACAAGCCATGCTTCTGTTTTCTCTCCACCATTACACGTGTCTGTTGATGAGTGTGTGTATAACAGACCGATCTATCTCTGCCTTTCTCATGTTGTGAAACAGCCAATTAGAAGATGATTGGGGCAAAATGAACAGTACAGGTGGAAGAAATAAGGGAAAATTAGGGGAGAGATTGTTAGCAGGCACAAAGGGAGGAGAAGGTGAAGAAGCAGTGATGGACTATAACTCGAACAAAAGAACAGCGAAGATAAATACACACACACCTTTTTTGAAAAGGGAAATTAATTGGTCAACCTTTAACAAATCCAGAATTTTCTTTGTATGTGGCTGCAGTGTTATTCATTAGACAGGTAAGTGAATTATTCTCACGGAGTGATGAATGATGAGGGAGAGTGTGTCCAGTCTTGACTGAATAGTCTTTCTGTGTGCTGATAGTAGCCCCTCCTCCACTCAGAGAATTACAGGACACCGGGGGATACAACAACAGCTACATTGGGTCCCTCACTTTGGTCCAGACTGAAATATCTTAACTCTTGGATGTGTGGCTGGTATATGAAGGGACATTAATGTTTCCCAGACATTGTTGACTCCCTTGACTTTTCCATTAAGGGGGCTACTTACTAAATTTTTTTACTGCTACACAGACAAAATTAGGTTTAACAGCTGTTTACTCACCAGTCTAGAAGAAACATAGTGAGTTCAGCACCAAACTTTTTTTTACTGAGAGCTGTATACAGAGGCGGAAGGTAACCCTCCTGTTTTGCTTCTATTTTTCACACTTCTTTTCTTCTACTAAAGTTAGCATGCTAACCAGCTAGCTCTGGCCTGGTCAGCCCATCTTGTCACTTTCCGATACTGACTCAATGTAGTGTCCAGTCTGCCCTGAAGAAGTAGCACCGCTCTCTGATCAAATTTGAAACAGATATTGATGTCTCTTTCAAGATGAATTATATAATGTGATCCATTAACTTTTCAAACACCAACAGATTTTCTATTTGTCCAATATATTTGGACTAAAGAGATTCCCATCAGCCTCACACTATGCCTACACAGAAAGTATAGCGTGAGCTTAATAAAAAAAAAAAAAAAAAAAAAAAAAAAACAATCAATAGTCACAATGTAGCTAAGTATACTTCAAGGTAGTATTTGGGTTTTTTAAAACATGTTTGACACCTGGGGGCCTGGTGGTGCATAGTCAGAACTATCCTATAACCTAATAGCAAGAAAGAACTGGGTCTGAACCTGGGGCCTTTCTCCCTGTGCCTGTGTGGGTTCCCTACGCGTACTCTGGCTTCCCACCACAGACCAAAGACATCCAATTAGTTGGCAATTCTAATTTGTGTGAATGTAAGTGTGACAGGTTATTTGTCTCTATATGCCAGCCCTGCGTTAGACTGGTGACCTGCCCACGGCAAATGCCAGCTGGGATTGGCTCCGCAATATATGTGACAATATAAGTATAAGCAGTATAGATAATGGATGGATGTTTGACACCTTAAATGTGAAATGTGAAACCTATAAGAACATATGTATGTTTTGTTTGTTATTTATGTAAATGACTAGCAAAATAAACTCAAGAAATCATTCAAATATTTTCTGTTTACTGACTGTTCAGAACAAAGTTTGATTCAGTGACACTGAATTCAGTGTCACTGAATCAAACAGTAGGACCATGCCAGTCCTCTACCTCATCATCTAGAACCATGATCAGCAGAAATGCACACAAAGCTCCCTAATCTGCTCTGTGTAACCAGTAATGAATATGAATGAGGATATGAATATAGATGAGAAAAAAATTAATATTGATGAAGGTGGTTTCTCCGCCCTTTGAGTGATGGTGTGGAGGCACTGAATGGAACCAATCAATCACCATAGAGTAACCAAATGATTGGCAAGCAGGTCGATCACTTGTTTCAGTATGTACAGTATAACCACCGTGTGTGTGTGTGTGTTTTAACATGTTTATGGAGTCTTTGACATAAAAGCACAACAATTCTATCAGTGGAGCTGTTGGCCAACTGATCTGTGCTGTGCACTTTACTGTAACCTTGGACTGATTTGTCTGCTGCCTCAGTAATTAATAAACACTGCTGCTTGTACTGGTGGTAAACAAAATGTAATGAATGCATCCAGCTTGACAAACTAATGGCATCGCTACAGCATGCTTTTTTGGGAAGATTAATCACATGCAAAACAACCTTACGTGTTTTCCTCAATGGTTTCATTGTCATTAAAGTGATTAACCCAACTCCAGAGCTTAATGAAGCCTGCCAGTCAGGTGGCAGATCAATTGATAGAGGTTATGTGGTGAGGTCAGGGCTCAAAATATTTTATTGACCTAATGATTGAATTGCCTTAAAGTACCATATCAGTGATAGTGAATACCTGACACTGCTTTGATCTTTTCAGTGTCATGCTGCACTCTAACTTCTCTCTGAAATGAAAAGCTTCCTACAGACTGTAACCTCTCAGTGCATCATTACAGGGCTAATGCAGCGTCTCCTGTTCCTACAGCTGTGGGATCATTTGCCACCTCTTTACCTTGTACTTGTTTCCATTTACCCCAGGCCTCCCATTCCCAGTAATGAGTCAAGAAGCTCCAATGGCCAAATGGATGACATTTTTCCTCCACCATCTGTGGGATATCAACTGTGCAGCCCTTGATCCCTGCAAGAGGGAAGTGAGTCTTAGTCAGAACTGAAGTGTCTGCACAGATGCCTAGACATTATTGCATTACTGCAGAGTCACAGTGAGGTCAAGGGCACTTTGACTGAGGTACATACCTACTTCTAGGTGAGATTTACTGATGTTGACCTGATGACAAGATTTTTTAAGGAGGCTTTAACAGCATTTCAACCAAAAATTTGAATATGTTCATTAGCAAATAGAGATTGGTTCAAAAAAGTCAAAATCTGCCAACTACTCCTGCAACTAACATTTCTGTTATTATCTGTTCAACAAACAAGATATATGATATTGTTTAGTGAGGTTTAGAGGTGCTGTTGGGCAGATTTTTGTTAAACAAGCTGTTTCCCCTGATTCCAGTTTTTATTCTAATCTAACCAGTTGCTGGCTGCAGCCTTACATATAAGAGTCATATGGATCCTTTCATCAAGCAAGAAAAAAACTAGCATATTTCCCCAAAATGTTGAACATTACATTAGAGTGCCATTTAAACATTATGAAGAACTCGCCTACCAATGTTACTGGGAAATAATAAGGAAATCTAGGTTTGTGATTAAAACAAGAACAAGAGTTGCTAAATCGCAAGAAGAAAACTACAATCAAAACCTTCTGCCCCACTGTAATACAATAAACTAATCCATCTCATGTTACAGATGTGCAGGGTACAGCACCATTTATGTGACAGACCTTCTGAAATCAATATCTGAATGTGAGCATCAGCTCCATAGAAGACAAAAATAAATATGAATGCCCGTGGAGATACATAAATATTAATTTCCTGTATAATAAATATAATAAAGAAGCCTACACAATTACATACATTTACTCATGTGGACACATTATCATGCACACGGTGATTAATCCAGTGAAAATCCTTTGTGTGTATTACATATTGTATGACTAATACACACAATGTCAAAAGTACATCAGTGCTATCAAACTTTGCCTACCCTCAAACTCCCCCGCTGTCACTTCCTGGATCTGCTGTGACAAGAACTGTATCGACAGTGGCAGGAATCCATGCGATGTGTGACGGTGGAAACTGTGACATGTATCCATGGTGGCAATGCAGAGGGGTGTGACAGGCCTCAACAGGACTGTCTACCCTGTGTCATGAAATAGTATGTCAGCACTGTATATGACATTACCCCAGGGGCACAGTTGTGTGAAAGAGACACTAAAACACCAATGTCTCTGCTAAAGCCTATCGATTGTCAGGACAATAACAGAGAGAGGCTGCAAATTATAAATGAATAGTTAATTAGATACCATTGTGTATATAATTGGTGAATAATTTGCGGCCACCCCAAAATAAAATGTTACATGATCATCTCTGGAGGGAACATAATCGGCTTATGTGGATAAATGTCTTTTGTACAAACCCTCTCTGAAGGCTTTTAGCCTGCAAGAGGTGGCATCGCTCCGGGGTTGTACATTTGTGTCTCTTTTCTGTTTTATACAATACACACTCAGCAAGTAACAAATGGCAACAATGAAGCACTGTCATAGGCTTAACTGGACATTGCAGACAGAATCTTGTAATTAAAATCATGGACCAAATTTAATTGTTAAATGGACTCTAAATTCAGACTTGTGTAAGCTGATAGAGAATACTAGATCTTTTTCAAGTGAAAAACTGCATTCTCAAGCCCTATGAATCAGAGATTTTCTTTACCCTCTGCTTGCACTGTAGAGCCAATTAGTCAGATGGATGTGCAGTGTGATCTTCACTCTGGCTCTTCTCCACTACGCAGACTCACAGCCCCTGTAAACTACTGTGGTCGAATGGGCACAGATAGGATCAGTAATAAAGAACAGCCATGCTGATATTTCTGCTATCACAGCAAAGAGGAAAAAGCTAAGGTTACCACCATGTGGTGCAATATATACTTTCATCTAATCATATCATTTACTACTATTCAGAACTGGAGCATCATTGAATAGACAATCAAATGGACAATTAACTGTCTACTATAGACTCCACACAGTCTTTATACTGGTGTAAAAATCACATAGGTTTTACCTGCTGCTCTGACTGCAAAGTTTAGATAGAGAATTATTTCACATACACAGGATTTATCTTATTGTCTGTCCATCACATGCTCCATAGGACTTTCTTAGAAATCATCTTAAAGGTGCAATACAGTTATTCAATATCACAGGTTGGTCGACAGGTCGACTTTTAGTCCCTCACTGTGAGTTCAGACAGAACCAGTGGTGAATTTTAAAGTCAGCATGATTGCATGCGGAGTCAAATAAAAGGTGTGCGAGTAAGTGCGAATTTGCTCAGGGTGGCACAATTGGAGGGGAAGAGCTGACAATATTTCAACCTGAGGAAACCTGTACTTATTCCAGGGCTTTATGAATCTGCTTTAGTAAATATACAGAGACCAGAGGCGGAAAAAGCAGAAATGAATGGGCATCTTTTTATAAAATATATAGCTGTAATTTATAGATTTGACCCTATTTCCAGTTCAAAACTAACCAGAATACTTTTATTGGCCAGTCAATCTGCATGCTTCACCTTCTTGTTACATTTCTTTTGATTGGTTCAGTTGAGGTGGTTGCAGTCTCTGGGAATCACAAATCGAAAACGCCAATGATGTGGAATGAATGAGTGACAGGAGAATGGCTGTGAGTAAACAGACGTGGTCATTAAAACTGGCTGCAGGCTGTGCTTTTGGAATTAAAAACAGAAGCTGCATCTATTTCTTATACATTCAGTCAGTGGTTCACTGCCTCCACAGCAGGAGCACCATTGCACAATATGTCTATGTTTTCTGAGTTTACGGTGGAGCTTGATGTGTTTTTCTTTACACTATTTAAGGATTACTGAACTTTATTATGGAAATGTGTTTATTGCTTGGAGCTTTATTTCATTAGGAGGTTTTCCTTGAAAACCAGAACTGCTTAGAGCAATTCATTTAGGGATTCATTTTGTCATTTCTCAGCAATTACGGTTAATATACACAGGCCTATTTTACACAAGAGATGTCAGTAAATTTTTGTTTGTCAATAATGTGGCATTAAAGACCTTATTAGTCCATTTGAGAATACAAATGCAGCATGTTAAATACTGTTCTTTCAGGCATTGCAGCTTTAATTTTAAATTATTTTGTACTTTCATAAAAGAAATAAAAAACAGAGCCAGTTACATCATTTGATGTTTCAGATATGTAAATATACATATAAAAACTTCCCTTCCTTGGTGCAAAGCCACACTGAAATGACCACTTTCAAAATAAAGCAGGGGAAAAAGTGTAAACAGACTAAAAGGCAGCTGGTCTTATTTTTTTCATCCACTTTGCAATCCACTGATTTACAGTTACAGGCATCATCACTGTATTTGACTGGTAATCCCACTGAACGTTCCTCTAGATTGGGTATGTTTGCGTAAACATCACTCAAGGAGGTCAGAGTTCACTGCCATGCTCTTGAGCATTGTTGACATGATCTAACATAATAAGTCTGATTCCCTGGCTTGGCTCTTTAAACCCCATCTACCACTCAGTGTATAGGATGGTGTCTGCATGTGGCTGGGGCAGATGTTCACTTCCAGAGAAGACGCCCCCATCAAAGCCTGAGAACTCCTGTGAAGGCTCGCCTAGTTTGGGATCACTCTGGTGCTCACACATATCCAATGCCTTCAGTCGGAGGGGGTGGGCACTCACCCGTGGGACTGTGGGTGGGGGTTGGTGTGACTGGTGCGATGCTTCTCCCTCTGCCCTCTTTCAGATCCCATTGATGTCCTAAAGAGTCCAGGTTAGAGGTCAAACCTCTGAAGGTGGCAGGGTCAAACTTCATCTCATGAATATGGAGGAACACTGGGCTCAGGGGACCATCTGGCCGGCTCTATTGGAAACTAAACAAATGAGCCTGCTGAGAGGGCGCTGTATTAGTGTAATTACTGTGGATTTCCCAGGCCTAAAAAACTGCGTCAGTCGTCACTGGGTCCCCCTTTGCACTTGGCACCTGCAGGTGGGTTGGACTAAAGTGAAACTGAGAAAAACATCAGGCTTGTAATTCAAACATTTAGGGAGATACTCTGCTAATTTAGTATTACAATGTTCATAGGCTTTTACTAATTTCACTCATTCTTAAGCCCCCGCTGTGATATAATGCAGTGACATTGTAAGTGATTGCTGCATCTTTTATCATGAAACATAATTTTCACTGGAGGAAACAATCTTGATAATGTGAGGATCTCATATTGCTGTAATCTTTCCTCTTTATGTTGTTTGTCCTCTTAATGTTCTAAATGAGTGTGGTTGCTTTTCACCTTTAGTCACCCTGTTAGCTGTTTGATATCTAAATATAAGCAATTTAAAAAAACAACAACAACAAAAAGAAATGTTTAACCTGAGAGACCATTTATAACACAGGCAGTGATAAAGATAAAGGCACTTTAATTAGCATCCTGTAAGGCATTACATTTAAGAAGCCAAAGCAGACCTTTAAAACAAAGCCTTATTTTAAGTGGGGGGTATATATGGTGGCACAGTATAATTACAATGTGGATCATGCAAAAGAATTATGTATATTTTCTTTTAGTGCAAGATTGCAATTTTAGACAAAATCACAATCTCCTTTCTATAGGCTTTAAATGTGTAAGAAGTGGAATCTAGTCCAGCTGTTTGACCTCAATCAGAATCTGTTTTTCACACTGTGAGGGGTCTTTGTGAAGACTTTCCCTCCCTTACACCCAGGAGTGAACAGCCAAATGCAACTCCCATGTGTCAGTGGCTCGGCACATGTATGCTTGTCTCAAGTGTGTTTTTTCTTACGTTTGTGTGCAGTGAACAATGCAGCTATTCTTTCGCACAGCTGTCTGACAAAGGTGACCTGGAGTCAGTGAAAGCAGATGCACCAGTCTGCAGATTTCAAAGGGAGATTGAAAGGGTTTTAGATACTGTCTGAAAGCTCGAAGATGAAGGACATACAAAGATATGTCTCGGTCTTGGTAAGACTCAAACCTGCATTACTATCAAAATGAGATTCATGGCATGTTTCCATTGACTGAAAAATGTGTGACAGCTTATTAATGAATCAGTAAATTAATTCATCAATTGTTTGGTCTATAAAATGTTGAAAAATACCCATCAGAGTTTGTTGGAGCCCAAGGTTAAAATAGAATTTTTGCCAAGGGTATTGAAAAAAAAAGGAAAATGTTCATATTTCACTGAAGTCTGAATGACCAAGCTGATTAATTGCGCATCCAAATCGTTATTACATCTTTTTGGCACCATTTTAGAAAATTACCTTATATGGGATTTTTTCAGTTATTATTAATGTAAATAATTCATTTTGAAACTTTGAATTCACATAACACATAAATCACAAACATGTTAATCTAAAAGGAAAAAAAGGAAAGACATAGGAGCGTTGGGTGAGAGATGAGGGTTTATGTTCAGAGGGGTTGAGCCTAGAGCTTGCCTGTCAGGCTGAGTGGCACTAAAGACTCAGGGCATGAATAAATCACCACAGTTTGACCCATTTAAATACCAAATGGAACCATACTCTCCAGTGGGGACTACAGGCATGCTTGAACACACTGGCTCATTTCCATGATGGAAGCGAGATGCCACTGGTAGACAGTGGGACTGTAGGAGAACAATATTATGCAGCATTCTTAAAAGTACTTCTGGCATGACTACATTGCCTTTGGCTCTGGGTCAAATGAACAGAGATGTCTCTGACTGTAGCCTGAGATGGATGATAGCACAGTAATCTAATGATACTGTTACCCTGATGTGAACTCAACACTTCACGGTTGTAGTGGCTGAAAGAAAATTTTCAGTCTTGCCTTTTTTCTTATTCAGTCTCCCCACGGTAAAACCCTCCTGCCTCTGCCTCTAACTGGTCAGCAGCTGCTTAGAAGCAAAGTCTTCAAAAAGTGGCTGGTTAATGGCAAATGGCAGCCTCTGTTCACTTAACTCCACAGTGTATAAACCATTCCTGTATGTAAGCCAATTAGAGTACTTAGAATTTGCTAACATGATTTTTTTTTTTTACTTGAGGATGACTCTCTACACCCTCTGAATGAACCAAGATATTCAAAACTGACAGTCATCTGTATGTGTCTGACCTTGGTATCAATCATGCAATGAGACTCAAATCACACCACAGTGTAACTCTCTAATGAGTTGGCTGTGGCTTGACCATGGCAGACCAATTGTAGTTTCACAGTAGTTTCGACCTGCTGGCACCACTACCATCTGTATGGCTGTCCCAGAGTGTATGTCATTTCTTGTCTGAAGAGCTGGTTAATATTTAAATTTCATGTTTGTCTAGATGTGATTACTGTCAAGAACCAGGGAGGAAAATGGGTAACAGAGCTGTGGCAGGCAGGGTGGAGATAAGTCACGAGGTTGTCACTGATGTGAATGTGGGACTAATTAAATCTACCTGTGCTGTACTTCTTTGTGTCTGGTGCAGACACCAGTGGACTGACTTTGCTCTGGCAGCATCACACCTCAAAATGCAATTTAATTGATTGTTGGACATACAACAAGAACTGTGAAGCTTGGTGACACCTAGGTTGTCCAACATGTGTTTGTGTGTGTGTTACAGTGGGCTGTGGGTATAAAGTCTGCCCTTGGGCATCTATTTCAGGTGGCAGTCACCTCCCTCTCCTTGCCTGTTGCTGTTTTCCAAATCCCTTTTCTCTGTGGGAAACCAAAGCAACTGCCATGCTAACAACCTAGACACAGAAAATGGCAAGATTTGATAATGTGCAATCACACAGTCAACAGTCTTTGTTTTTTTTGTTGCATTTTCTTTGCTCCATGTGCAAACGCACCATGAAAACAAGTTCCTCTTCGACACTATTTTACAAAGGCACTGCATCCTGCATCCTGGACTGAGTGCTGTCCAAGACAACTGGTTTAAAGAAATGCAAGCAGGCCAGAGCATCTTCCTCCAAATGCAGAATAGGTGTAGTCAGACCATTCTCCAGTGCTGTGGTATCTGGTGATGCAAGACTGATGTTACAGCAAAAGGCATGTCACATCCTAAGAATGATGATTAACTGCAATCACCCAGTCGCTGGTGTGAGACGATGTCTAACAACAAATAAGCTCCTTGTGACAACATTGACAAAGGAAATCAGTTTCACTGTAGCTGATGTGGGATGCCACAAAAGAGACTGCAGGTCTCTAGAGCCTGTATGTTGGTAGTCTAGTCAGTGATGGACAGCACGGTTACAGAGCAAGGAACGAAAAAAAAAACCACACAAGCACAAATTCATTTTTCAGTGGTTTTAAGTGCATGGTCTCGTGGTTATACAAATATTATGAATTGTCTCAGATAATACCAATGGAAGGATGACATGGATGAATCAAGAGGGATAGCAGCGTCACTTTGACCAGTGAGCAGTAATTTGTTCAGCTGATTGAAGTAAACGAATAGCACAGAGAAACCACAGAGGGAGTGAACACAATCAGGGAAGCCTTCAACCTTTAACTGAACAAAGGTTGTTGGGTTCAGACCTAAGGTGAAGGGGCTAAAATGCAATACATTGGGACAGCCACAATGGACAGTGACAAGGATACATATGGGAGCGACTATGTACAAATCAACAGACCGTCTGTAGATCTCAAAGAAAAGGAACAGCCTCAAGGGCCGAAGACTGTTATATACATATATATATATACATACATTTTCCAACCTCATTGCCCTTTGCAACAGTTAAAAGTTTGCAGTAAAGATGGCAGACTGGTTGTGGAAGGTTACAACCTGCCACATACTTGAATCAATAATTGCAAAACTGAATGTGGAGATTATAAATATATACCCATGTTGTTTGTTTACTTGAAATTATATTTACTAATTATTCAAATGTAATGAGGCTCCGAAGAGTTGCAGCCTTGCTTCACTGTGTCTCTTTGAAGAGCAGTCTTTATTGATTAAACCTAATGAAGCTCTTTTCTTTAAAATCCCAAATGCTTTCCAATTACAGCAATGAGTCCTGCAGCTACAATTAGACCTGAAGCTGATAAAGTGCTGTGGGGGTGTACGGGCATCACCTGCAGGGGTGGAGCGCAACACATTCCAGCACATAATAACACAACATTTAGGTTTGAGTTCATAAGGTTATATGCTGAGGCAAATTTGTTTATATCTTGCACAGGGTAAGAGAAGTGTTATATTGATCAGCGAATAGCACTAGACAATGTTTCTATAATGGTGTACTCTGTTAGAGGGTTTTTTTTTTTAACTCAGTTTAGAGTTTTCAGCTATAACGCAGGGAGTCCTACTGTCCTTGACACCCTCCGTCCACCCCCTCTCTATCTTAAGTTCTCTCTCCCTAGAATCAGTGTGATTCACCAGGTGACTTTAACAATCCATAGGATTTACCCTAAGACAGAAACTCTTATGTTTTAATATTTGTGCGCTGCACATGCAGGGAAACTGACAGAACATATCCCACTGACCAATGCTCACGCATATAGCAATTTAATTATGCAAACATTATCATGTTATAGAAATAATTCATTATGAGTGACTTTTTCTTCTTTCTACAGAATACTGTGGTACAGTGTGAATAACCCACAATATAAACCAACCTCTCAAGATTACGTGAAAAATTGGGAGAACACAGACAAAGAAGTATTTCACAGACAACAGATGAGCAAATGAGGCAACTCAACCCCTCTATATCCCACCCACCACCCAAATAGTACTCTCACAGAACAGACTGGTAAACCACTTCATCAGCCCCCAGCACACTAGTCCTTCCATATATGGACAAGAATGGATGAGGCAGGGGGGATAGAAAATTCCTTCACTCCCTTTAGTTCTCCACCCAACACAAATCCTCCTCCCCTCTGGTCCTGATCACTGCACAATGTTTTTATTCACCTTACGTCTTACCAAGTTGGGCAACCGAGCCTGTCATTTAACCACAAAGCCTCATGTTTTTTTTTTTTCCTGGCCATAAGGATAAAGTGCTTTAGTGTGGTGAGGCAGGAAAAAAGAGTTGTGTATGGTTACAGCATTTTTGACAGCATCTCATCCTCTTGACAGGAAAAGTGCAGAGCGTCTTTGAAAATCTCAGATATTTTCAAGATGAAGCACCTAGCACTGGACAACAAAAAGGTGGAGTGTTTTGTGCAAGAAAAGGTGCTGGGTAAAGCACTTTTATAGAGACAGCTGCTTCAGCTCATACACACTCTGTCTCTATTGAAAATGTCTGAAGAAGGAGCTGATGCCCTAAAGAGAGACCTAGTGGGCGCAAGGCCTAGCATTATCTTCAGGATTATACCCCAACCCATCTCTGCTGTCCATCGACATGCACACATTAGCAGCACTACCACTATCTTTGCCACCAGCATCACTTAAAAGACACATTCTGACTCCAAATCTCAGACAGAGCATGTAGCTAACAAAGAGCAGTTGTCTTTGTTCAGCTGGCACAGAGGAGGGAGGGGTGAACAAGGAGGGATATGAATGGAGGATGGGGAGAGACACCCACTTTCCTTTTCTCAATATAAATGCAAAAAAGAGCAGAGAAGCTAAATTTCCTCCAGTCCTGAACTGCTTGCTCTTAAACACTACTGTGCTTACTCAGGTGGGTCAAATGTAATTAAATATAATGCTTGGTAAAGTATATAATACACTGGAATGTATATATTATTACAGATAGGCCTAGAGTATATTTATAGACTGTAGGAGTCATGCTAGCAATTCTCTGAGGCTCTACTTAGACACACGTTTTAAGCCAAAAGCTATTACCAGTGCGGCAACTACTAACTTGATGATGTATCATGAATGTTGCATGCTAACATTTTGCAGTTGATCTATTTTAGCCTGCACCAAATTGGTGGACAAACTAATTGACCACCAGACCTATATTGCCATCCCATGCCATGCAAAGGGCAACATCTGAAAATGCCAGGTCAAGTATTATGCAACTTCCCAGTGAGAATAAAGACATGTGTTACTGTGATCTACAGAAATCTCAAAAAGCAGAGTAAACTCATTGCATTATTGACTCAGAACTCAGGACCTTCCCATCCTCATCTCTGGAGATACAATGCAGCCTGTATGGTTCCATGATCTTAACATAGTGTTGATTATTATTTAATGATGGGAGACAGATGGTAAACGTCTTAAACTCTGTGTTGTCTTATTTTACTTTGGATTCCATGGAAAAGAATTTACTCAAGAGCACTTTAACCTGATGCCATTTTTCCAACTGTTTCTAGAACGCAAAGTTTCAAAAAACATTGGTCCATTTCTGGTAGCTAAAGCAGTTTTCATCATCGGCTACATCAGTGATGTAGCCGATGCTGATGCCACATGTAAATGAAATATTAATGTTTTTTTTATTTTGTAGGGATGAACTAAATGAAAGAAAAAAAGAATGCGACTGGTTAATATTCTTGTTTTTCTGATGAGGAACATAAGGAGGATGATAAAACAAATTGATTAACAAGAGGCTGTTGTTCAACTATTCTATTCTATCACAAGGCAGCACACCCAAGAACAATTGCCTTTATTAATTTATTTTTGCATAAGGCAAATGAGTACAAACAGCTACCTCACAAAGTCATACACACATGCACACACACACACACACACACACACACACACACACACACACACACACACACACACATACACGTGCGTGCGTGCTTCAGAAACTATTTTAATTTTCCATTGGGCCAAAACAAATCAAGCACGGCCTGTGTTTGACAAACCCAAATGAAAGTCAATCCCCCAGAGCCCCTGCTAAATTGCTTTGCTCAGGAGCAATTATAAAGGGATCTGTTGATTTTGTTGTTAAGTGTCTCTGATTGGCTGAGGAGTGGCAGGCTCTAATGTGGACACTAATGCAAAGTGACATGTGTAATAGGAATCAGGACCTCATCACCTCTGTGGCTATTAAGACTGACTCTGATGAGACATTGCACGCTCACGCTCACCTTGAGCCTTGGCAGTGCAACTGGATGTAAACATTCAATGCCAACACCTCCTTCAATGGTGTTGGCATTGAATGTTTACATTTTACTATGGAATGGGTTATGGATGGCATAGTTTGTACACAGCATGGGAAAAAAATCTTTTCACACTATTTTAGAGAAGTGTGGAAGTTCACACATGCAGTTTAAACAGTGTTCAGTTCAAAGTAGAACTAGATCTCAAATCACTTTCCCTCTAAAACTGGCCAATAGCTAAGACTTGATTTAATTGACCTTTATCTTTAAGTCAACCTTCGTCTGCAGCTAAATAGAATTATAATGCTTCTGTCTTAATTCACATCCACAGCACAGTTGCATTTTAGACAGTAAAACACTAAAAGCAGTGGTTCAATATTTTGGGAAATACAATGGATGCTACAATTATTTGGTATTTGGAGACAGTTGAACCAGGCTGGAACTAGTTGGTTAACATGCTAACTTCAGTGGAAGAAAATAAGTCATAAAAAATAAGCAATGCAAAAGGATGTGCTTTTAAGCACTGGGAACAGCTTTTGGCAAGTAAAGGAATTTATGCTGAACAAGCAACATTTCCTTTGGACTGAAAAGTTAACAGTTGTTGATGCCAACGTAGGCTGTGTCGCAACAGAAGAACTTGAAGCTATGAAGCTATAACCTGCTTCTAACATAACCCACAGCATCTGGTGATGCATCTGGACACCACATCACTGTGTTTCCTGGGGTTATTGGGTGATTTGAGTCTTTCAACATCACACCCTCCCACAGGCGAACCAGCTGGGATAGATCAAGTCTGCTTCGCGCCCAGGTAGCACAACCCCACCCACAGCTCTCCTCTCCTGATCCACAGTGACCGTGTGTCACCTATTCTGTCCTCCTCCTCCTCTCGTTGGTCTCCTAAATGAAGTCCACTGCAGTTTCCAGCTTATTATCTTTGCTTAGCATAAAGACTGGAAATAAGGTAAATAGCTCAACTAGTTCTGTACAGAGGTAACTGAATCTCTAAAGCTCATTGTTTAACACGATATCTTTGCTGATTATTCTTTGGAAAAAACTGTAAAAAAAACAACACGCTGTAGTTGTAATAGGAGATATTGTCCAGATGATAGTTGAGATTACGCCCTTGTGACTCCTCTGGTTGCCTTGCACCCTTGTAAAACCCTATAAAACCACAAGTTGATGTTAAACAAATTAAATACAACATGTTAATTAGTTAGCTTTAAAAGGTTTCTTTTTGTGCCTGTATAAAGAACCAGGGTAATCATTGCTAAAGCTATGCAAAATACTTAGCAACTGGCTCTAAAAATCAAATTATTATATTTCTTAAAACCTTAAAGTAATATAATTAATTAAAATTTCTTTAAATGTGTAAAATATTAGCAACTGTAATATGATATAGTATGATATAGATCTACCACACAAAGCCAGGTAAAATCTACAGGGCAAACAATAATAGTATCACACACACACTCTGTTGGAAGCCAATATAACAGCCCTGTAATAAATGTAGCCCCAGTGAAGCCTTTAATGTTTGGTTTGTGTTGAGACTGAGAAGTGCTGATCTTCTAAGTTTGTAGTTTGTGCTATTGTTACATTGAACGGCAGTATATTGTTATGTATTATTCCCTTTTCCCTTTTTGGACCATGTCATACATGGTATTAGATTTTTTTTGTGTGTGTGTGTGTGTGTGTGTGTGTGTGTGTGTGTGTGTGTGTGTGTGTTTGTGTGCGTTTGTGTGTGTGGGAGTGAAACAACTTCAGCATTAAATTACCAGTGTTTGCCCTGGCAGAAGGTGGTAATGGTACCAGGAATGGTGTGATAGTGACATAATATCACAACAAGGTGGTAAATGTGCTAAATGTTCAGAAGCAGGCATCTGCTCCAGTTACAGCTAAAGACAACATTGAGCTGTTCACATCCATACATAAGATCAGATTCAATCAAGAAAACCAAATCAAAAAGTCACATATTTATTTTACAAATGAGAAAGTCTATTGGTCTCGTGTTCAAACAGATATCATTTAACATATTCCACATAAACTGTGGGTGAACTCTGACAAATGCCTCTGGTAAAGATGAGGCATTAGCAGTTCACTTGCACTGAAGTCGTGATATGTATGTGTGTGTTTCTTTGCCTATTTCTCAGCATCCACTTTACTTTCCTGTAGCATTCTCATCACTCCTCAACACTTCTATATCCTACACATATACGCCCAAAAACAAGCACTGACAAGAAAAATGACACCTGGTCTGGTCATGCTGACTGTAATGCAGCAAAATGGGAAGATTTGCTAAAGGTAAAATGGGAGGCATATGTCTCTGTGTGACTGGTCTTCCCAGATGGCCATGTGGAGGGAGCTGTGTGATCAGAGATCTAATAAACCAGTGGATATGCTGCATCGCCTTTCCTGGGAGGGAGGCGTTGCCCTGGCAACCACACCACAAGCACTGCAGGTTAATGGTGGGAAATTATGATTTGCCGGATGCAACTAACAGACAGAGTGACTCCTGAATCAACTTTCAGCTCTCGATACAAGCAACTTCCACAAAGGCCTTTGAACAAGCTCCAGTTGGCCTGCAGCAAAATCAATTAGAATATACCAATAAATATACAAAAGATTTTACTCTATAATTACTACACGCCATATCCTAAATATACATTTGAACATTCAAAAAGACTTCAGATTATAGTGAATAGTGATCTTGAATTAGAATTAGATATAAAAATGTGACTAAAGCTTTAGAAACTCTCTTAACAATGTATGAAAAAGATTCAGACCACTATTTTCAGAAGATTACGATAAAAGTGAGTCGTATAGCAGCATGGTTAATTGAGTAATTGCTCAATACGCTGGACTGCTAACTGCTAAATTATATAAAATCACTGAGCCTCCAAGAGAGGGTCATCATTGTTCTCTTTCCTGGGGAGACACACAAGCCCTGTTGATCCCCAGCTAAAAAATGTAAACACATCTATACATTCTTGCCAAATTACAGTATGAACAGACACAACCTGCACATGACATCTGCCTGACAGCCTTTGTTGTCCCAAAAACCAAGATGATCACATTCCTCCATTGTAAATACAGTATGGATGAAGAACCAGCCAGACAGCTCCCACAGCAGCAGCTCAAACAGCAAGTGATGAAACGTTGTCATTTTCACTGCTCCCCTTAGAGAGGAGGAGGAAGAGGAGGAGGGGGAGGAAGAGATGGTAGAAAGCATCAAACATAAAACAGGTCTAAGAGAAGTGATATGAACTCACTATACTTGTAGGGACCAACATGGTTGTTTAATGGTTAAGACTTAGTTTGGGGTCATGATGGTTAAGAGTTAAGGGGCTATGGGATGCATTAGATAGATAGAGAGAGAGAGAGTAATAATATTCCCTTTTAAGTCCTGGCCATTTCACAATTATTATGAATTATTTATTAGAAAGTTATTAAATTTGTATCAAAAGTCCTTTGATATATTCGCCCAATTTTTTTTTTTAAATAAATTTTATTAAACTGCTGATGAAAAGACTTCAGCTTTGTTGACCTGGGTCATAACAGAGACACATTTTCAATAGATACAACGGATGCCAATGGTCCCTAAAGCGGCTCCATCACTTTCAACTCGTGGCCGCTAAAGGGTGGGACTCCAGTTCCCATGTTGGTGATGACAGAACAGATGGCGAGGTTGCCTGTTCGGGCACCACAGTCGGTGTCAGGCGCGTCCCCGTCCATCTGACCTGTACCCGGCAGCTGCTCCTCTCTGGAAGCCGTGCGCTGCAGCGTTTCCACTCCTGAAGTGTCAGCGTGTCTCCAGCACCGGAGCAGGGCAGACATCACATCCGAGGGGTGTTTTCCACAGACAGGATTAGGCTGTCCTTTTCAGAGGCTGATTATTTTTATTCTCAAACACAGCCTGCAGCCCTCGAGCATCGCCTCGGACGCTGCATGGGTCAGATACAGTAGCCTGCTGCGGTTTGGCGTGCGGAGGAGACGGCGCTTCATAGGTGAGAGCATTGTTTTTATTTAATGCATGTGCTGAAATGTTGATGCACGCGTCCATCAAACGTTTTCCCGTGTCTTTGCTTGGTAGAAAGATGTGGTTTTTTTTTCTTTTTGCTCATATAGTCCGAAGTGATAAACTCGTCAGGATGAAGTCATCATTTTTGTGTTTTAAGAAATGCACTGATCACCAGAGATGAAATGAAACAATAACGTGTTTCTCTCTCCTTGCTCCTGGGTTCTCGTGCAGCGCGTGTTACAAAGAGAAAAGACTGTTTTTATGGCTTCAGCAAACAAAGATTGAATTCAGACAGAAAATCCTGAAAATTGTCCACGTTTATCGATGTCTGCTCAGCATTTATCTGCAATGAATGCGTTGGGTTAATCTTGTCAAAATATACTATAGCAATTTTAGTTTTGCAGGGACACTGCCCTGCAGTCAGTTCATACACTGTATGTGATTATTATGTTGTGTTTCAAGTCTAGACTATTGATAGATATGAGCTGATTAGAAATCAGGTTGAAGGTAACAAAGAAAACATGAACCAAATCCGTGCACTACGAGCCAGGTTGCAATGTTCACTTTTGTCATTAAAGCTGAATATTAATAATGTTGTGAGTCTTCTGTCAAGCTGATAATTAAAGCTGCAGTCATGCCTGATATTTCGCTGCACTGTGACAGTGGGTTCAACTAACAATGTGGTGTAACATTTACACAAACTGCAGCATCACTGGCCAGCGCAGAGTGCACTGGAAAAAACTGAGTAGGGGCTCATCAGCTTTGGGCTCGTGTGTTCCACCACACATATTTACATGCTGAAGGGTCGGGAATTGGCACATGTCTGAGATGAGGGCACAGAGGAGGAAGGCTGGCAATGAAAATATTTCTACTCAGAAGTTTGAGAAAGCAGAGAGAAGCCTGCATTGTTAGGGTCACCTTTGTCAAGTGGGCTCTGTTGTTTAAGCTGCTGCAGTACACACCTGTTACTGAGATCACAACACAAAGACAAGCAACTCACTTTGTGGACCAAGACATGGTTGTTAAGCCACTACATTATTTTGATTGTGACAGGAGGAAAACTATGCTGTGCATTATTTGCACCATGATCGTGGTTTCAAGTAACCTCAACCGCTTGCGTAGTTGTCTTACATGGAGACAATTGATCCAGATGCCACCTAATGAACCAATGATATGAGAGTATAGGAGACTGTGACACCTTCCCCCAATCTTCACAATGCACAGTGACGTGTCTCCTCAGCTAGTAGTAATGTGGAGTGTGAGAACATGCCGAAACAAAGACTTGGTCTTGGTGTGTGTCTGTGTGTGTTTGGGGAGGAGCCATTGTGAGCCATAGGGCCTAACTCTGCAGCATGTGTTGGTACAGGGGTTCCCACAGCAGTGGTGGGGAGACAGGGGTGCAACAGCTTGACCTTCTCCCTTTGTGAGAATAAGCTGAAAGGGGAACATGGAAACATGATGGACCATGGAAAGGTTTTTGTCAAGACGTCATGGCTGAGTCAGCTGTTTTGCCATCCTTTGTTTTTATCGACAATAAACTGGGAAATAAATGTGTGTTATCACTTTGTACTACTTTTATTCTAGATAGATATGGTGTAACAGACTCCAATACTTACGACTGTAATCATACATTAGAAATTGTACGGTTGAAGTTGAACAAAAACATGGGGAAAAAAATTAAAACTGATCGTTTAGAACCACATTTATAAAACTCATTTACAATCATTATTGTTGAAACAATCTTTTTGTTTTAGAGGTCAATTTGAAGAGTGGAACATAATCTTGCCCTCTGCATTGTTTCAAATAGGGATTCCTGAGAGATTAGAGAGTTTGGCAACATCAGTATGATTGATCGATTGTCCACTGACAATATATTGGCTCTTCACCAATACTGCAACTGTAAGGAGAGCTCAGGCAGAGGTGGAAAGGATGATGGTAAAAAAAGAGGAGAGAAAAAATGAAAGCCATAAAGGTAAAACTGTGTCAAGATCCATCTCAATTCCATGGAGAAATAAAGCCACCATATGGATTTGCCGTAGAAATGTTCCATACTGTGGCTTTTAAATATTAATCGAGTCTGAAGAAACATTTTAAAGTATGCAGCATACTTGAATTCCATAATGCATCATCTTGTCGTACCTTTGACCCTGTTGTTGCTTCTAAATGAAGCAGGGCCCTCCATCCTCTCCCTCTTTTCCTTTCCTTTTCCTTTTTGACTGAGTGGACATGCATCCTTCTCCTCCTCCACTCTACACCTCTGCCATCAGCAGCTGCATCAAAGCCCTGTGTGATGTGAAGTGAGACGCTTGCATACTATTGGAGTAGGAACAGGATGTCTCTCAGGCAGGCCAGCGCAGTGAGGACATGGAGAAAACATCAGGCAGAGCTACTCAACTTTCCAGCACCACATGAGCTCTGGACTGAGACTGATTGTCTTGAAAAACTCTTAGCTTGGGTGTGAAAATCTGGAAATGTATTATTACAGTGTGGCAGAGACAGATGCAGAGAAAGAGTTAGGACATTTGAGCATATTTATGGATTAAGATATGGTTGTACTTACTGGCCATGATGTAAAAGCTATGGTCATGGTTTATGTTGCAGTCAGTTTCATGTACCAGTGGCGGTTCTTACTGCCATATTCCTTTAGCTGCCTGATGCCACTAATAGCTGTCTTCTAATGTCTTCATTTGATTATGAAACAGACATGCCGGTGGCATAGCCGTTGCTATGGCGATGGCATGTCTGTGAGCCTGTTGTGTGGCTGCTGATTCAGAAACACTGCTTACATTTTGCACCCAGTGAAAAGGGCCTCAGAAATAGAGGGGGCAAAGCATCACCGCCTATGAAAAATGATGCATTGTACTATCAAGTGAGGTTCCTCCTGGCTGCACCAGTGGCACATGACAGAGTGTAGTATTAGTAGAATGGCATCTAAATCTAATTAATCTAAATTATTTCACAACAATTTAAGAGAAACCTTTGACATGCTCTTCAAAGCAAAAAGGCCTTTTATAACTTCTACTGAAATCAGTGACTGCTGCCTCTGTACAAAAAAAAAAAAACACACCTGCACAGAATCGATCGAAAAATGAACCTGCATTTGACTGTGTTTCATCTATGTTCCTTTATTTGCTCTAATTGCCTTTGTTGTTTCCTGTATTGTCCAGTAGTCCTGTCTTATAAATGCATTTATGAGGCCTTAGCATGAAGCAGACTAAGCTCATTATGTCCCACAATAACAGCTTGCTGTCTTGCTTTGAACCACAGTGCCAGGAAGTCTCAGAAGGTTTATGGAAACCCTGTGGAAATATCAGGTACTGTAGATGTATACTGGTAGATGTGTGCATTTTATGTGTGTTGTGTGTGTACTTAAATTAAAATCTCATAAGGATTGGGTGAGTAAAGAGAGTAAATCCCTCCTGCTGGTGGCTTCAATTCAGACAGTCAGCTGGATAATGCCAAGCTGTTGAGGGATTTTTCTGTCTCCTTCTAGTGGTTTGTGTATGCATGCATGTCACAGTGTGTGAGTCAAATAAGAGTGGGAAAACAGAATGTGTATTTTGTGACAGCATGGAAATATGCGCTGTGTGGATACATCTGTATGTATGCATTTTTGATAAGGATCCCTGCAGTGTCTTTGCTGTCTGCTGCCTCAGCCAAGAGATTAGCAAGAGATTTTCAGGATACAGGTGCTGGTACACAACTGGTCCAGCCCTGCTTTCACTGTGAGAGAATTAATCTCAGAACTAATCTCTGTCACATCCCAGAGAACAAGAGTTCACAAAGGTGTTGTCCCACCAAAGTGATTCTGTTCACTATGACACCATGATGCTTTAACAAACCTCTTTCCATTTGTGATATGGTCCTGTGGGATCCAGTTCTCCTCTGTTGGAATTCTTGGCATGTTTTGAGCTGATAATGGTTGCCAGATAGAATAAAAATAGTGTCTATTAGTTTGCTATTTCATTCATAATTCATAATTCAACTAATTTTCAATTCAACATTAGGTTTAAATCTAAAATATTCACCCTTTTTTTTTCTTCACACATAACTGAATGCATGTATGCATTTAAAGTATACACAGTATATTTCCTAATATGACACTATTGTTTATGTATGTATTTTAATCCACCACTTCAAAGTTGAGGTCTGAGGTGTTGTAGTGCACTGTAGTGCAGAGGAAATATATGTGTGTGTGTTGATTCAAATATAGATGCAATGTAGAAAATGGCATGATGGTGATGCTGCAGAACAGTCTATGGAGAACAACACACCGTGGCACCTCACAAGTGGAGAAGATGTAAGAATATCAGGCAGTTTACCAGTTTAAATCCCTGGACTAGCAGTGGACCAGGGAAATGTGCTATAGTTCACAGGTGGTAAACCAGTAAAGGATCATGTATTTGGCTACTAAAGCTTGGCAGTGAAATTTGGTATCCTTAGAGTTAGGGTTAACACAGATCACTTCATTGGAACTGGTCTGTGACCAGCAGTAGGTATCTGTGGGTATACTAGAAAGCTTGTAAGTCTGACTTTGTGTATCACAGTGATTATGAAGCAGGTCATCAGTGAAAAAGAGCATATGTGCTCAACAGAGCTGCCTTAGGTCAATAAGGTCAACACATACACACAATGAGACATAGGTGGGAACGGATGCAGACCCCCATAGTGCTGCCAGGCTGCCAGAAACCTGGTGCCAGGTGTCTGAGTTTTATGGCCTCAGCATGAAAGCAGCGATTACTCTGCCTGTCTCCTTCAATTTAATACTTGAGCAGCGCGACACATAGAGGAGGAGAGAGGACAGACAAATGTATTACCAAACTAAATATTCCTCTATATATCTACAAGCAAGTAGTTCACTTGAAAGATGTATGATTTGATTATTTGAGAGACTGAATGGTAGATGGTTAAAGGCAGAATGAGGTACATGTTCTGCAGTTATTTCCAATATCTATGAATAGATCTAGGAAAAGGTGTGGGTCCCTGCTGCCACACTTCAGTCACGCTGAGGGAATCAGTTTGACTGTGACCGGGTTATTGTGGTGACCAGCCACCTGATACCAGGCACCATATGCGTTTTTACTCAAAGGCTGAAAACACTTTTAGCATATTCTCTGCATATTTGTTGTATTTGATTTACCTCCTTTTGCTGAATTTGAGAAAAGCTGCTATTGCCACAGTGCCACACTGTTTACATTTCTGTAAACAATCTCAAAATGTTGTTTGTCTGCATACTACAGTGTTACATTTTGTATTTGTTTGTTGCTTTTATACAATTCTACATGCAAATGTGGAAGGAAAATTGTGAGAAGGTGTCAACACATCACAGGGCATAAACAGACAGCACATGAAAGGGAAGAGGAAACAATCTGTATCTGTTTTATGTTAATATTGGAAAAACTTGTCAGTTTTGATGTGAAACAAAATGCACCCAGCTATTTCTCTGTGTTGCACACAAACATATAGACACACACTGGATGTTAAACTTACAAATCATTAATTTATTTATGAGAATAAATGTGAATTTCCATTAGTATGAATCAGACTAGGAGCTGAGACTGTGGTGAGAAAGAGTTTCTCTTTCTCTCTCTTGTCAATGAAAACTATATAGAGGCTGATTATCTTTGTTTTTTAGATAACAGACAAAACGCATCTCTCACACAAATACAACCTCACTTAGATGCATGAATAATAAAATAGAAATGCCACACAACACACAACACTGCCAAAGAAACACTATTAAGTTGTTCTATTTTAAAAGAAAATCATATTAGTTATCAGTTATCATATTAGAGTTTGATATATATGGATACAAATAAGGACTAGATGGAGGAAACTGATGACTGATTCCTCATCCCGATTGCTCACATTGTCGAATCTGCTTGTGGAAATTGAGTCTGCACCTCTCATCCACATAATTGTCCCTAGAAGTTTGTGTCAGGAAATCGAAAGATTATAGCAAAAGTGTGAAATATCACTATTCCTTTGGGGGCTCTGTCTGTCAGTCTGCTTCAGTCTCTCTGCTTGTCTTGGTTTGACCAAACATGGACAAGTATGGCACGAACACCATCGCAGCATGCACTGTACATGGGTATGACTGCTTCCCATGGGTCTGTATCATAAGTAGTGAGTGATTAACAGTGAAGAGCACACACTGCCTGTATATTAAGCCTGTTGTGTAATGGGCTCACAGCCAGAGTTGCCGGCTGTGCCCACCCCACACACTCGCTCAAGAGGATCGCTGATACCAAGCTGGGATGCAGATAATCTACCCAGCCCAGAGAGAAAAACATGTTGGTAATCTCTGAGGAGACAGATACGCAGCACATCAGGGAGGCAGAGCTAATATCAGCCCTATCTTCTTAGCTACTGAAAAATGCAGTTCATATTGTACCAAATTTTACACCCCTCTATCTGTTAGCTCATGTGTAAAAAAAACTGTAAAATTATCTTCACCCTGAAGTACATTTCTGCACTGCCACATGAACATACTGTATATGTATTTATCAGCATTAAAACATTTGATCCAGTTCTTGATTGAATATACTTATGATAACATCCTGTTCGTGTTAACCTATAATGAGAGGTAAATATGTTTGTATGTAAAGCTACAGTATCTTTGACCTGACAAATAATATAGTAGTGAAGTACTACATGGTCTCATTGAACTTTATTTCAACATCTGAAAGCACCATCTTCTGTAATTTGAAACAGTGGCTGGCCCAGTATGTGCTCATTAAAAGGTACGAATAAATGTGTACCCAACAGCAGGGCAATAAGGTGAATTTGACAGATTAATTCTGCCCCGTCGGACACGTCAACTTAGTCTCTTGTATGTCTGTGGGGTGGCAGTGTGGAAAAATGCCAGTTGCCTCATTTGTTACCCTCTGCAAAGAATAACTCTCTCACTTTCTCTATTCAGCTGTTTTTTTCACTGTGCTAAATATATAGTATATCTAAATTGCCTTGTTCTGTCTTTTTTAGGTTTAAACCTCAAGGTGTGGAGTTGAGGCGCAGAGGTGAACTTTGGACCAGATGTCCTTCTGGCCTGCCTTCTGCAAATATCTTCCTCTGAATTAGATATCACCACTCACTAAAGGGCCTGCAGCAGCTATCTAGCAGCAAAAGAGACTAATGCTCATGATCCTCCCCTTCATACCTGTCTCTTGAACACTGCCTCTCATCTAAGCTTTGTCTGAGCAGAGAGAGCAGACAAAATGGCACTCAGCTCTCAGCCTTGGCCTCCTTTAATCTGGCTGTGCATAGGATTGCGTCTGTCCTTTCTGTCACCCACACATGGCAAAGAATGCCCTTGTTTGTGTGTATGTGAGATCCGCCCCTGGTTCACCCCACAATCGACCTACAAGGAGGCAACTACAGTGGACTGCAATGACTTGAGGCTCACCCACATCCCTACCAACCTGTCAACAGATACCCAGGTGTTATTGCTTCAAAGTAATGCCATCTCACACACCAGTGGAGAGCTGGAAGCATTGTTCAACTTGACAGAGTTGGATCTGTCCCAGAACAACTTCAGCACTGTGGAAGCAGTGGGCCTCACAAACATGAACCACCTAACCACTCTGCATCTAGAGGAGAACCAGATCAGTCAGCTGCCAGATCACTGCCTGGGAAACCTCTCCAACCTCCAGGAGCTCTACATCAACCACAACCAGATAAATTCCATCTCTCCTCGGGCATTTGCAGGCCTGCGCAGCTTGCTGCGCCTTCACCTTAACTCCAACAGGCTCCATGTCATAGACAGCCGCTGGTTTGAAGAAACACCTAACCTTGAGATCCTCATGATTGGGGAGAATCCAGTCATTGGTCTCCTAGACATGAATTTTAAGCCTCTAGGAAGCCTGAGGAGTCTGGTTTTGGCTGGCATGGACCTTACTGATGTACCAGCAAATGCATTTGTAGGTTTGGATAATCTGGAAAGCATTTCCTTTTATGACAACAAACTGGTCAGAATCCCTCAACTGGCCCTGCAGAAAGTTCCCAATCTGAAATTCTTGGATTTGAACAAAAATCCAGTTCGCAAAATACAGGAAGGTGACTTCAGGAACATGCTACGTCTGAAGGAGTTGGGAATCAACAATATGATGGAGTTAGTGTCAATTGACCGATATGCTCTTGACAACCTACCGGAACTTACAAAGCTGGAGGCGACAAACAACCCTAAGCTGTCTTATGTCCACAGGTTGGCCTTTAGGGACATGCCCTCCCTGGAGAGTCTTATGCTTAACAATAATGCCCTCACTGCCCTTTACCAGCACACAGTGGAGGTGTTGCCTAATCTAAGGGAGATCAGTCTGCACAGCAACCCATTGCGCTGTGACTGTGTCATTCAGTGGATGAGTTCTAACAGGACCACAATACGCTTCATGGAGCCCTTGGCCATGCTGTGCAACTCCCCAACAGAACTCAGGGGCCAGCGGGTTCGAGAGCTGAGACTGTTGGAGTCTCCGGAGCAGTGCCTCCCCCTCATATCCTATGACACCTTCCCCAGTCACTTGAACTTGGAGCTGGGCATGAGTGTCAGCCTGGACTGCAGGGCCATGGCTGAGCCAGAGCCAGAGATCTACTGGGTGACTCCTCTTGGGACCAAAATCACTACAGACACTGTGTCAGAGCGGTACCATTTGAGCAGTGAGGGGACTCTGCGGCTGTCTCATGTGCAGGTAGAGGATTCTGGTCGTTACACCTGTGTAGCCCAAAACACAGAGGGGGCTGACACACGAGTTGCCACCATCCGTATAAATGGCACCCTTCTGGACAATGCCCAGGTGATGAAAATCTTTGTCAAGCAGACTGAGTCCCACTCCATCTTGGTGTCCTGGAAAGTCAACTCAAATGTTATGTCCTCCAATCTAAAGTGGGCATCAGCCACCATGAAGATTGACAACCCACACATCACCTACACAGCTCGGGTCCCTGTAGATGTTCATGAATACAACCTCACACACCTTCAGCCTGCCACTGAGTATGAGGTATGCCTCACAGTCTCCAATGTCCACCTGCAGACACACAAGTCTTGTGTTAATGTCACAACACGTAGCGCCACTTTTGCTCTGGACCTGTCTGACCAGCACCCAAGTGCGGCTGTGCTTGCTGTCATGGCGACCATGCTGGCCTTCCTCAGCCTGGCTACTGTGGGCGTTTACATGGCCCGCAGATGGAAGAGGAAAAACTACCACCACTCTCTGAAGAAATACATGCTGAAGACCTCCTCCATCCCCCTTAATGAGCTTTACCCTCCACTCATCAACCTGTGGGAGGCTGATGGTGAGAAGGACAAAGATGGCAGCACAGAGGGAAAACCCTCCCCTGTCGACACTACACGTAGCTATTATATGTGGTGAGGTTTTACTAAGGAGGCCTGGCTGCCTCTCCAGCAGCACAAAAAGACACACTTTTGCCATTTTGGTGCAAAAGTTGAATAAAGTTGCAAATGTTTTTTTGTATTCTCAGCTTTGCTAATAAGAGGCAGAGTGATCAAGGACAGGATTTTTATTAGTATAGCGTATCGCCTTTGTTTGATTCTTTCAATCTCTTAATTGTTTTGAACTCTCCAAGATGGCAGCTGTATTTAGCCTCCAGGTTGTCTTAGTTGCTATGCTCTGTTTTCCTTGGTGCATTTATGACTGTCTTTCTTCTGGGTTAATAATCCATAGATAGATAATGGAGTTTGTATGAACTTCAAATAAAAGCTGACAACAGGGTTTAGACTTGTTAAACTGTCTACTGAATGTTAGCAATTGTGCAGTAATGTTGTATCAACTATACCTTTGAACTTTCTGGTTTAAATTGAAAGAGAATAGGATTTTAGTTTGCTGATAGATGTGACGTTAATGCTAGAAATACAAATTTTTTTACTAAAGTGCACTAGAAACTTTTTGACCCTTTTCCCATTTACTTGCTTATTTTAAGATTTTTTTTTCTCGCTAATTGCTTAGTTTATAATTTTCACATGCAACATGTATACTAAAGAAATCAAAATAAATAACTTTTGGTTATTTTGCAGACATATGGTCTTCTTTCAAGTTATTATATCCTTTGAGTTTAGGCAGACACACTCACTCCCTAGTGAAACATGCTTTTGGTTTCATGTGGCTCTAAATGATGTATCATAGAGGAACTTACTGATTCAGCTTTACACCGGTAGAGTGCTCACTGCTCTTAATCAGCTTTTCAAACAGAGCTTGTACTGTTTCAGCTTAATTTCTCAATAAAGTTATAAATTCTTCAGACAGAGCGCTAGACACAGCCCAGATGGATAGAGATAGATATTTGAGACTTTGGTGCCCTCTGGTGTATACTATACATTACAACAACTGTGTAACATGACTATCATAGAGAGCAATAATAATTTAATGCAGAGTTGAGCCACTGAGAGACTTAGCATCAGTCAACCAAACCTCCATTGTCTTCCATACACAAACAACTCAACGTAACTCTTCTGAGTCAAAGCTGAAAAAGTGCTTTTTCTGCTTAACTTCTCAGAGAAATTACACACAAAGTGAACTAAGGGACATAATCAGGTAAACAAAAATGTTGAAAAAATAGAAAATAATTCACTCATTATAAACACATTTATATACACAAACATACAAACATAAAAGCCTACGCATGTACACACACGCTTGCGTGCACACACTCACATGAGATTAGATTTACATTTGTTAGATTTATCAGTTTGCAAAATATGTATACAAAAATATTTTCACAAAAACACTATCTGTGTTGTTATATTATACATTAAAAAATGTATTTCACTAAACCGATCATACTTCTGCTCAGAGGTGTAAAGAAAACAAACAATCTTTTCTATTCTTATCTAATGAAAGAGTCTGAAAAAATAAACTTTAAATATTTAGGAATTGGCAGTATTTGAGGCAGTACAGGTCATTCTTGAGTCTAGAATGATTTTGAGGTCCTTTGTCTTTCTTTATCATTTAAAGCATCTTCAGATACCTGCCAATGTGATGGCAGGTAAATAGCGTCACTATCATTACTGCTTTCATGGGTTTACTCTGCACCCAACACAGGTTAAAGAGCAGACAAGACAATCAGCCCAGGTCACTGTTGCTCTTGAGAGACACAGCGAAAACCAAGATTAGAAGCTGAGCTGTCTGGAGTGTTCTGGCTTCGGGCTGCACATCGGTATCTGTAACAATAAGACTGGAGAAAGGGGAAAAGGAAATTTACTGTCAGTGAATTAAGTCAGCAATGGAGACTGGTTTATTACGGTATTTCAAATAAACAATCACATGGTGTCCAGTTTAGTTTAGCTGTCACTTTAACTCTAATTTCTTATACAACCTATATGGAGCCTGTTTGAACATATTCACGGGTGTGTCTAACTGTTGACCTCTCCTCCCTCACATGGTTTATTCATATGAAACAATCAGACCTTTGTGCTTCAGACTTATTTTGAATGCAATTAGTTATATTTCCATGGTAACAATGCTGGTGGCAAACAAACTGGAATGCCCAGTGGGTGGATCAAATGGTGCAGATGAAGTAAATGCATTTTCCCTCTGTAATCAAAGAGGTGGACAGTAATAGACAGCTCACTCACTTTCTTTACAAATGCTATTACAAGAGCTGTTGTTGTATAGTTCCATTACCTGCTACAACACATTTGCATCATTAGCAAGAGCTGTTTTGTTTTCATGGGTCGCTCTCATCATAAAAGACCACACTGCCCAAAAAACATGCCACTTTAACAGTTCATGTCGTCTGACAATCTAGACTTCTGTAGAATCTATAGAAAATAATTCAGAATAATATGTGCTTGTCTGCTTTACCTTGTGGCACATGTATGACCCTCCCTTCTTCACCTTGTCTGTGCCTGAAGGAGGACCTTTCTGAAAGAGAGACGGATGAAGAGATGTCACAGCTGAAATAAACCTGCGAAACTCAAAAGTCTTAGAGGTAATGTGTTCTTACTGGGTTGTGTTGCTGGTCTGTGGTGTGATGCACAGTCCACCAGTCTGAAGTCCATTCCCATGCATTCCCCACCATGTCATAGAGACCAAAGCCATTGGCAGGAAAGGACATCACCTATAACACATGAGGGAATTATAACATATCAATGCAGGTTGAATTAATAATTTTTATTAGGACAAACTATTAGGAAAACAGTTGGTATATGCTATATCTGTTTTATTAAAACACAACATATAGGTAATCATTATGGCATACTGCTATAATGCATGTATGTATTTTTATGTTTGGCACAATGAGAGTGTGACTAATGGGATGTTTCCAAGAATTGACTCACAAATGCAGATCATTTAGTCGGTGATCTAAATTTACAGACTATCTCATCTGTTTCTCTTTATTGTTTCTACTGGCTTATGATCCACTGAAACTATTTTCCTTTCTGCTGCTGCCTAAATCAGAGATTATTAAAATGCTTGTTGCATTGTTGATTATAAAGTGTTATTATAATTAGTAGAGGTGTAAATAAACCTGTATTTTCAGCCTTTGGCATCAGAAAGACACACATAAAAAAGCAAACCAAACCCTGAAAAAGCCTGAGTGCATACAGTCATGGTTGATACTTCTAAAATTGAAGCTTTAAACCCTCCTGTAGAGAATGAGATTGGATTAATATTATCTAACAGTTATCATTTGATCTCCTGAAGCTGCAAGCTCCCAGTGTGATTTTATTGACTCCTGCAATAAGCTCTTATCTGCAGTTCCTTTCATTTCCCTGTAGATTCTATAGGCAGCAGCTTAATTATAAAACTGTTTCCACTTTTGTGACAATGGCTCATGAGCAAAGCCAGTCTTCCTCCTCCATAACCTGAAATATGACGTGTCTTTAACACACCCAAACTGTGGCAGTTCTCTTTCTTCTCTTAACTTACTGGTGAGGTTTTGATGTATCCATCCTCTCCAGAGTTATGGTTGGGGAATTCCCCCTGCCAGAGGTTGGCATAGTGCTGTCCATTTGGGTTCAACTTGTTTCCCCAGGGGTAAAGTCTACATGTGGGAACAGCAGACCATAAGCATTGTAATATTTCCAGTAGCATAATATATAAGTACCGTACCTGTCTTTCAGGCCACCCCTGCAGGCATACTCCCATTCTGCCTCTGTAGGAAGTCTCTTGTTGGCCCAGGAACAGTATGCGACAGCATCCGCCCAGGACACATGTAAAACAGGATGATCTGGCCTACAAGACACAAGAATGAATTACTTAATTATTTAATTCTGCTTCTTACTAAGCTCCTGTTTCCTTCCTCGTCGTTTGCTTTTGTCAAACGATACAAAGAGCGTGTTTCTACCTGTCTGTAATGATCGAGTCGGGACCCTCAGGGTGTCTCCAGTTGGCCCCTTTGACTGGAAGCCACCAGGGGGCAGCAGCCACCTAATAACAAAGTGATTAAGCAATGGTTAGACACTGATAATATGCTTCTCTCATAGTCTGTTTGATTTTCCTCTAACCCTTGCTCATTCATTGAAAATTGTCCTTAGTGGCCTTACAATGGTACTAATGGTTTCTAGTACTGGTGTACTAATGGGCACACAGCTGTTTCTTAGCCACATGAGGCTGCACATGACAGCTGAGATGAAACAGTAAATTCCCTGCTGTCTGGCTTTTGTCTATGGGAGGCCTGCTGTGCTCGAGCCTCGTACAATCGTATCTGTGAACATTATCAAAACTCTTAAATAACAGTAGTTTATGGCTTCATGTCTATCTAATGCCAGAAATATGTGTGACCATAGGCTGGTACTTTGAAGGTTTTTCAGATGAAGACTTTGTGTAAATATATCTATCAATCTAATATGTATGTTTAGAAAAAAAATCCTCAATTAAATCATGGTCAGAAGATTGAAATATCCTGTGAGCAAAATGGCAGACACATAAGATAAATAAAATAAAATTTAAAAAAAAGTATACAGGCAACTTGATATTATATTCAATGAAACACGTGGTCACATTGTCTTTCTTGTTTTCTCAAAGCATTGCCTCACATGACTTTAGGGAAATTTTTGTCATATGCTTCTTGAGGATGAAAAATAGAGTATAATTTACAATTTGCAGTGGGGCAGCAAACATTTGAAATTGTTGATCTAGGAATATTTACTTTATTAGATGAGACCACTTTGCCATTCAAATGAAAGTGGTCTCAGACTTTTTGAATGTGCAAAATTTCCATGGCAACCACACAGAGTCAATGCCCTCATGAGAGCGTTTTGTGTGTGTGTGTGTGTTTGTGTGTGTGTGTGTGTGTGTGTGAGTGTGTGTGTGTGTGTGTGTGTGAGACTCTCTGATTTTGATTTTGTGTCTGTTGTGAAGCGCAGAGAAAGAAAAACATCTTTCTCCACCACTTCCTTCTGGTGCAGTGAGCTGTCCAGGTGAGTTGACTTGTTAAATAATCATACTTACTGCTTGTGTGATTTGGTTTTTGACTGCATCACTCAAACTTCCCTCAAATACAAACGAGTCTCCAAATTTCTCTGCCTAAAAGCACAAGGATAAAAATATCATTAACAAAGATGATGCCCATTAATCTTCAAACAATACAATAACAACAGCCAAATATTTGTTTTCATATTGGCTTTTGACCAATTCAACAATACACCTCATGGTTTAATCAGTAATTATCTCATACCTCAGTGACATATCCTGTGGCATTGACAAAGCTTTGGAACTGCCTGTTAGTGACTTCCTGGATGTCCATGTAGAAGGAGTCCACGTGCACCAGCCGCTGAGGCCCTTCTCCATCTGCAGGGATGCCTGGGTTGTTTGTCCCCATCAGGAATTCTCTTCCAGAAATCAGCACCATCTGTATCCGACAGGAAATAAGCTGTGACTTTCCTATGACTCTCTCAACTTTGGAGAAGAAGGTTATAGAATTAGAAAGATTATATATATAAAGTATTAAAAAAAATGGGAACTTAATCTCTGAGTGTAAGGATTGTTTGAGAGCTCTCTGACATTAGGCTTTGCAATAAACCTTGATGAAGCACTTAATACAACTAGGTTATGATATCAAAAAGGTGCAAACGGTGGGTGAGTAAATATATCAAACAACAAAAATCATCCTACAAGTGAACATAATTATATCAGATTAACATTCAGATCTTAACCTTTTTGTAGTGCTGCAAAGAATACAATAATTATTATCATTAGCATTATAAGCAGTATGTCACTGCTTAACTCTGCTGCTAAAATCAACCACAGGGCCTTTCACTGAAAGTTGGAAGTGAAAGTGGTTTTAAATTTCCTGCTTCACTGTCTGAGGCGTTATTTATGACCACCAGCCACTGAGACAAACATGATTGTGCACCACTCTCATATTAACTTTGGTCTGTGCTGTTGTTGATAGGGCAGCAAGGGGATTCAATGGGGCAGTTTATTGATGGACTACACCTGGGTAATGTATGTGTAAAACCTTATCCAACACCAAGTGTCAATGTGCTGCACTGTCTCCTGTCCAATTAAGGGGGTGGGGGGGGGGGGCTCAGTTTACCTGGCTCTGCATTTTCTTCTCCCCTCCCTGAGCCTCAGGCGGCCTCTCATTGGCGCCTCTGGAGTATTTGACAGCTGAGCCTGCTGAAGCTGTCCCGTCCTCCCCGGGGTCCACGGCGGCTCTCTTCAGGTGTCCACAGCCGCAGCTCGCTGCTTCCTGCGGGGCGGCGCCTTCCGACTCGGCCCCGCATGAGCTCTGAACACACGGTGCTTTGTTCACACATGCAAAGATGACCAACAAAGCAAAACAGCGCTGCATCCTTTCACGAGGAGTCCCTCAGAGTCGATTAAGCTTCTACTTCCGCAAAGTCACGTGGTCAGTCAGCTTGCTGCAACGTCACAAGCATAACCCTTTCCTCCCCAGAGTGAATATTAGTTGTATATTTCTGTCTTTGGAAAATATGACCAAGGCTTGTAAATACAGGACATTTTAAGCACATAAAATCTCCTACTTTAATTCATTTAATTCAAGTCATTGTTCGGCCGAAACCATCGATGCGCTCTTGTGCGCTAGTTCAATTCATTATTATTTTTTTGCGCCACATAAATCAAGGCGCCGCAGTGTGGGAGTGATAACAGCTCATGTTTCCTTGGTGGTAAAGGATGGGGCCAAAGTGGACATCATTTCCCAGCTATCAACACTGCGAGCGCTTGAGAAGAAGAAGAAGAAGAAGAAGAAGAAGAAGACGCAGAAGAAGACGAAGAAGAAGAAGTGGCAGCGAGCCAAAGCAGCTGAGCCAAGCCGCCTGGTTCAGTGAACTCAGCCGCGGAGCTCCGACAGGCGCGGAGAGGTGCGAGAGCTGTCAAAGAAAACAAAACAAAACAAAACAAAACAAAAAAACAAATAAAAAAACTGGATTATTGCTGTCGTTGACGGCTGGATCTCTCACCCACGGCGAGGAGAGGAGGAGAGGAGAGGAGAGCCACAGTCATGTTGTCTTAGCTGCTCCACAGAAAGCTGAACATCCGAGCGTTTACCACAGCCGAGGTAAAGTTGGGCGCACAAATTGTTCACTTTTCCTTCCTCTCTTCATTTCGCTCTTCTTCTTCTTCTTCTTCCTCTGGCTCTCGCAGCGGAGGACGAATTTTTAGCTCTGTCTCCTTAAATGGTTAACAAAATGCTCCCAGCTCATGATCGATGTTTGTGATGTTCTCATTTAAAGTAGGCAAAAAAAAAGGCTCCTATAATAATAATAATAATAATAATAATAATGATACTAATAAAAATAATTTCCGACCGCCGTGAAACATAATGATTGCGGATGGCGTTTAAAATGCCACTGGCCGCGCTGACTCAAGCTGAGTGTGTGTTTTTTTGGAGGTTAGATAAAGTTTTAATGATTTGCGGACATCAGTGAGGTGGAGTGTTTCCAGACAGGCCATCTTCACTGGAGTGGACCTGCGGTGCCCGCATATTTGCAGCTTCTGCGGCGGTAACCTGTTGCCTTCCTGGCGGAGCAGCATCTCCCTATCACCAACTGTTCAACTATAAACCACAACATACAAATACAAACAGGCTCCAGTCACATCAAACAGAGAAGTTTCCTGCAGCTATGCAAATCCATACGAGCAGACACTGGTATCAGTGTAGTCGCGACCTCTCAGGGAAGCTTTTCTTCATTGCAACTGCCTCCTAACTGGGAGCTCTGTAGCTACATGTGTCCTGCTGTCATAATATCTGCAAGGTGCACCAGGTGAGTGGATGATATTGGAGATTATTGTCATAAAGTAAGGATGTTTCTTCAGTTTAAGGTTTTTGTTAAGAAGACATTTCTGGGATTCAAAAGCCTGTGAGACATTTTGACCTTTAAACCAAATCTGCTCATGTTTTTATTT
The DNA here is from genome assembly GCA_038496675.1 of Rachycentron canadum. NCBI lineage: Eukaryota > Metazoa > Chordata > Actinopteri > Carangiformes > Rachycentridae > Rachycentron > Rachycentron canadum. Next base: position 10,662,189 of record CM076649.1, on the reverse strand, counting down.
ATTTTTTTTATTTTATTATTTTTTTTACCCTTTTGTTTTGCTGCAGGTTTCCCCCTGTGTGTGTCGAACATGTCGGATAAGATGTCCAGCTTTCTGCATATTGGGGACATCTGCTCCCTCTATGCAGAGGGATCCACCAATGGCTTCATCAGCACCCTTGGGTACGTGCATCTTACTGGCTGGACATTGTGGGTGTGTGTTGTGTGTCAGCCCATTTCACACATCTCTGTGTTTCACTGCAATCTGAGCAGTATTTAGAGGGGAGAAAATTACACTTTTAGTGGTGACTGTCAGATAGACACAAATTTAGTTTCATCAGAAAGAGCTGTTCCTTCTCACCCTAGTTACACATGCACCTGATGATGGATGTATCACAGCCATCGTTTCCTACTGTCAGTGACAGAATGGGATTAACTAGGTGTGTAAGGAGAGATAAATGGGTGTAATTTTGCCATTCATTTTGCAGAACAAAGCAGTCAAATCAGTGGGTGGCCTTTGAAGAGATTCTTTGACCATGACTGACCCTCACCACTGGTGGTGCTGGTAGGGAAGGAAATACAGTTTTTGTGAGCATGAGGGAGGAGTGGGTGTCGAGGGCAGAGTCAGAGAAGAAGAAACACTGAGGTGGTGATGTGCACAGTGGTAAAACTTGTGTTTACAAGCCCTCATTCACCCACACAGTGGCAGCAATATTGTGTTGTTGTCTTCCATCTTCATTGTGTTTGGAACACGTCAGACCCGCTACTGATTTTCTACAAGTAAGATACACAGTGATCAGGGACAGAATGATATATTGGTTAGGGTTAGGGTATCGACACAAATGCACTAATTATTCACACTTTTAACCCTTCCACTTCTGTTCTGAATATAAACTAGGTAATAATTGGAAGCTTGCATTAATATTTTGCTGGTAGAACCCAGCAGAAATTTATTAGAGGGTGCTATCTATGTATGATTTCAGTAACGCTATCAGCTATCAGCTCAGTGTCCAGGACCTCTCCCTCCGCACCCCCTGCTCATGAAAAATGGAATGACCTACAGCAACGACTGAGTCACTATAGAGACATTGTGGCCTTTTTTTCGAGTTCCAGTGCATCCCACGCACGCACACACTCACTCATGCGCACACTTACCAGTGCATATTTTTTTTTTTTTTTTTTACAAAACCGTGATGACAGTTTTTGGCTTTGAGCACAAACCACCAACACACCAACAGTTTCCAAATCTGCTGTACTTAGAGGAGGAAACTGGACTGAGAGGAGAATAAACTCTTTGAGCATTATCACGTCTCCTGCTGAGCAGCAACCCCGGCTTCTGTTTGGTCACTGGAGAGAGGGCTCTGTGAGCAAATTAAAGGGCAAAAAATGTTAAAAATGCTGCACTGTGACTTGAGCCTGCAGCAGGACTTGTTCTGTTTGTTCAGATGTGTAACTACTAAACTCGTGTTAATCACTGACCACTCACCAGAGGGATTAGCAAATTCTGTGCATCATCCATGCATGCAGATGGCCACACACACATATACCATCTAATTTCAACTTCCCAGATCTTTCCTGACTTTTTATTGAAGTCTGCAGCCTTGTTTCTTGAGGTGTACAGGGAAGAGGAGTAGACAGGTCTGTTTGGACAACTGTAGACATTCCCCGGGAAAAGGCCTGAAATGAATGTGGATTTGGCGGGCGTCCCGACAAGTGTTATTCTAAGGGAGTAAAAGCTAAATTTGTCACCAGAAATTCCAGTTTGCCCACAGCTCATCTAATCCAGAATAATGTCTTTACTGTGTGGAGTGAGGGAATAAACATGCTGCAACTGCGTGACAGCTTTCAGCGAAAATAGGAAATACAAGCAGTAGTTTATGTTTTTAGTACTTGAGCTGAACATTTTTCTTTTAACACACACCCAAACACCAAAGGATTATATACAGATGCAGTTGTATACAATAGCTCTGATACAACAATCTCATTAAATACGTTTAAGATGCATTATTATTTGAGAACTTTGGCTGAATAGTTGATTTATCTGATTATTGAAAAGTTAATCAACCGCTTTGCTAATAAGTTGATCTTTTAAGTAATTTATTGAGCAAATATGCCAAACTTTACCCTTCCAGCTCTTTTATTGCGAAGATTACTGCTGTCTTTAATGACTTTTTTGTTTTATGTTATTGTTATTGTTGTGTTATATATTTTATTATAGAGTTTGGAAAAATTTCCAGTTTCTGCTATATTCAGTTTTTAAAAAAAAACAATAAAATAATCAGAGCATAATTCAGACTGAAGTTAGGTCAGGATTAGGACTGCAACTAACTACTGATTTTTTTTTTTTTTTTAAATTTATTTATTTTCCAGTATTGAATAATTTTCTACATTAATAAGTCATTTGGTCTATAAAATATCAGAAAATAGCCATCACTTGTTTTGTGCGAACATCAGTCAATCCCTTTTTCTTTTTTTTTTCTGGCAGTTAATTAATTGCTAAAAATTTTTATGTTGATCAAATAAAATAACATAAAATATAAACAAGTACAAAAAAAAAAAAACACAGATATCCAAAACAAAGACTACAAACTGACTGGTTTCCACAAGTGTGTTTAATGTCCAGTACCTGCACGTGTTTCATAGTGTTTTTCTGTGTTTATTTTCACAGCTTGGTGGATGACCGCTGCGTGGTCCAGCCTGATGCGGGGGACCTCAACAACCCTCCAAAGAAGTTCAGAGGTAAGAGACAGTCCTGCTGAGGCCTGACATCATCACACTAACCGCTGTCTGTTTATACTGTGGGCTCTGCTGAATGTGTTATGTTGTGTTTCTTTGGTGACAGCCACAATATCTCTGCCCACCGGACTTCAAACAGGGCAGCCTTTGACAATGTTAATGGTGTATAAGTGTGTGTGCGCGTGTGTCCACGTGCACGTGCTTCTGCATCCATGCATGTATTTATAGATGTGTTTGCTTGCACACCTCATCTCTGGAGGCAGAGGCAGATAGAGAGAATCAGCTCTGATGTTGGTTTGTTGGAAAACAACACACTTGAAAAGCTGTTTTCCAAACAAAAGCCTTGAGATGCCTCTTTGGGTGAGCACACTATTATTAGCTCTCATACAGGAAGTAGAACTCATGACCATCAGTTCTCAGGCTCTCTGGGGGAGAGGCCATGCCCAACTTTGTGCACAAGTATGGGTGTATTTAATGCCACTGTAGAACATGTAACAGGTTTTTTCTTGGTCCTGCTGAATAAGCATTTGATTGAAAATGCACCATTATTGGACATAATGTTTGATAGCTTAAGAAGTCGTGTATGAGGAACATACTCATATTAATGTATTTTTTTTTTAAATTTGAAGTGTAACTGGGTAGATAGGTTATATAAGCTAAGTATACTTTAAGAAGTGTCGAGCTGAAATGATTAGGTGAGTTGCTAATTAGTCAACAGAAAAATAATAGAGCTGTAACCATAATAACAACTGTAACTTGTAACTGTACTTTGGGTTTTGGACTGTTGGCCAAACTTAACAAGCAGTTAAGGCAACATAATATTTGCATTGCATTATATTTTATATTTTCTAATATTTTGAGGACCAGATGACAAACTTTGGAATTGAGAAACTAATTGTCAGATTTTCTGCTCGTTGTAAATAAATATTTTTACACTGTTGCTTTGCCAACATCTCAAATCTTTTGGCTTTTGCAATGAACCTGATTTTAAGGTTTTGCACTTTGTCTTTGAACTGTATTAGACTGCATGTATTCCATTAGCACAAACTCACACTACAATGCTATCTGCTGTTTCAAAGGGCACAAAGAAGATTGCACTGTATTTAGAAAGTAGAAAGCTTTGATGTGAGCACTGACCCACACACCTCAGCTCTTCAGTGGGTCTCTTGTGTCCCAGGGCAGTTTATCTTCCTCTCGAGACAACCAGTGTCACCACGATAAACACAGAGTGCAGACTGATACCTTCACGCCTGCAGCAGCATGAAAGACAAGCCTCTTTCTCTCTATATCTGTTGCTGTGTGTGTTTCAGCAACTGTCAAGTTTATACCCCACGTCTACAAAACATGCTACTGTACTTGTCTATCAACTGTGGGTTCCTACCCAAACCATGATCACAGCCCAGCCAAACATAAACATCTATTTTGCAGTTGGCTTAGCATTACGGTGCTCTATTAATACTAATACTAATTATAAGATGCAGACGGATGTTGTAGCATCTTTAGTATTATATCTGGACTTGGACAATATGTCTGTATCGACAGTGAGGAACCAGAGACAAACAATGCAGCTTTGGCTAAGTTTAACTCATTTAGGATCAGAACTGTTAGTAAATTTAATTCTAATTGTTTGTATAGCTATTTTTGGCAGGAAACGTGATAGTTGTGTGGGAGCTGCCTATTGGCCCACTTACACAGGAAGGCTTTAACTAATCACTTTGCCTTATTTAATCTGCCATCCTCCCACGGTCTCTTTTCTCTCAACTCACTTGTAAAACTCAATACAAGCTAAGCTCCTAAGTCTGACCCACTGCAGGACACTAGATGCTTTCACTAAATTAATTTTATACTTTTAAATTTTTTATGATTTTATATGAATATTTTATCTGCCTTTACCCTTTTTCAATATCAGTGCAACAATACACAACGTGAAAACATGACATTATGTCTTTCAAGAGATGTTGCCTCTACAATCACACTTGAACATAAGCTATAAGTACTGTTAAAGTGGCTTTGGTAAGTCCTCCATCATGCCAGCTGGTCATGACCACAAGAGGCGGAAAGAGGTGAGGATGGTACTATACAATAGATTAAAAGTCAGAATAACCTCAGCTGCAGTGAAGTGCAATATTAAATTTCTGGAGCACTCCATTAAAATGACAATATTTAGTGTGTCAAACACATGTGTAATTAAAAAATGGTTAATGGCTGCCTCCAGCTGTGTCAGTTCCTTCGCCATGGTGTCGTGAATGCAGACTCACTGGGACACAAAAACAGAACCATCACTAATGTTATTATGCCTACCTGTACTTTTCTCTGATGTCAAATATAAAACCAGGACCCTGACTGAAGCAGCAAACTGGAATTTGGTCATCATTCACATTATTACTTTACTTTTCCTACTTTTGAATGTCAAAATGTCCTGAACAAAATTAGAATATACAGATTTTTTGTGGTTAGTGTTAAAGAAAAGAATATAAATTATTGTTTTATACTAAATGGCGTCGTACAGCATTACATCTAAATCAAACCATGGCTCTAGGTCACTGCTGCCATTTAAGCTTCAGGCTTAATGACTTTTTAAAATGTGTATTTTTTAGTCACAGGATCAGTATGGAATAGTATACCAAAAAAACTAAACTAAAAAAGAAACAACTATTTTCCGTTGTTCAAACATTCTGACTGTTTATGCTTATATATCTGTTTTTTTTTCTACAAACTTCTTTGGGAACTCCTAATTTGAGTCCTCTGGGTGTCATTTGGCAGCACAAAAGCTCTTCTGTCCGTCTTCGTTTGGGAGGCTCCCTCATCTGTTTGAGGGGAACACAGTTACGCAGAGATAATCCCACTAAGTGAGGCTATAAGGGTGCAAAGACAGACTGGTCCACAGGGCCTTATACTGTCACTGCTGAGGTATGCTCAATATTTCCGCCCAATGTAAACACAGGCACTTGTCGCAGAATCACACTATCACTCATAAGCATATACACTGAGACAATAGGATGCATTTGCCTTGCTTTGTATTTCACCCAGACAGCATTTGAAATGCCATTACACACCTACACACAGTTCAGCAGAATATACTGAGCTACAGTCAGAACCCCCAAGGCAGGAAACGCACTGTAACATTGCTTTGTGACAGTTTGAAAAGAAAAATCAATCCTCTTTTCATCATAGTTATTTGAATGTCAGACCACTTGTCTAATTTGAATTTGCTATGGTGGTTTTTGATGTGTGACGTTGGAGTGTAAATTGAGTGGTGCATTGTTCACATGCCATCCTCTTTTAATATTCCCGTCAAAATCATCAATCACCATTATTTTTAAATGAATAAAATACTTTGTCATAGTGGTTCATTGTTGCAAAGTGTTTCAATCTGTCAGTTTTATTTCTCAAATCTGAAAATTTTAAATGCATATCTAAGCTTTAAGAGGTAGTCGTGCCAAGAGAGCATCTCTTGCTTCTTCAGAAAGGTGATTATTGTTGCTAAACCAGTAACATGTGAAAACTGTTTAAGTAATAGCAACTCCTGATTCACATATTTGTAACTTGTGGGTTTCCTTTTTTTATCTTAACTTCTTTGCCATATCATCTGTTATCTTAATTACCTCACACGGTTTACTTGTAGGTGCAGACCAAAACATTCATACGTCATTTTGGAGCATTAACCCCTTAGCACCACATATCTATTGCCTGACTGTGCTAACTGCTGTTGCTGTCAGAGACACACTGCAGACTAACTGGGTGGTTCATCTGAGATAAACACCAGAAACCATTCTGTCTTTGGTCCCTTCCTCCCCTAATAACCCCATATATTGCTTTCCTGTCTTTTGAGAGAGGAGAGGTCTTGCAGGAAATAGTGAAGGGAAGCTGTTGTTGGTTGACCCATTTATTGCCTTAGATGCACAACGAAGGATTAGTTGCTTCCTCTATAATTTCTGGAACAGGATAAGAACTTTGGAGCGAATGTCAGTTTATACAAGCCAGATCTTTGGGAATATTTTTCACAGAATTCAAGTAGTGTTTTGCAGTGTTTGTTTCTAGGTCCTTGTCTGGACCGTATTGACTAATTAGTGCAAGGCCTCCCTGTTGGCTTGATTACAATGTGGACATGTCAGGATTTTTCTCACATGGTGTGCTTTAGCTGCTTTTATGACACAGCAGAAAAGGTAGAGGAGATGTAGTGGAAATTTGAGTCTTTGCTATTTCTGCCATTGTACCATTGTGAATTACACATCCATGTGTTGTTGCACAGTACATCAAATTCAAGGCTGCAAATGTTGTTTTTCACTGTTAAAACTTCCTTAAATGTCAGTCCTCTCTGTTGGCTCTATAGCCTCTCATACCTGGCATCTTCTTTATCCTCAAATATGGGGAGGTTTGTCACTGGCTGAACAAGCTTTTTATCAAATTGTTCATGTCTAAAAAGAATCACTCATTTCACAGTATTTCACAACACCACTAGTATACCTAGATACTAGTGGTGAGATACTAGTAGATCCTAGTCCTTCTCCCAAGCAATGATTTTCAGCTCCTCCTGGGGGATCATGAAGCATTCCCAGGCCAGATACATGAAGTATATAGGTCTCACATGCGGATGTGCCTGAAAGACCTTCAATAGGAGGTGCCCAGGAGGCATTCTATCCAGATTCCCGAACTTCTTCAACCACTCTTCCTAGCAAAGGAGCAGCAGCTCTACTCCAAGCTCCATCTGGATGTCAGAGTTGCTAACCTATCTCTCAAGCTGAGCCTAGCCACCTGTGGAGGAAACTAATTTTAGCTGCTTGCATCCACAATCCCATTTTCTGGTCACAATAGAAAGGTCATGACCATAGGTGAGGGTTGGAGCAAAGGCCAACGGGTATATTGAGAGGATTGCTTTTCAGCTCAGCTCCCTCTTCACCATAATGGTCCAGCATATCATATAATTTCCTGATCCTGCTACACTGGTATATCTGTCAATCTCCCGCTCCATCCTACCCTCACTTCACAGACCTCCTGGAACAGAAACTCCACCTCAACCTGAAGAGGGCAATCCACTGTTTTCCTGCAGAGGACAAAGGCCTCTGACTTGGAGGTGCTTTTTTTGTATTTAAACCAAAAACAATGGTATTTCAAAAAGAAATGGGTAAAAAAAAATGCTGTTTTCTTGTTTTTCCCATCAGAATTAAAAATGAAAAATAATAGTTAAATAGAAAAAAACCCATCTTGAATAAAGGTGGTCAGATGGTACAGAAGTCCCCCTGAGGAACCTCTCATAGGCCTCCCTGGCTCTATGTGATACTGAAGAAGAGTGTCAGCCAACACGGCCCTACAGTGACCTGAGCCTTCAGCATCTCAAGGCAAATCTCATCCACTTCTGGCACCTTGTTGCTGTGGAGCTTCTTGACTACCTCAGTGACTCCAAGGATATGGGTAAGGCTTCCCCCTAAGTCTTCATACTCTGCCTCATCCTCAGAGGACAGGTTGGTTGGGTTCAGGAGTTCCTCAAAGGACTCGTTCTACCAGTCGTTCCTGAGATGCTGGATGGTTTGCTGGAACCTCCTTGAAGCCGACTGAATGTCCTTTTCCATTGCCTTTTAGCTGCAGTGATTGCAGCTGCAGTCACTTTGGCCTGCCAATACCTGTCTGCTGTTTCCAAGACCCTGGGCCAAACAAACCCAAAAGCCCTCCTTTTTCAGCTTGTTGAACACTGATCTTAGGCTGACGGTGTTGTGGTATCATGTACACTTAAGATCACTTATGCTTGAACATGGTGTTTATTATAGGCTAGCACAAAAGTCCAACAACACAACACTTCTTGTGTTCAGATCAAACGGGCTCTTCCTCCCAATTACCCCCTCCAGTTTTCTCAATCATTAGTCATATGAGCATTGAAGTCCCCCAGAAGAACTAGAATCCCTAAGTGTGCCCCTTCTAGTACCCCACCCTCCGACTCCAAGAAGCATGGATACTCAAATAAACTGATGTTAGGTGCGTAAGGCCAACCAATAGTTATAGCCTCCCCCTCAGCAACTTCTTGCATCTGATTGATATGGTAGATTTGCTTAAAGGTGGTGCTAACACCATCTAACACCATTTTCCACAGTTCACAGTCAGCTGTTCTCTCAACTGTGTACGCGTGTGTGAGACAGAGCAGTCTTGTTGAGTTTGATGAAGAGAGCTCATTTTTGTTGAGGCATGATACCTTTTTATAATGCATCAATTAACATGCTGTTATTATGAAACTCCTTCGGTATAACACTGCATTTATACACTACACAAATGGTACAACATGTGGTTGTACAAGGTTACTTGTCTTAATATGCTAACCACTAAAAGGTCAATGTCCTGCCCAGTCAAGCATAAAGGAAAGTACATCACTTTTTCTAAAAGTGAATCCAGCTGTGGTCCTGCACATAGTGATTGTACATGTACTAAGAGACAAGAAATTAAGATTGAGATTAAGTCACCAATAATGAGGACCGGAGACTGGACTTCTAACATATGTAACACACAAATAAACCTTGAATTGAATTGACAAAGAAAAACAAACAAACAAAAAAAAACAAAAACAAATGTTCAACCACAAAACAATAAGAAAAGAAATAAAAGCTGCTGTCTATATCTACACAATCAGAAACATTGTCTGAAGGGGACAAAATCCATGTTTCTGCACCTGTAGCAAATATCAGTTGCCTGGCAAATATTTCAAATACATTTATTTTATTTTATTTTTTTCAAAAATTAAACAACTTATTAATTAGGTGCTGAAAGGAGGATTTTGTTTCCCTTAAACAGGGCCAGACTAAGTGATTCCCCTTGTTTCTGTCCTTGTGCTAAGGTAAGCTAACTGGCTGTTGGATGTATATAGCTTCATATTTAACAAACATGCATAAGAGTGATATCAGTCTTCTTTTATAACTCTTTATCAAAAAATGAATAAATGCCCAACTTTTGCTTTAAAAGCTTCATCTATAGGCTTATGATCTCAGCACTTTAAAAATACGCTAAACACAGCTTTGAATAGAAATGTGTGATTGTACTTTTACTTTAACTGTCAGCATTCAGCTTTAAGAGAAGCAAAAGACTTTCACTTGCAGATTGAAGTGAAAGGTTGCAAGGTTTGTGAATTGGCATAGAAAAATGTGCTATAGTTATTAAAGTAACATTTCACTATGTTTAGGTTATTTACTTGAAAGTGCACATGGAGCAGTTGGTATCAAAGATAGCTTTGTTTCTGACTTCAAATAGATATTTCAATGCTAAATAAAGTCACATGTATGTGGTTGTAAAAGATTTGTTTTCAGTTGCAGTTAATGAATTACAGAGTTTTCTGCCCTCTGGACTAATCCCACCGCTCCTCCTGCACACCGACCCCACAAGGAATTCTCACTCCAGATTTCAACATGACTGAAGTGACATGTTTCCCAACCGGCTGTGATTAAAGGCAAACCGTCAGTGTGAGCTGATCATCTGTCACACAAGGCACTCATATTTACATGTTGTGATTGTGAGTTGAGATTACAACAAAGTGGCTGTGTCAAATTATAGGGTAGCTCACTTGTTAGTTGCCTTTTGTACTTGCAAGTATAATCCAGTTCCATTGTCAACTTTAACTTCTACTTGTATGAACATAAATTCACATTTACTCCATTTACAGCAGTGAAAAGCTTCAGGTCTCACCCTCTCTCTGTTACTCTCTTTCCTGCCTTCCATACTTTTCTTTCACTTCCTTTTCTTTGTTTTTTTTAGCCTTATTTTGGGTCAAGTTAAAGTAAACCATATCTGATGTGGGGGGGGGGGCGGCAAGAAGAAGATTTGCTAGATATAGACCATTAACTCTGAGGGAGAGAATAGTTCATGAAATGGTAAGAGGAATCCAGAAAGAGAAGGAGGGATGATAGGATATCAAGGGGGTGGGGGGTGGTGGGGGAGATAGGGAGTCCCCACCCTCTTCTTTCTCCCTCTGTCATCCCACTCCCCTTCTCTTGGCTGGCCTTATTTGGTCATGTTACTGTGGCTATAACGGAGAGAGAGAGAGAGAGAGAAAGAGAGAGAGGGGGAAGGAAGGATGGGCAGATTTTTCTTTTTTCTCCTCTTTTCGCCTTCTCAGAAAAGAGAGCTTTGGTCTGATGAGAGGTGAAGTCAGAGGAAAGCCAGGACACAGAGGGAGGAGTTGCTGGGGGACAGAAGATTAACTCTGTCACACGAGCTCATGTGTATACTAAAAACCAAGCTCTCAGCCAGTGTCTCTGTGGGCTTCAGTTGCAGTTGTTATGCAGCTTGTTTCAGAAGGGGAACTCTTCTGGGACTAAAGAGGAACTCTGCTAAAATTGTATCCACATGCAAATAGAGGGGCTGTTTTTCCTCCTGTCGAGTTTCTACACTATCTATGAAAATGAGCAGTACAATCAGAGTCTGCTGACGACAGCAGCATCTCATTGTTGCTGTGGTTACAAACTCTGACTCTGACTGACCACGACTTATTGCTGTGTCATATCATATCTCTCTCACACACACACACACACACACACACACACACACACACACGGGCACGCTTTCCTGTCCCTCATCACTCTCCTTGAAACAGACAAAGCCCTTTGATCTCTATTATGAATATGTGTTTGAAGTGTGTGAATGTGATCCCAGGGACAAGTGTGTCAAAATAGTGTATGTTTATATTTTTGCTTCTCAAGTCTTAAATATTAATAAATATTACTGGACCTGTCAAACATTATGTATTGTTGATTAAGTTAAATTAATTGATGAAGTTAATCCTGTTTGTTTTTTTTCAATCTTTTGTTAAACTGTGGGTCCTGTTTGTTTATTGAACATTTTGTTTTAACTTAACATCTTTCCTACTTATTTATTTTATCATTTTTCAGATTTTTTTTTTCTTTTTTTTTTTGGGTGGTGTTTTCAGTGGCAAGAAAATGTTTGTGAAATGGTTTCCTATTTTAATTGGTCATAAAATATTCAAAACCGCTTCAACTGAGACGTATTCACCAGGATATGAGGTGCGAGCGTCTCTCTTCAAGTCATTCACAGTGATTTTCTGTGTTTGAAGTCATTTTACTGAGCTTCAGCAGCCAGACAGACACCTTGTCATCATTATGTAAGATACCCATATAAACTATGTGATGATGATCCCCCTCTGTATTTCATCATTGAGATAATATTTTCATGTTGGTATCCCTTTTTAAAACAATTCAACTGAGTTTCATCAGTCAATTATTATTTAATATTTATAATTTAATATTATATATATATATATATATATATTTTTTTTTAGTGGTGTTTGTCACCGTCTGTCAGGGGTGTAGCAGTATTTATTTATTTATTTATTTATGAAAGCAACAGCTTCTTCTGTGGTGTCCATGGCAGGGCACCATGCTCCATGCAACTGTCATTGACATGTGGTTGACTCATGAACAGAGATTTAACCAGGTTATTTCAAATTTCTGATCATTCTGCCTTTGGAGTCATCTTACATGAACACTTTTTCTAGGGAAAGTTGCTACATAACTAAATAATCTCCATTTATCCACAGTTGATGAATATTTAAACTAATTGAGATGACTCTGTAACCCTTTTCAGCTTCATGCAAATCAACGATTGTACATGATTGTACGTTTGAGATCTTTTTTGCAAGGCATGTTTCACATCAGCAGATATGTCTAGTTAACAGCAAACTCAAAATTTTGAGTGTTTTGAAGTCACTCCAGTTACCTTTTGTTAATGTCACTAAGTGAGCAGGTAACATTGTCATTCCAGTCTTTACTGCGAATGTTTAAATATTTCCTATATGGTCACAGACAATATAATCGTGGGTTATTTGTTAAAATGGACATCTCTGTCTCTGCATGCACCAATCTATGTGAACGTGTCTTTCTACGTCTACAGTACGTGTAGCTCTCTCTGTCTCTCTGTTCTCATCTCTATATCCATAGATGAATCTTTGTCTGTATTTATTTCTGTCTCCATCTCTCTGTGCAGACTGTCTGTTCAGACTGTGCCCTATGAACCGCTACTCAGCCCAGAAGCAGTTCTGGAAAGCAGCGAAGCCTGGAGGGAACACAGACACAGTGCTCCTCAACAAGCTCCATGTAAGTGAAGTGACGACATGATCACCTCCCGGCAGTCACCACAGACTAGTGCACTACACGCAGACCTGTCCTCAGGGCTCACAGGATAAAGAGAAAGAACAGAGTTACAGAAGGCAAACATTTTATAAGTTTGGACGCAGAGCTGCACAGTGGATATAATGAAATGTTGATTCTGTGCACAGTTTAAGATCAGTTTTCAAGGGTATTATGTATATTTGCTGAGGCAGAATTTTAAAGTCCTTTTATAGACATTTCTGAAGCCTTTCACTCCTACTGTCCTACCTTTCTGCCCTCTACACTCTCCTTTCTCTCTTTCTGCTGTGGTACAATACCATTTAAAGCAATCTGCTATCTGACCACACAGTCATAAAATGGAAGATTACGATCTTCTGTGCGTTTCTATGGAGATGTGAGCCACAGTTTTCAGTCTCTGTTGAAGTGCAAATTATTACTACTCTGTTGCTGTGCTTTGTCTAACAGCAAACCAATCAGGTAACTGCTCACTAAATTACTATGTTTAACTGGCATCAGTGAAATTTGTCATATTTAGCAAGTGTGAGGACACACCTGTCTTATGTCTCTTCCCAGCATGCAGCTGATTTGGAGAAGAAGCAAAACGACTCTGAAAACAAAAAACTACTGGGAACAGTAATTCAGTATGGAAATGTTATTCAGGTTTGTTCTTAATCATAAATATCCTCTGCTTGGTATTTATTCAGATGAATGTTGTTACGGTTTCTTCAAAGTTTTGATTCAACTTGAGATTGTCCTGAAATATGCCAACAATGGAAATGATTTAATCTCACAAATCCTCCCTATGCCTCATATTTTAAATTTGAAATATGCCTCAGCTTGAGTGCATGTTTCCCAAAATAACTCTTAAAATGCAAACAAAAATCTTCAATTGCATGTTCCAGTATTTATAGTCACCAAAATATGATAATAATAATAATAATGTAATGAAGTATTCAGTAAAGCTTCAGTAAAGTGAAGCTGCTTCCTAAGACACACTAAAAATGAAACAAAAGTAGCTCTACTTCATAACGTGCACATACATGCATGTATGTATGTATGTATGTATGTATACATACATGCATGTGCATGTTAAGTAGATTTCATAGCTAACTCTCTCCTGTTGTTATTCCCTTAATAGCTGAAAGTAAGGAGAAATTATTTCTAGCAGGCAACCCGAATACAAGCTGCTTTCTTGTAGTCAGCAAATAATTTGCAGCAAATCTTCCACTTCTTCCTCACTTTAGATTTCAGTGTCTAATACATTTATGTGTCTTGTCTTTCAATATATATATTGTCTCTGCTCAGCTCCTCCACCTGAAAAGCAACAAATATCTGACGGTGAACAAGCGTCTGCCTGCGCTGTTAGAGAAGAATGCCATGAGAGTGATGTTAGACACTGCTGGAAATGAGGGATCCTGGTTTTATATACAGCCCTTCTACAAACTACGCTCAATTGGGGACAGTGTAAGTCATTTTTTGTATGAGTATGGTCACTTGTGGGAGTACTATGCTGTATTTGTCAGGTAAAATACAACTGCTGATGTTACTTTTAATGATAATGAACTAATCTGCACCTACAGTAGTGAATTGGTATTTTAAGGTAAAGACTGCAGGGTCAAGGTGCTGACGTGGAGGGCACAGGTCTTTTTTGTCATCCTGATCCTCAATCTGAGGCATGTATCTATCCCTGGATGGAGCTGTGCCAACACCTAATTGGTATTTACCTGATCAAAAGCTCTTGCTGGCAGCCACCACTCTTCTTCCCTGCAGTGGGAAGTAGTAGGCTGGTGCCCAAGGACAAAATGAACCATGGCAGAGGCTGAGCTTTTCTGCTAAGCTCTTCTCAAAGAAGGTATGGCACAAGGCCTAAGCAGCAGGCCCTGCACAGAAATAAAACTGGAGTAGGTCCTTACCTGCTGAAAATAGAGGAAAGACAATGACATGCAGATGCATCCTGAGAATCTCTTGTTCTTGCATGTTAGGGATTCAATGATAAGTATGAGGTGTGCTGCAGTGTGGTTATCGAAGACATTGTACGCATTGTGCTTCCATTCAGTGCCCATGGGCCAAATCAAAGTGAAACATCAGGCTTCTGTTAACTCTATGCTTCTCCACCTAATCCCAACCCTACAGTCCCTCTTTGGCAGATTGGGTTGTGTCAGAATTATAATGTGTAACCTTTGGTCTTTTCACAGTTTGTATTTGATTGTGTGATGGCAGGTGGTGATTGGGGACAAAGTGGTGCTGAACCCTGTGAACGCTGGTCAGCCGCTCCATGCCAGCACACACCAGCTTGTGGACAATCCAGGATGCAATGAGGTTTGGCTGAGCCACTGGAACTAATCTTCACTCCCTAAATGTTTTGTGGGAGTTTCTGTTGTTCAGAATCGAATTAATTTTTTTCCTCATAACCACTGCTTGGTTATTAGCTGCCTAATGTGAGACAGTACAAAATTGTTCCTCTGTCCTCCTGATTTGTCACAGCTAAGCAGCAGGCTAATGCTAACACTGCATCTGGAGGATTGGGCTTTTTCTTTTTCATAACACAAGTCTTTCTGTCTTTCTTGACAACTTGGCTTCTGCTATTTTGTCAAAGGGCCTTACAGTTGTCTGTTGGAAACGCAGAGTCACTTAAAGATCAGTTTTGGGGCAATTGTGACGTTTTTCCTCTTTACAAAGAGTCAGACAAACTTATTTATTCCTCATATATGACTCTGCCAGTAGAGTCAACAGTTCTGGATTGACAACCCCAACAATGTAGTTAATAAACTACTGTTTATAGTTCCATGGCTGTGGTGTATGTAAGAAGTCCACATTTTTAAGAAATACACTATGTATATAAAATATTATAAATATGTACACTTATATCAAAATAAAGAAAGCCACAAATAACTGTCTGGGGATGAGGAAAATCACTATCCATTTAAACTTGGTGGCCCACTGTGCAGGAACGCTGCCAGGATATCATAGTTATAGTCACATCAAACTCAGATTGTTTGTTTTTCAGGTGAACTCGGTCAACTGTAACACCAGCTGGAAGATTGTCTTGTTCATGAAATGGAGTGACAATCAGGAGATCATCCTTAAAGGGGTTTGTATCACAGCAACTACCAAACAAACACATCATATAGACATGCATATCTTTTTCATAAACACATTACATTACACAAAACACATTTCATTGCCAGTACAACAGATGGATGTGTTTGTGATTGTTCTTTTTCTCTGATACAGTAACTCCAACTATAAATGTATCTAGCCCGTCTTTAGCCATTTTCAGATGTATGAGCTAGTGAAACCAGTGTTAGTCCACACTGATTGCAAGCAAATATCTTACTTTCAGTGTTGAGTGAATCGGAATCAGAATAGGTTCTGGTTTTCTAGAGGCAACATCCTGCTTTCTAGTTGTGTGTCCCAAACTAATAAGTTGGTTTTAAGGATAAGCTTTTGACAGGTCGTGTGGTCCAAGTGGCCATTTTGAATTGATCATCTTTGTTTGTGTCCACACAGACACTAATCTATACTCAGTAGATTACACATTGTCTTTTCATCTTCTGTAAATAAATGTCTTTAAAAATTTAATGATTAATCAGATTCCAAATCAACGGTAATCAATTTTAGACTGAATCGGTATTGGCTATCTGATGCCCTTAGGCTGGCGCCTCAGGATAACTCCAATTAATTTAAAGTTATTATTTAATATTAATATTTTATTGATTTCTGATCCAATAATTGATGACCTACCTATGGCCAACAGTAACAAATGTTCTCCCTCTTTCCAGGGTGATGTTGTGCGGTTATTTCATGCAGAACAGGAGAAATTCCTCACATGCGATGATCACCGAAGAAAACAATATGTATTTCTCCGCACTACTGGACGGCAGTCAGCTACCTCGGCAACTAGCAGCAAAGCCCTATGGGAGATTGAGGTGAGGAGGGATATATTTAGTGTTAGTTTGCTGAATTTGCACAGCCACAAACATAAAGACCATGAGTCTGTTTCCCAGTATTTTTTTATTTCTGCCCTGGTGTAAGATTTTTCTGTTGTGTGCTCCGGTATCAGGTTGTGCAGCATGATCCGTGTCGAGGGGGGGCAGGCTACTGGAACAGTCTGTTCAGGTTCAAACACCTGGCCACTGGACACTACCTGGCCGCAGAGGTTAGTTCACCACAGACACTAAAACAAGGCACCACTTAGAAAATTCAAAAGAATCAATATAACCAAATACATTTATATCATTTTACTCCACATTCACTTGAATGGGAAAATAGTCTCTGAAAAAAAATGTTGTGAAGATATGTTTGTTACTATGAAGGCAATTTTAAGGCCAAGAAAACCATCATTTAGATTAAATGATGTTATTACATGTGCTTCAGACAATATCTAGCTTTTCATTCCAGGAAGTCAATCGCTCTAAATTTTTGCAGGTGAATCCAGAGTATGAAGAAGAGTGTCTGGAGTCCCGTTCCTCAGTAAGTAGGCCAATCTGAAAAACTGCACGGTTGGATACAAGGTTGACATATAACATATATATTGCAGATGAATGTTGAATACATCCATGTTTAGAGTGTGTTCATTATCTTTAATACAACAACAATATATAACTACTAAAACCAAAGTATAGCAAACTGCTGTAATTATAGTAACAATATATATGCTTTACACTGTTGGTAGTTAACTCGAAACTGAGGCTTGAACTGCTTGCAAACAAACTCTCAAAAAACAAAAAAACCCCCAACTGATTACACTGATTTTTCTCCAACTTGTGACCATTGAGAGAACTATATACCATTCATAATGCTTTACAACTACTGTAGTATTTAGTGTTTCTAGTGGTTTATGCCCTTGTTTTAGGTACTACAGGTATTACATTTCAGTGACCAGCAGGTGACAGCATTGCACTAAAAATGTCTTTCAGTTATGGCCAGTGAGTTCTTTGCCATTGTTCAATGAGCTGGCTGAGTCTTTCATTGTGAAGATGTTTACATCTGTTCACCAGGCAGTCAGAGAGGAACTGTCTCTCAGTCATAATAATAGTTATAATAAGGAGTCAACTCCTGGAAATCTTTCCACAGTAATTGTTGTTAACCTCATATACATGACTTGTTGATCCTGACATACATGTATCAGAGCATCTCAATCACAAAGAGTGAGTTTTTTTTGGGCTGTTAATTTCTAATCACAATGTGTTTTGACCTTTCCCCCCCAGCTGGAT
The DNA here is from genome assembly GCA_038496675.1 of Rachycentron canadum. Classification (NCBI taxonomy): domain Eukaryota; kingdom Metazoa; phylum Chordata; class Actinopteri; order Carangiformes; family Rachycentridae; genus Rachycentron; species Rachycentron canadum. The sequence goes on along the minus strand of CM076649.1, from coordinate 10,644,159 downwards.
TCAGAGCAAGAAGCCCTAAGAGCCCGTTTGAGAAATGTCCAGGATAAAGTCATGTACACCCTTGTGTCTGTTCCAGATGGGAATGACATTTCCTCCATATTTGAGCTTGACCCCACCACCTTAAGAGGGGGAGACTCACTAGTGCCCAGGTAGGAAGGCCATAATGATAAATTGGGGAAGTGTTTCCAGCCAGCTCACCCTTGTGTTAGTGCTGATATGACTGTAAAGGAGGACATGGTTTATTTTGTGGTCTGTCACTCTTTCCACTGAAAACCAAATAGCAGACATGTCACACAAAGTGAACTTCCACCTTCCACTATATTGAGTTAATAACGATAGCAATAGACAATGTCAGTGTATGTGTTTGCTGCTTGTTAATTCAAGAGAATGTGTGACTTACTGTTGGTAAGTATTCAACACACAAACAACAACACTATGCACACAAACAACAACACTATGCTGTTTATAATGGTGAAGTTCTTGTTCATGCTGGTGACGCAAATACATTAATACATTGCAGTAACTGCAAATAAGGACAATGGCGTACGTGTGTGTTTGAGAGAGAGCAGATGTGTTTCTGCTTGTTTCTAGTGAATGAAACAAGTGATTTTTTTTTTTTTAACATCTGACAAATAATTACAGCTCAGACTTGCAGCATTTCACTAGAAATATTATTTTCCTAGAATAGCTGAAGGCGGAGAAAGCTGTTAAATTGTAATGTGTCTTTGTGAACACATTGGGTCTTGTTACAGCATGAAGTTAAAGCTGTCATGCATCTTGTGAAGAGGAATGTGAGGATTAAAAATGATACTTTAAACATATTTTATACATTTCCTCCAGATAAATTGTGAATGGGCTTTTACTTTTAACACAGCATCTCTACTCTCTCTTTACTCCTTGAGTTTATTAATTGCCTTACATTTGATTCTACAGTGTCCATAGATAGGTAGCATGGTTGTGTTTGCACATTATAGGGATACCTTTTAAAATTCTACCTTTTTCAATATGTGCTGTCTATTATTTATGTTCCAAATCGAATTAATAACAGTAACAAATGTGTTCTCAGGAATTCATATGTGCGCCTCAGACACCTGTGCACCAACACATGGGTTCACAGCACCAACCAGCCAATTGACAAGGAGGAGGAAAAACCTGTCATGCTGCGTGTGAGTGACAGTTCATTTGCATTTATATGTGTATCACTAGTGAACTGTTGCAGGTTTTATCATTACTAGACCGTGTACATGTATGTACTGATGCTGAGGTTAAATGCTGTCTGGGATTATATGATCATATATAATAAGGGTGTTTTACAATTAATTATAGCTGTGATTATGTATTACCAAAGACCACTTTGAAATACTGAAAAGTATTACACATTTCTCTGCTAGATTTCAAAGTCGTCCCTTCTTTTTCTGATTTAAGATCGGCACATCTGCTCTCAAAGAGGACAAAGAGGCTTTTGCCATTGTGCCTGTCTCCCCGGCTGAAGTGCGAGACCTTGACTTTGCCAATGATGCCAGTAAAGTGCTGGCCTCTATAGCTGGAAAGCTGGAAAAAGGCACCATCACACAGAATGAGAGGAGGTATAAAGTGCATGGTTTTGCCAGATTGTGAATTTGTAATCGGGAAACAATATAGTCACAAGTTATTGCTTTTTGTATCTGTGTGTGTCTTTTCATGTACAACCAGAGCGGTTACCAAGCTTCTGGAGGATCTTGTGTTCTTTGTTGTGGACATACCGAACAATGGACAGGATGTTCTTGAGATCATGGTCAACAAACCGAACAGGGATCGACAGAAACTCATGAGAGAGCAAAATATTCTCAAACAGGTCTAAATACAGCAAACATTTGAACACATTCTTTACACATTACATTCATGAACTGGTTTGAAACTCAGTGAACTCCCATTAACCCTCACTTCAAATATTAGAGATTAACTTCAGTAACAATTCACAACCTAATCTCTGTTTTCAGATTTTCAAGCTGCTGCAGGCTCCCTTCACAGACAGCGGGGATGGCCCCATGTTAAGACTGGAGGAGCTGGCTGATCAACGCCACGCCCCCTTCAGACACATCTGCCGCCTGTGTTACCGGGTTTTACGTCACTCTCAGCAGGACTACCGCAAGAACCAGGTAGTTTATCAGCCTTAAAAATCTGCATGGGCGTATTTGCCACTGAAGTTTGTATAAAGAAGTCTTTGTGTTTGGCCTTTGAAAGGGAACTGATGTTATCACCAAAACATGAAAATGCCCTGGATCTAAAACGTGTTGCTGGATTCTCTTAGCATTATGCATGACTCACCTGATGAATAATGGATGAATACATTTCATAGAGCCACAGTGTGGTATCAGCTCACACTACAGTTAATTTCTCTTAAACACACTATGGTGTAATTGTGTAATTGCTGTATCATCTCATTTTGGTTTGTATTCATTCAGACCGGTTGTCTCTCTGTCCTGCAGGAGTATATTGCCAAACAGTTTCGCTTCATGCAGAAACAGATAGGTTATGATGTCCTGGCAGAGGACACAATCACAGCTCTGCTCCATAACAACCGCAAACTGCTGGAGAAGCATATCACTGCTGCAGAGATCGACACATTTGTTAGCTTGGTCCGCAAGAACCGTGAGCCAAGGTTTGTATGTCTGTCTGTACATATACCATGCACATTACACAATGACCTGGCTAAGTTATACTTTTACAATGCAAGCAGAGTACACATACCAGTGGAACCTACTATAACCAGTAACTGACAAATAAAGACATTCATCATCATTTTTACATTTTTAACTTGAATCTAATCTTAAATAGGTAATCAAATAAAAAGTGTGTTAGAATTTGTGATCATTGGAAATAATACGCTGGTACATTATTCACTGTGGAGGGATTCTACATTTGCAACTTTAATTTTGCATATCGTGTGTGTGTATGCGTGTGTGTCCAGGTTCTTGGACTACCTGTCAGACTTGTGTGTGTCAATGAATAAATCCATCCCCGTGACACAGGAGCTCATCTGTAACGCAGTGCTGGATCCAGCTAACGCAGACATCCTCATAGAAACTAAGTGAGTACTCACCTTCATCTATTCCTTACTACACCCCTTCAACATGCCAGTCAGCACTGCCTCAAAAGAAATTTGCATCCTAACCAAATTATAAATTAACCACTGTAATTTGTCATATGAAATAAGTCTGTATTTTAAAGCCAACAGGTAAAAGTTTTGCTAAAATAATATTTTGATAAATCAGCAAATAAAGTGAAATCTTCAATGTCTTCCTCTTTTTGATATTTGTTCACTACTGTAGCTCTGAAATTGTATTTTATAATTGAAGAATAACAAAAATAATTGTCAGTTTCAGATAGTCTGTATTAGTAAAGGTGTGTGGACATGCTTTTTTAACACCTAAGATATAACCTTTGTATCCTAAACCTAATGCTTTTGTTAAGATTTGATTTCACAAATGCTTTCTCTTAGTATTAAAAAAAAACACTTATGAATTTTCCTCTCTATTACCCACTCTTTTTGCAGACTAGTGCTATCGAGATTTGAGATTGAGGGTGCGCCGCTTGGGGAGAACTCAATTGAATCAGAGGAAGATGAGGAAGAAGTGTGGTTGTTCTGGAAGGACAGCAATAAAGAGATCCGCAGTAAAAGCATCAGGGAGCTGGCCCAGGATGCCAAGGAGGGCCAGAAGGAGGACCAGGAGGTGATCAGTTACTATAGGTGGGTACTGGACTTTATTCTCCATTGTTTGAGAAAAAGGAGATAAAATTAGTCCCCTATCTGACTTTACATTGAGCCAGAGCAGAGTCTGCGAATGGTGCTGATGACTGCATGGATCACCTGTGAAGGTAAAACAACTTGCCTGAGTCTGTATATCCCTATACAGGTACCAGCTGAACCTGTTTGCCAGAATGTGTTTGGACCGTCAGTATTTGGCAATCAACAAGATCTCTGGCCAGCTGGATGTGGACCTGATCTTGCGGTGCATGTCAGACGAAGACCTGCCCTATGACCTGCGCGCTTCCTTCTGTCGTATGATGCTGCACATGCACGTAGATCGTGACCCTCAGGAGCAGGTTACGCCTGTCAAATACGCACGACTCTGGTCCGAGATCCCCTCAGAGATCGCCATTGACGAGTGAGCGGATGGACACATTTAATAGACATCCATTGGAGAATATTTCTCTCACATGGCAAGTAACATTTTGTTTGTGTTGTTGTGTGTTGTAGCTATGACAATGATGGAACGTCTAAAGATGAAATTAAGGAGCGTTTCTCACAGACTATGGAGTTTGTTGAAAACTACCTGAGAGATGTTGTATGTCAGCGCTTCCCCTTTGCAGACAAAGAGAAGAACAAGCTCACATTTGAGGTCAGTCAGACATACTCTGTATATATAATAGAATTCAAATTAAAGTTGTCACATTATAAGGCCAGCATTGACAAACCATTTAAATGCCTTTATCTTCCTTGTTTAGGTGGTGAATCTGGCCAGGAACCTGATTTATTTTGGTTTCTACAACTTCAGTGACCTCTTGAGACTAACCAAGATCCTGCTGGCTATTCTAGACTGTGTCCATGTGAGCACAATTTTCCCTTTCAACAAACTGGACAAGGGAGATGAGAGTAAAGGTATGAACAGCCAGAGTGGTCAGTGGAGGTCCAAATATTCCATGGACATGAAATTGATCTGCACGTGTGTGTGTGCATTATTCCAGGCAGTAATGTAATGAGATCTATTCATGGTGTTGGGGAGCTGATGTCCCAAGTTGTCCTGAGAGGAGGAGGCTTCCTCCCCACAACTTCCAACAACAGCTCAAATGGAGGTGCAGTCAAAACCCAGACTGAACCAGAAAAGCAGGACATACTGGTCATGGACACCAAACTCAAGATCATCGAGATCCTGCAGGTGAAGAACATGCAAGAATATACTTAAATGCATGTACCAGTATACAGTAGTTAGTGTACGCATATATTACAGAATATCAGATACAGTCTCTCCATCCTCTAAATTATCCACATAAACCCCCTGTTACTTTCTGTCCTGTCCTGCAGTTCATCCTGAATGTCCGCCTGGACTACCGGATCTCCTGCCTGCTGTCTATATTTAAGAGGGAGTTTGATGAGAGCAACTCCCAGAGTGAATTATCTGTAACTGGAGCAGTGGAGGGACCAAACAATATGCCAGGTCACATTAGTATATGACTTAATTTTACACAAATGTGGTGGCCAATCAAATGGTCTGTTAGAAAAAAAAAAAAAATTTTTTGTGGTTGCAGGTGCTTTGGATTTTGAACACATAGAGGAGCAGGCAGAAGGGATATTTGGTGGAAGGTAATCACAGTCTCAATGAAGTAATAGTCACAAAACACACCGTTCATATTGTGAGCGTGTTTTCAATGTGATTGTAGTGAAGAGAACACCCCTCTGGACCTGGATGATCATGGTGGTCGCACATTCTTGAGGGTCCTCCTCCATCTAACCATGCATGACTACCCTCCTTTGGTGTCCAGAGCCCTGCATCTGCTCTTCAGGCACTTCAGCCAACGGCAGGAGGTTCTACAGGCTTTTAAGCAGGTATCCCGACAATTCAAACACATCAAGAACAACCATTTTCATTATTTTACGTACCCTTGTTTTTACCACAACTAAGTGCATCAACTATTCATGCTTCCCTGGCAGAGATGCAAAAACATTCAAATAATAATATTTATTATATCACTAACATGAGTGAGTTCTGTGCAACTGTGACACATAGATGTCGTACGTACACAAATGCATTCACAGTGGCTATCCAGTTTGCTCCACACTCCATATCGCAACATACACATGCCGCCACCACAACCACCAGTTTATTAGGTACACCCAGCTGAAATGAACACAGTCCTGCAATAAACCAAACTTTTGTGAAAAAAGAAAAAAAAATTCAGTGTTGCTACACAGAGAGTTGTTCCTGTTATTGAGGCCACCTTACCCATTGATGTAAATGGGGTGGACAAATTAATGCCAGTAAATGCAATGCATTTCAATGGCACCACAAACCACAGTCTCCAAAAATGATCACACAGTTGAATCAACACCTCTTTACTGAATATTACGACCTTCATGGAGGGGGATTTATTACAGGATTGTTGTATTAGACTGCATTAGATTTTGCCAGTTGTGCCTAATAAAATAGTAGCTAAGTGTATGTGTTAATAGGTCCAGTTGTTGGTCACCAGCCAAGATGTGGAAAATTACAAGCAAATAAAGTCAGACCTGGACCAGCTGCGCTCTATTGTAGAGAAGTCTGAGCTCTGGGTTTACAAGAGGCAAGGGCCAGATGAAGGCATTGATGCAGGAGAGGGGCTGTCCACTGAACCAGAGTACAAAAAGGTGCAGTACATTACACATCAAACGACACTGCAATATCGTAGCTACAGTAAAGCTTTGTTGTCTGATACACTGTGGCTAATTTTCTGCAGGGAGATTCTGGGGGCCCAGACAAACCAAAGAAAGCAGAAAGTACAAGCAGTTATAACTACAGAGTGGTGAAAGAGGTAACTATGTTACTTGTTAATAGTTAAAATCATTTCAGATTATGTGCCGTAGTGCAGAGACTTTTCAATCTCGCTTCCTTGCATCCTGCTTCTCTCTCACTTTTCCCTGGCAGATCCTGCTGCGACTCAGTAGGTTGTGTGTCCAGGAAGGTTTATCAGGTAGGAAGAGCAAGAAACAACAGCAGAGGCTTTTGAGGAACATGGGGGCTCATGCTGTGGTCCTTGAGCTCCTACAGATCCCCTATGAGAAGGTAGACGCGACTTTCAGTAAAATGTTGTTGTTCAGTGTACAAGTGGACAAACCTTCATGTCAGCCATTTCACCTCCAGGGAGAAGATTTGCGCATGCAGGACATCATGAAACTTGCCCATCAGTTTCTTCAGAACTTCTGTGCAGGAAACCAGCAGAACCAAGCCCTGCTACACAAGCACATCAATCTTTTCCTTAACCCAGGGGTGAGCAGTCCTGCTAGATTACAGACTGCTTGATACTAATAATCACTAACCTTGCCAACATTCTCCTCTGATGCGTCTCTCTCTCTTTTCTTTTCTTTTCTTTTTTCAGATTTTAGAAGCCATCACCATGCAGCATATCTTCATGAACAACTTCCAGCTATGTAGTGAGATCAATGAACGTGTGGTTCAGCACTTTGTCCACTGCATTGAAACACACGGCCGCAATGTCCAGTACCTCAAGTTTCTGCAGACTATTGTCAAAGCAGAAAACAAGTTCATTAAGAAGTGTCAAGACATCGTCATGGCAGAGGTCATCCCTGTTTCCACTCTGTTCTTATACGCTTTAGCTTCCTCTTTTCCTTATGTAATCATGTATATATGTTTTTTCCCACAGTTGGTGAATGCTGGTGAGGACGTTTTAGTCTTCTACAATGACCGTGCCTCCTTCCAGACGCTGGTTCAGATGATGCGATCAGAGCGTGACCGCATGGATGAAAACAGTCCGCTAATGTACCACATTCACCTGGTGGAGCTCTTGGCAGTCTGCACTGAGGGCAAGAATGTCTACACTGAGATCAAGTGTAACTCCTTGTTACCACTGGATGACATAGTGCGGGTGGTAACACATGAGGATTGCATCCCTGAGGTGAGAGTAGCCTCGGACAAAGATTAACAGCAAGTGGAGAATATTTATGCACTCTGGTGTCATATTTTTACATTACCTTCCAGGTGAAAATTGCTTATATCAACTTCCTGAACCACTGCTATGTGGACACTGAGGTGGAAATGAAAGAGATCTACACGTCTAACCACATGTGGAAACTCTTTGAGAACTTCCTGGTTGATATTTGCAGGGTAAGGAACAAGTGGCAGCTCAATGTGAACAATAACATCAGTAAGAAATTTTAAATGGTAAATATAATATGATGAGCAAATTTTGTTGTTTTGTTTTTACAGGTGTGCAATAATACGAGTGACCGTAAGCACGCTGACACCATTCTTGAGCGCTATGTGACGGAGACAGTCATGAGCATCGTGACAACTTTCTTCAGCTCACCCTTTTCTGACCAGAGCACCAGCCTGCAGGTACGTGACTGCAACTACATTACAGTAACAGCTACTGTGTGAAGCACAGGGAGTTTAAAAGCATGTACAGTAGCTGTGATTGAGCTAAATGAAAGAGCAAGCAACAGATGATCAATGGTTCATCATCTCTCATAGTATGTTCCTGTAAGATTGAATTGTATTGGATGTCCTGTGTAAGTTTAACCAAACAGTATGACTCCTCAGAGAACCCCCTCATTGGAAAAAGCCTGACCCCACAATCAAATCAACGTAGCACGTTTTTCATATTACAAGCTTCCCTAAGTGATAGAATCAATGCTTCGTTCATTATAAGTGTCTTACAATGATGTGAAAATGTTTTTAGGTAGAAAGGATGTTTTTTGCCGTTTCTCCATTTTCCATATATTTATCAGATGTGTTAAGGTTGTTGTGAATATTATGTACTGATTAGTCATTTCCTTTGTAGAAAAAAAATTTCCCTTCTTTAAAATATGAGTAATCATTGATTAAATGGGAAGATTCTTAGAAATATTACTTTATTCACAAAATATATACCCTCCATTAATAACTTCATAACCTGTCCATTCAAACAATAATAATCTTTTTGGTCAACTTGACTGTTGTCTCTGAAATGTTCAATAATGTTTTTGGCAGTATGTGCAAGATGCATCTTGAATATTTTCTGTGCATGTTTATATTCCTCACTGCTTGTATCCTCTGCTGCAGGCGTCTCTGTTGGGAAAAATATTTCAGGTATTTCTTGAAATTTAATTAAGCAGGGAAAACAGAGCTGGGTGTTGCAGATTCTTGTTGGGTGTAAAAGACAATTTTTGACCTTATTTGCTGTAGATATGTGCTGTCAAGGAAGTACAATACAACTGATTTTCACCGGGCTAGAATTGGGTAAATGTCTGCTCAGGAATTGATGGGTCTCTTGAAAAAAGTAGCTAAGCACCACAGAGTCTGCATGTTGGTGTCACTGCAGGTGCTGTAACCTGTATCTTAGACAGATAGAGAGGTATGTGTGTGTATGGTACTAACACACAAACTGTACAGGTTGTTGGTGCTGTAGATGACAGATGGGTATCTTTTTCATTTTGTCACAGGAAATTTCTTCCTTCTTCGATGACTAGAAGTTACTCACAGAGATAAGTATACTGCAGTCACTCTGCCTTTTTTCTTTCATCCTCATCTCAGACCAGGCAGCCAGTCTTTGTGCAGCTGTTGCAGGCAGTGTTCAGGGTCTACCACTGTAACTGGCTGATCCCAGTCCAAAAGGGCTCAGTGGAGAACTGTATAAAGGTGCTTTCTGATGTTGGTAAGATCAAAACAGTAACCATCTCAACAGTCACATCTATTTCTAATAAAACTGTCCCTGAAGCCTTATAAGGTCTAAATCAGTGTGTATCCTTGTGTGTACCTTGTAGCCAAAGGCAGAGCTATAGCCATCCCAGTGGACCTGGACAATCAAGTGAACAACCTGTTTGTGAAATCCAACAACATCGTTCAGAAGACAGCCATGAGCTGGAGACTCTCTGCTCGTAATGCTGCTCGCAGAGACTCTGTGGTGACTGCTTCACGGGACTACAGGAACATTATCGAGAGGCTTCAGGTGCAGTATGAACAGATTCTCAAAGTGTTCATAAAGTCTTTTCTCATTTTGTTATGTTGCAGCCTTGTGTTAAAGCCAAAAATATAAATTTTCTCTGTCATCAATCATTCATTATATTTATTTGTAGAATTTGTTGGACAGATTGGATGTGATTGAGAAAGGCACACATCTGTATTTGTATAAGATCTCAAGCCATGAGAAGGAAAGAGCTGCCTGCAAAGCAGAAACAGGTCTTTGTTGAACCACAGATTTGAGGAGGCAGACAAAAACATTTCTGCTGCGTTGAAGATTCCTAAGAGCACAGTGGCCTCCATATATTTTTAATAGATTTAAGTTTGCAACAAACAGGACTTTTCCTAGAACTGGCTGCATGGTGGTCTGGGAGAAACTTCCAGAAAGACAAAAATCACTGCAGTGCTCCTCCAACCTGGGCTTTGGAAAGTCTTAGTGAAAGTTTAAAAAAAAAAAAAAAAAGAGAGAGTAACAAGAAACAGGATATTCTCGTCTGTGCTTTCAAAAAGTGATGTTTCGAGGAAACCAATCACACATCATCTCTGAGCTCTGCATGCAGTTGATATCCATTGTCATGTGGCTTAAGGCATAAATAACATAACAAAATGTGAAAAACTGAATGGGTCTAAATACTCTCCAGAAGCACAGCATGTACATTTGTTCCTCATTCAAATTTAATATTGATACCAGCATTAAGTTCTTTGTCTGGGCTGTAGGACATTGTGTCAGCTCTCGAGGACCGTCTCCGTCCCCTCGTCCAGGCTGAATTGTCAGTCCTGGTAGATGTGCTGCACCGGCCAGAGCTGCTCTTCCCTGAAAACACAGATTCACGCAAGAAGTGTGAAAGCGGAGGTTTCATATGCAAGTAAGCAACACAACTATCACACATACGAGTGACATATGAGTAAGTGTACTTAAAAAATGAGGCTTAAGAACTTGAACTTATGTCTGTGTGCAGGCTGATCAAACATACTAAGCAGCTGCTAGAGGAAAATGAAGAGAGACTGTGCATAAAAGTTCTTCAAACACTGCGAGAGATGATGACGAAAGATCGTGGTTATGGAGAGAAGGTAGGTGAAGCTGCCAAGCGCAGATGCTCAGCTGGCACATACATGGTGTGACTGTGAATGTACTGTGCATTGTATAAATACAATTGCTGAAAATATATTGTAATTTTGCTGCTGTATTTGTTGATTTCCCAAAATATGTACAATTTCTATTGAACTAAGGAACTAAATAAGTATTAATTAAATAAGAGAGCACAGTTTTTATGTATTTTAGGTATTTTTTTTTTATAGAAGAACTATCTTCAATATATATACACTCACACACACACACACACACACACCCAAACTAACTGCCCTTATTTTGAAGGGCCTCAGCTTGTCCCTACAATCCCATTCACCTCAGCTGTGAAAGAGATGCTAAACTAACATGTCATGCTGTATCACTGACCTCTGCCTCAGCTTTGTCCTTCTAACCCCTTAAACCCTCTGTTCTCTTTCAGCTCAGGGCCTTTGATGATGAGATGGATATGCCTAAGGTTGTTTCTCTTTTTCTTGTATTTATGCCGTCGTTCCACTGAGCCCCTGTCTCTTATGTCTGCATAACACCAGTAGATGTTCTGTAACTGTACTGTAGCAGCTGTTGTGTGCTGTAGTTAGTGGGGGCTCTAGGCACAGCTGGTAACAAATAGTGGTAGGCTGGTTCTGTCTTCCATACCTGTTGCACTGCCCCATATCTGCTGTTTATCTGCCATAAAACTGTCTGCAGATCAGCTGAAAATAGTGAGAGAGAAAGATTGGGAGATTTGTGCTGTGCCTGTTACTCAACAGAGTTGTGTTATTTCAAGTTCTTAGACGAGTGAGTCACTTGCTGGTTGGGCCAGCTGCCAGTGCTGTGTATGTTTCTGCTCAGTCCTCAGCCTGGACCCTACATGCCCTGCTTTTTGCCCAAGTGTTCACCATATCATGAAGAAGTTATTTTGGGACATGTTAACTGTGATTCTAGTTTTCACGTTTTATTTTACACAAGTAGCATGGAAACAGAGCACAGAGCACAGACTTAAGATAAGATAAACAAAGACAAGATAAAAATCAGGATGTAAAGCCATTTCACTTCCTGTCCTCTCTTTTCTTTTCACGTAGGTGTTGTGCTCTGTGCATCTTTTTTGTAGGGTGTTTCCCTCATGTTGTATTTGGCATCAATAGGGGGCACTGTGGCTGTGTGTGGGCTGTGAACATTTGGGTATAAATGAAGGTGTGGGGCTGTGAGGGGCTGTGGCAGTCATTGAGGCTGTGTCCTACTTTTTCTTGCCTGCAAGCTGCACGATTCCTGGGCCCCTGCCAACTCTGGGCTGAGGTTACATAAGAATCAAGCTTTTTTTTTCCTGGAACTCAGCCCCTCTGCTGATGTGTGACCTTCAGCAGTAATTGCCAATAAAAGTGTGGAGGAGCTGTTTACCCACACTGCCACTGTGTCTGTGTGCGTGCATCATGATGTTGTGTGCGTGTGTGTGTGTGTGTGTGCGTGTGTGTGTGTGTGTGTGTGTGTGTGTGTGTGTGTGTGTGTGTGCGTGCGTGTGTGTGTGTGTGTGCGTGCGTGCGTGTGTGTGCGCGCGCGCGCAAGTTGTGAGCCTGAGGGTGTGGGGGGTGGAGGTCTATTTGCATGAGCATGTGAGAGAGAGATGATCCCTACACACACCTGTTGAGTGTAGTATCTCTCTCTGTCCACACATGAAAAGCAGCTCTGATGTAAAAATGGCAGTTGAGTTGAAACCTCGCTCTCCTTTTTGGCCTCATGAAATCACTGTGACACAATGCCTCGACTACTCCAAATACTCCCCACTTCCACTCACACCCTTCTCACATGGATGCAAACACACACCCACTCTGTGTAAACTTAATGAAGTTGACTGTGAATGTTTGTGTAGGTGTGATATGAAAGTGTTTAGTTGGCTCATGTCCCCTCTTCTGCCCTTCAAGTGAAGCAGAATGGCATAAGGTGATCACACAAGCTTGTTTAACAATATGGGTCACATGAAGTAGGATTCTACAGCTGTGTTCTGCACAATAGATCCAGAAATCCGGATAGCATGAGATGTATTTTTGACCTCTCCAGTATGTGCATACCACCCAGTTGCTAAATGTCAAGGAGGTGATTATCAGCTAAATTCATTGCTCTTTGGCTGTCAGAGTTATGTAAGAGCCAGAGTAGTTCAGGATACACAGTGTCAGACTCTCCTCTTTACCTGATCTCTTGTGTGTGTGGTCTAGTCAAAGCGGTTATGCAAGCCCTCCATGTTGGAAAAAAGTCATGTTTCATCCCTTTCACCTCCCTGCTTGTTTGCTTGGCGAGCTTCTCAGTGGACAGATTAAGAAGAAAAATCTTCTTCTCGACTTGTAGATTTCAGAACAGCATCTGACCAAGTTATTTTTTTCTTTTTTTTTTTTTAAATTTGCTCAACAATTTCCTCCCACACTCGCAGTGGTGTTGTTTCCCATTCGGGTCGAGACAGAAATTCATTCTACAGATGGTATAGAAGTAGGTCAACTTCGATGAAAATGACAGAGCAGAGTTTTTTTTTGATTTAGTCTGCTTTTCTGTCTGCACATAACAAGCAGATGAGTGGTAAACCCCAGTGTTCATGTCATTCACCACTGGTTTAAATATGACTCAATGTCAGCCTACAAAGACATTTATATTTACATTACATTTAATAAAAAAAAAACACCTAAAACATACAGTAGAATTAACTCTATGTGTATGCGTGTGCACATTTATTTTCTCTATTGGCGAACTGAGAAGTGTGAGAGTGATCAGGGGTTTGCCCCCGGGAGTTTCCAGTTTGGTGGAATGCACTGTAGTCAGGGCGGATGTGGCAGATGTGAGGGGTTGCTCTGTGGTGTCTGTGGTCAGACTGGGGGCGATTAGCTGCACATATCTACTCCAATCAGCATCATGCTTTGTGGTTTGATGTGGTAATAGTGAGGCAGTGTCCACAGACTTGTGGAAGATACTGCTCCTTCACTGTGTCAAAGGTGAGGTTGTAGCCCCCTGACCTGCTGCTGAACTCTACCTGACTGTGTTCTCTTCGGATGGAAACTAATCAGTCGTTGTGCCTGTGAAAAGCTAGTTTGAAATATAGTAATCAGCAATAAGTAATAGTAACAATACATGAATCATGAGTGACTATATTCTGTTTTCCCATTCTTCTTTCACACGTCTTTCTCGGTCTGTCTGTCTGTCTGTCTGTCTCAGTCTAGTTTGTTATTAGCTGTCCTACATGAGGGACATCATGCTGCCCAACTAAATGTTAAAATATTCTCTTTCAAATCCATCAAACATGGCTGTCAATTCTTCGAGCACAGGGTATTTTTAGACCCCCACTGATCTGGAGGTGTTAACTGTGCTTCCCTTCTGAAATGAAGCCTCACTCAACAAGAACCAGCATCACCACCAAATTCTTAGTAAAGTAACAAGCCACTGGTGTTGACGTCAAAGTCAAATTTTGTCTGATTTTATCGAGTCAAACACATAAGATATGTGACTTCAGTGTGTGTAACTGTAAAAGTAAAACCTACCACAGTCATTACATTTGATAGAGGAACCCTATACTATGTACACATAGTATATATACATGCTGTACATCATGTCCCTAACTGTCAAAATGTGTGTCAGTCCTCACTGTTGGTGTGTTTGTTATTCTCTCTCTCTGTGTATTTTACTTGCTCTCTCCATCCCTTGCCCTCTGTGTTTTTGGTGACAGATGGCCACTGTAAGCAGCTCTGTGTCACTGGTTTAGTGGCCTGGTTCCTTTTGGGGTGATTATGTAACTCTAACCCCATCGCCCCTCGCCTCGCCTCTCCTCTCCTCTCCCTGCTGCTGCCCCCTCCTAGTGTGTCTTTTTATGTAATGATTTATGTGGAGCATTGCCTTTTGCCAGTCTCTCTTTCCTTTGGTGGACAGGCACTGTAGATAAATGTGCTGAATTGTAATACAGCTAAATGGTTGAGAACTGCAAACGTAATTTAAAACACCAACGTGTATCTGTTTTGTCTGCATTTGATTATTATGTGCTTAGTGTTGCTTATATCATGGCTCAGAGTGAGAAACATATCATATTGTGATTATTCGTCCTTGACTGTGAATGACAGTTCCAGTGTGATTTCAGTTTTTACGTTGTCTTTAAATGTTGAAAGAATATTTGGACATTTTGGGAAGGCATCTTATTCTCTGTCATGTCTTCTTGGACATGACAACCAACTGAAAAATACCCTCATAAAGGTGATCTCCTCTCACTTATTGAATAGATGTAATACTTACACCCAGGTCTCCTACTGCACTGGAGCTTTAGATTGGACTGGATTAAACAAACATGAACATGAAATGGACAGAGCCAGGCTAAAATGTGTAACTACTTTGAAACAGCAACTTAAAAAAAAAGAAAGAAAATTAACTTAAATAAAGGGCAAAAATTGCTATCACAAGCTTATATGAAATGTATGAAAAACAATATAGATTGATGTTAAGAGAATTCAGAAAATGAACAAAAGATCAAATCACACTGGATATGTCCTTTTTTAAGATTCTTCATTAATTATCAAGGTTGTTAATGGTGTTAGTATTCTGCACTGTCCATTTCCTCTGTCTCTGCTTTCTAAACCTTCCGCAAATGTGTTTGTATAATAGTATTAAATGCATGGCAGCTCACCCATAGCACCCTTTGCATGGCCTCTTAAAACAGCTGAATAGCTACATGATGTGGTTATTAACCTGACAATTACCTTTTCTGTGCTGCATGAATACTAACCCTGTGTTTGTATCTGTTTGACCACTGTGCTCACACTCCTCACTGCACCCAGCAGCTGGATCAGAACCAGCCTGAGAAGCTGTTGGAGGACCAGAAGAGGGTAGGTACTTACAACAGCACGGCAGCTTACTGAAACTAAAAGCACTGCCACAGAGATTCATGGTGAG
This sequence comes from Rachycentron canadum, assembly GCA_038496675.1. Lineage (NCBI taxonomy): Eukaryota > Metazoa > Chordata > Actinopteri > Carangiformes > Rachycentridae > Rachycentron > Rachycentron canadum. The sequence continues at coordinate 10,628,487 of CM076649.1, read as the reverse complement.
ATAAATAGTTTTTGACATATAGCACCTATGCATTTGAAGAAAAAAAAAATCACCTTTGTTACCACTTGTCTCTTGTTCCCCGCTTTTGTGAATTTCTGATCACTCTTCTTCACTGCTTTAAATATTGTAAGATCAGACTCACCCACTCAGCTTTCCAACCCAAGCAAGCACACATGGGAGCCCAAAACAACAATTTATGCAATAACTTTCTTGATACATTTTTCACTGCCTTTTTTCTCCAATTGTGTTTGTGGAAATGTAGTGACTTACCAGAGCCTTGGGTGTTTCTATTAAAGTTTGGCTCTAATATCGACACTTTAGAGCAACGATATTGATTAGACTTCATCAATATATAATTATCGTCTCCAAGAGGAGAACATAATTTTGCAAGCAGGGTGTTTAGGTGTTCGTTGAATGACCTTAACGAGACTTCAGCGCCACAGGGTTTTTATTCAGATCCCTTGTCATTCCTGCTAAGCTTTGGTACAGGCCAGGTTTGTCCTGACAGTTTATATAAGAAGACAGGACACCATAATGGTCTGGCTCATGACTCAAGTCTTCAGAAATAGGGCAGTACTCTCCAATGAGACCGTGGTCAACTTCTGGCTCGTGCTGTGCTATTACACACAATTCTTTCAGTTGATTAACCTTTGCATATAAAAGATGAGAGTAATGTTCTTCACACCTCCCACATAAACTAATCCTGACCTCAAGAGCATAACTATGGCAGCAGAGCTTACATAAGGCCACTGTTGTCTATCAAGGACCACCCACAGTAGACAATGATTTGCACATAATCACGCAAAAACCTTCTCTTTCATTTCCTTCACTTCATCCCATGGGAGGTCTGTCAGGTAGAGATGGCTGTGGTTGCTATAACAACGGCAAAGTCGTGCTGCTGACTGCTCGACAGTGGATGAGTCACAGTGTGGGAGGGCTGGCCCCAGGTCTGTCTAAGTGAAAACTAGGACCTCACATTGTCACTACACAGAGTTACTGCTGCAGATGATAATCATAACAGTGTTGGTCGTGTGGGTGGTAAATGACATAAAGTGTAGGTAATGTCTGCAAAATATTCTCGTGTAGACATTTAGGAATTCTTTGAATTGAATATTTAAATTGAAAAGTCAAAATGTAGTTGCTCCATGTTATGCAAAGGTCACACTAGCAGGCTGACATTCATTTGCTAAGGTCACGGGATGTTTTAGCGACTTGATGAAGAATACGCAATTTATCATTGATGATGCATGTTACCCTGTTATACAACATCTCCTCTCTCCCCATTGCTGCCATAACGCCATTACATCCTTCCATTTCTTTTCCTCTCATAGGGTGAGGCACTGAGACAGATCCTGGTGAACCGTTACTATGGTAACTTCCATCGAAGCAGTGGGCGGAGGGACAGCCTGACGTCATTTACGAATGGCCCCCTCAGTCCGGTCGGACCTGGCAAAAGCCAATCAGGTGGGACAGCATGACTCCTCCAACACCGAACACAGACGGTTGCTGTTAATTCTTTGCAGGTCGTGTGCAGTGCAGTTTAGCCAGTACACACAAGGCCATTATGACACTCTTTTCACATCTCTGATTGTGCTGATGTTACTGGGAAGCATGAACCAAGGGCCTATGCCAAAGAGAAGCCTGCCTTTGCTGCTAGTAATGACTCCAATCTAACCTATCAGGGTGTAAAGTCCAGATAAATCTTTTCTTGTTGGTTTGCCAAAATGTTTTTTGCCCCTGAAGTTGTAGTAAAGCAAGGATCTCTCAATAATGTTATATAAGGATGGGACTCTGTCTGGCCCTGAGCCGGTTATCTGGTACAGAGTTGTGCTGCTAGCTGCCCTTTGAGCATGCAGAGCACAACACTCTTATCGCTACCTGATAACATGGTCATTGTGTTACTATCTAAAGTCAAAATACTGAAGCAATGTATCTCTGCACAGTGTTTCTCCTTCTATTTGAGCCATTGGTTCAGATATGAAGTGTGTGCAGTATGATGTAACATTTAATCAGCATATAGATTTTACAGGACATACTGGTGCCAATGGTGTGAGTCAGTTTTTCTTATGAATTTAGTGCCATATTGACCTAGTAACCAGAATGGCCTGTGTATGCTGCGCCACATATGGCAGTATTTTGTCATTCAGTGTGGCGTTGGTGTGACACGAAGATGTATGCATATCATGTATATTATACAACTGTGATGATGATTGGCCCAGAAGATGTTTGGACAAATATTTACCTAAAATGAAAGACAGAAAAAAAAAAAAACCTCTCAATTCCCAGTTCACCATCTCTCCCATGTGCACCAAGATGTTGGCACCCCCCCCCCC
>CM076649.1:10487790-10625768 GCA_038496675.1 Rachycentron canadum | reverse complement strand
TTGCAGAAACAAGTGTTAGACTGCAAATTCCATATGTGCCCTGAAGCCAAGGCCTCAGGGTGTAGACAAAGTCAAGTACAATGAATTACACAACTGTACAGTTACACTGCCTTGTACAGGCTTAGCAATGCAATAGCTGGAAATCTTATTGAGCTTGTTTCCCATTAAAATATTGTATACTGAATATCATTATTGTTAACCTGGATCAATAAATATCTTGCTCTGTGTCATTAATAGTATCTTAAATATTACATTTTTCCTTACTTCATTTTACTGTGTCAAATCTCAATATCAAGCTTTGCAGCATCAAGCTTTGTCTCTATCATGCAGCGTTAGGGGGGCCTGGTGGCCTGAGTCGTGGTGAAATGAGCCTGGCAGAAGTACAATGTCACCTGGACAAAGAGGGAGCCTCTGACCTGGTTATTGACCTCATCATGAACACTACGAGTGACCGAGTCTTCCAAGAAAGCATCCTCCTGGCTATTGCATTGCTGGAAGGTGGAAATACAACCATCCAGGTTAGTCAACTGCACATTTCTATCAGAGAAACTGCAAAATCACTTTTGAATCTGACATATACTAACCCTAACCTGAACAGCTATGTATACAGTTTTTACCTTTTTCTACTTACTGTAACTGATATGCAGTGTTTTAATTGAATGGCTTGTAATCTGTGTAAAGGGTCATCTTATCTCCCAGTGAATCTTTTTACATGATCAGTGAGAACAACATTCTGTGTCATGGATGCAAGTTTTCATTACTCGAGGATCTACAGTATGTGGGTCAGTGTGCCACATGTACGTTACTAAGGCGGCTCTCCTCCCCTTCATATCTAGCAGTATATCATTTGGCTCAAAGGTCATGTCTGCTGCTAATGATGACAATAGTCTGTAGATCAGTATATTAAAAACAGTAATTGGCTTTTTTCACTTTTGTGTTTTAGTAGTTCATTAGGCACAAATGAGTCATATTCCCCTGTTTACTTTAACTGGAGCTAACTAACCTCTCTGTCTCTCTCTCTCTCTCTCTCTCTCTCTGCTTGTCTTTTTCATCTGTCCCTGTCTGTTACTTCGTCTGTTGATGTCGTCTTTGCATCCATCTGTCTATCTGTGTGTTGTTGTGTAAGCATGGGGCTTGCATAATCAGATTAGAGCGAGGAAGCCACTGTGGCGGAGATAATGCTTTGGCTTCCCACGGCTGCTGCAGAGCTACGTCACGTGATCAGCCTGTGTTACATAGGGCCTGTGTGAATGAACAATGAGGAATGTCTCAGCCTTCAAAACATTCCAGCCTCTCTCCTGCTCCCTTGCGCTCTCTTGCCGGCCCAAACTGGGTCATGCTGGGCCTCCGGAACTGGGGCAGTGGGGAGAGAGGGCGGAGGGACGGGGGAACACAGAGGGGATTGAAAAGAAACTGGAGCTAGTTTCACCCTGGCATTCTTAAGTTTGTTCTGAAAAGGGAGGTTTCTTTGCAGGAGCAACTGCTCTGTGTGCAGTTCTAGAAATGTACCACATAGTCCAAATATTTGTGCTCTTTAGGTTGCGAGAAAAATTACTAGAAACTGAGTTGAGTGTAAGCAAATTTTCACTTTTATGACAGGAATCTGCTAAATGGAAAAAAAAAGGAACTTCTTACTCACAGCTCATAGTTTGAATTCATAAACCACCAAATTTTCTACTTTCTAAGAAAGCGCACCAAGGATAATATGAGCCGGCTTTTGTCAGTGTCTTAATTTGTCATGCCCAGCTGAGCACCTGTTGGGTCTTGGATATCTTGTTCTCACGTAACACAGTTAACTATTTACTCATGACCTACATAGTACAGAAATAAGCCACACAGAATAGCTCAAGATTGCATGCACATTCACTCCCTAACACACACAGTTCACACGCACTCTCTCTCTCTCCTTTTGCTGTCATGCAAAGCTTTTTCATAGATGTACTAGGAACTACTAGGATATTTTACAGTCAGTAGTGCTTTCTAGACTTGTTGACTCCTCGTGGCTCCTCACATTCCAGTTTTTGTGTGACAGCAGAGCCCAGACATTTGTAAATTGTGTTGTGACATGGCAACTTGTGACATTTCACTCGTCAGCCATCTGGCATGTGACCACGTAGCAATGCTGTTCTGTTTCCTTCCAAAACAGTTGCATTGCAGGTGCAGACAACCGGTATGGTTAAAAAAAAAAAGGGGGGAAAAAAAGACAATGGGTGTAGACACACTCTCTTTCAGCCAGAAAATGACAGGGAAAGTGGCTGATCTGGGGGAAGACAGGCGAGGAAAAGCAAAGGAGGAAAAGGGCTTGGAGGAGAGCAGAGAGGAGTCGCAGTTCGCATGCAATTTTGCATGCGGTGCTGCCCGACATGAGAGGGAGGGTGAGAGAGAAAAGGGAGCACTGGTATAAATAGCTGTTACATAACATCCCTTTGTTGATGCCAAGTGGTGGAACGGAAGGAGAGAAGGGAAAGCGCTATGACCTTGTTTTTCACTGTTGTCCGCCCCCACCTCATCCCGCTCCTCGCCATCTCATTCCACTCAGGGCTTGTCTCCATGGATACAGACAGGCTCTGTGTTTACCCAACACTACAGGGAGCCCCTGAGATGCTTGTCCCTCTCCTTTCTCTCTCCTCCATCCTTCTCCATTACTATCACTCCATTCTCTCCTTGACCACCATGTGCCACTTCATCCGTAACGTCATCCCTCCATCATGCCACTCTTGTCCTTGCTTTTCAAGTGCTATCAAAACACAGATGGTGTCTTGATATGACAGCACAGATTTTGTTGCAGTGTGTGAGGACCAGCATCAAAACACTTCAGAGGCAGCAACGTGGTTAGGCATGAAAGTTTAGATTTTCTCTTCTGATCCATTTTCAGTAAGACAAAACCATAGATACATTTCTAAAGAAACCAGAAAATGAAAGTTTGCTGTAGTGTTCGTCTTTACTGTGGTGTTCTGTCTGTATATGCAGGCTTTATCTTGGTTTCAGTGACTCACTTAACCCCCGCTCAGTTCTTAGAAACAGACGCCAGAAAAATGACACTTTTAGTCTGCTGCTGCTGCAAGAGAAAACTTTCACTGCAGGACAAAATCATTAATAACTCTTACATGACCAATACATTGCCCTCCAACCACCATCAATCAAACAACTTACCTCTACTGCAGTGAAATATAATAGCTCAGCTAACCCTGATCCATAAGATGAAATACACCCAGTGGTATGGTGCTAGTCTGCCAAGCCTACACTGTGAGCCAGACTCCACACTGAGTCTGAATGCAGTATCTCTAACCTGGGATATCCTAGAGATGAGAGCTGCGACATTAATGAAAGGATAGGCAGTGGAAAATGACTGTGATTACATAAGAATAAAGTTGGCAGACACAGAGTTTGGGAGAGAATACTGTATTGCAGAGCATGTGTGATATGTAGGTGTGTCCTCTCAAAATTGGCATGTGCCTATGCCGGAGACAGCTGACCTAGTTTTGTGAGTGTAAAAGTGGGTGTATTAGCACACGCAAGCTCTCCAGCTTGTACTGTAGAAGTGTGTGTGCGTGTCTCTGCGAGTTATGTAATGGATAAAGGGGTGGGGGTGGCAGGGTGAGTGCTCTTCTCTCTGTTTGCTCCAGTCTAATTGATGTGTGCTGTCCTGGCCCTAGGCCCCATGCCTCAGCCTGTACGCCGTACCTTCCTCACCCCTCCTCACCCCCTTCCCCTGCAGGTCCACGTTTTAGCCTCCTGATGGAGGACAGAGTTATGTGAGCAGAGGCAAACAGTCATGACCATTGCTGCCCCTTCCCACCTCAGGTATGCTGTGAGTGGGTTGCCACTGTGGTGCAGCTAATCCCCATTCTGCACTCTCCAGTCTGTCATCAAGTTGTTTATTGTGCGATGGCCTTGCACGGCAGCCCCTCCCCACATTGCTATCTCCTCGTCCCTGATTGTTGGCAGAGTGCGTACGTGCAAGAGGACTGCTGCTCAGTGGTGGAGGGCCGGGGTGGGGCACAAGGCTCTGGAATCTACTTTGGGGCACAAACGCACAGTTATGTCATTGTTTCACTGCAAGAAACATGGTTTCAAAATTGTGTCGCCTCTGCTTTGTGTTTCGTTAATAAGCTGCGTATGCTCTCTTGTTTGGCTTCCTAACTGGCTGGTCACAATTTTTATTTTTCAATGAAAAGATTTAGCAACAGTATGTTTAACATTACAATGCATATGAATTTCTTAATACATACACTGGCAGACAGTGTCCTTGGAGAATGAGAAACAAAGCTTGTTTTGTCCATTTTGCTTAACAATTTCCTTGTGACTATCATTTATTTGTTTCCTCCAGTAGCCCAGTTTTACATCTAACCTGGAAAGACTGATGGTTATGTAACAAACTTTGAGAACTGGCCTAGATACTGTCTGATAACATTCTCTCCCTCCCTATCTCTTGCTCTCATTTCCCCCTCTTTCAATCATCTGCTTTCTCCTTTTACTCCCTTATTCCCTCTTTGGTGTCTGTCTTTCGCCTCTTTAGCTTATTTTCCTATCCCCACTCCCAACCATCTCTGTTTCTCTATCTGTGTAATCAGGCCAGGCTTCTCCCTCTGCCGTCATTTTTCACCCCATTAGTGTGGTGAGGCAGCCTGGGCTGGCCGAAGCTGTTCCATAGGCTGCAGTAGATAACAGCTCTTACATAATCAAAACAACAGCCCTGTGGGTTGGGACTCGGTGTATGCATTGTGCTCACAGGCTTGAAAGTGTTCTAATTCTGCATGACCCCATTCCAACTGCAGCTTTTAAACCCTTCTCATCATAATAAATCCAGGCTTGTTTCGCTATAGTTATATAAAATTTTGTGTCAAAACCTTGTTGCTCATATTGAGTGATGATACGTTTTCTATTGTTTGGAGGAAACATTTGATATATAGGTACGGCACTGTACCAGATACTGTCGGTCAAGTCTATGTCGTATGTTCTGACATCATGTTTACTGGTTTTACTGCACTCAGAATTACAAATCTAATCTAATCTAAATAATCTAATTAGCTACATAATTCAAATTTGGACAGGAAAATAAAGCCCTTACTTTGTAATACACGTGGTAATGATAAACATGTTACATGTTTATATTAGTGCTGAAACGAGTCATTTTCATCATTGATTAAACAATTTCTTTATGTTTTCTATATGAAGCAACAGAAAATTGTGAAAAAAAAATCTAACTTTCCATATCCCCATGTGTTTTGAATTTTTTTGTCAGACCAAATTCGCAACATTCAATTCACACTTTGACAAAAAACAGAAAGCAGCAAACACTCACAATTGAGGAACTAGATCCAGAGAATTTGGATGTTTTTGCCTAAAGAAAGATTGAAATGATTGAATTGGTCAAAATAGCTGCAGACTAGTATTTAGGGGATTGAATAAATAATCAAAGCAACATTTTCTCCACCGCACATTGCTACCATTTTACAGTCGCAGTCTGACACCAGGTATTTATTGTGTTTAGCAGACATTAAGATCAATGAGCTCTTTTTTCTCCTCTTGTATGCAGCGTTCCTTCTTTTACCGTCTGACAGACGACAAGAAGTCAGAAAAGTTCTTCCGGGTTTTCTATGACCGTATGAAGGTGGCCCAGCTAGAAATCAAAGCCACAGTGACAGTAAATACTAGCGACCTTGGAAACAGGAAGAGGGATGATGACAGCCAGGATAAAGATGTCCCTGTCCGCAAAAAAGGTCAGAGGTCACCTTTCATATTCTGGTTTACAAAACCCAAATGGAAATATGGTTTTATGGTATGATGGTCATGTGGGATTCAGCTTTGTCCCTCTTTGGTGCCTGTGTCTTTGTAGCCAGGGACTCGGCTGTAGTCATGACTGAGGATGTGAGAGAGCAACTATTAGAAGCCTCATCTGCCACCAAGAAGGCCTTCAACTCTTACCGTCGGGAGGCAGACCCTGAGGACCACTTCACCTCGGTGGACGGCCAGCCCAGCGCTGGGGACAAGAACCAGGATGAAGGAGAGATGAGCTTCGTCATCGTCATCATGCAGCCCATTCTTCGCTTCCTCCAGCTTCTTTGTGAGAATCACAACCGTGACCTGCAGGTGGGACCAACTGAGCATCAGACACTAGTGTTATTGTTAGAGACTCCCATAATAGTGGGTCACAGCATCTTTCTTGTTCTGTAATTTTTTGCAAGATTGGTTTTGTTTTTTTGCAGCAGGCTTTGGACATAATCTCAGTCTTTTATCAATTATCATTTGTGTGAGAGGTCATTTCTGACTGAGATGATCTGTCTAGTTGCCTCTTCATTTATATCCTCAGTTACTAAGGATCAATTTTATTGTATTTAGAGCATTATGCAAACCAGAGAGGGATGTCTGCAGATGTTTTACTTGATAATTAAAATAATTGTGCAATTTCCATCATACAGTTTCTTAAAATATAATTTCATCTTGAATTGCGTCTGTTTGTACAGACTCAGTTGGTCATTTCTTTTTTGCGGTTCATCTTTTGGTTTCTTGGGTTTCTTTCAAAAACAAGATGAACATCTTAGAGGCAAAGCCAATTCTAATTAATAGTCTTAAATGTTAAAATAACATTTCTCTCAATTCTTCCATTCTGAATAAGTTAGTCTTATTGGAGTTTGGCAGAAATAGTTCTACAGAAGGTTCAAATGTTCAGCACTGACGTCATCGTCTCTGTTTTCAGCCCAAAACTGGTCAGTTATATTCAGATCATGTATGTGTGGTTCACTACATAAAGCACTATCACATTTACTTGCCAACCCCAATGTTTTTATCTTCTCAGAACTTCCTTCGTTGGCAGAACAATAAGAACAACTACAACCTTGTGTGTGAGACTCTGCAATTCTTAGACTGTATCTGTGGCAGTACCACGGGGGGTCTCGGCCTGCTGGGGCTGTACATCAATGAGAAGAATGTGGCACTCATCAACCAAACTCTGGAAAGTCTCACAGAGTACTGCCAGGGCCCCTGCCATGAAAACCAGGTATACAAGAGAATTCCACAGGTGAAGTCTAGGACTTTACGAAGTCACCTAATGTTTCTCTTATACACTTTTCTTTCCCTTGACCCCCCAGAATTGCATTGCCACTCACGAATCAAATGGTATTGATATCATCATCGCTCTGATCCTTAATGACATCAACCCACTTGGGAAAAAGCGGATGGACCTGGTGTTAGAGCTCAAGGTGAGTTGATTATGTGGATGTAAGTGAAGTCGAGGATCTGCAACTTTGTTTGAAACTGGGGAAAGGATTAAAAGTCTAAAGCCAAAAACAAAAAAGAACTGCAGTAGTTTCCTTTCCCAGCAGGATGGAATATGACTAAGAGGCTACAAGTATAAGAGCAGGACATTCATTCGTCTGAGCTGAGTTTGCTTTTGTGCATGCCTGCCAATACAAATGGCAACAGTGTGCATTTTCCTAGAGCACCAAGGTTTCTGGCTGCTTTCCTTGGGCAAAGAAACTGACAGAGCTTAAGTTCTTATCTTGGAGCTCTCTTTTCCCCTGCCTCCTTTCTGTCCTTTTCACTTTTAGAACAATGCCTCCAAGCTGCTGCTCGCCATCATGGAGAGCCGCCATGACAGTGAGAACGCTGAGAGGATCCTGTACAATATGAGACCTAAAGAGCTGGTGAGGAAATGATGTGCAGATTTGTCCTCACTCACTTTTCATATCTACAATACAACAGCGGCTGAGCTTTGGACATGTGTGTGTCTGTGTAGGTGGAGGTGATAAAAAAGGCCTATCTGCAGGGAGAGGTGGAGTTTGAAGACACAAAGGAGGAGGAGGATAATGGGGAAGAGGAGGAACATGATGCCGCTTCCCCCAGAAATGTTGGACACAATATCTACATTTTAGCTCACCAGGTATGTTATTCATCTCAGCATAATCCCAACGGTGACACACAAGATGAAGTAGACAATGAATCGTTCCATTAGTGCTAAAATGTGATGAGACACATATGTCATCCATGTGTTCACCAGTTCTCCATGTGTCCTTTATTGCAGTTGGCGCGTCATAACAAGGAGCTGTCCATGATGTTAAAGCCAGGAGTGGCCAGTGTGGAGGGAGATGAGGCCTTGGAGTTCTATGCCAAACACACTGCTCAGATAGAGGTCTGAGTCTAAGTCTTACTTAATATTAGTAACTTGTAGCCTTCTGTAACACAATAGCCACACAAATAAAATGAATGATCTACAAACTGTTGGCCCTCCAGGGGTAAAATATATTTGCTCCTTGGAGATCCTTGGAGGTGACTGTGTCTGCGCCTCTGTTCAGATTGTGCGTCAAGACCGTACAATGGAAGAGATAGTGTTCCCTGTGCCCAACATCTGCGAGTTCCTGACCTCAGAGTCAAAGCTGCGAGTCTACTACACCACGGAGAGAGACGAGCAGGGCAGCAAGATCAATGACTTCTTCCTGCGAGCAGAGGATCTCTTCAATGAGATGAACTGGCAGAAGAAACTCAGAGGTATGGTCAGGATGTAACGTGTGTGTTTAGATATGCATTATTAATAATTCTGTTAGTTATATCAGATAATACTAGACCACTTATGTATTTGTAATTGTTTGTAACTTGATTGAAACTATGTTTCACAATTAATCTAAGAACAGGATTCAGCAGATCAGACAGAATCATACCAACTTGTATCCCTGACAAATGGGACACAGATGATTGGACTGATTTATTTTAATTCTCGAAAAGTTCAAATCACGGCATAATTGTTTAATCATACAAAATATTTTCAAAAAAATGAAGAACACCCATCGGATAAATTAGTATGAAATCACATAAAACTGTGAAAAGCGTCAAATCCTCATATTTAAGAAGGTATAATAAATGCACTCTTGCCAAATAAATCATTTAAATTATAATGCAATTGTTGGTTAATTTTCTGTTCTGGCTGATTTTATCTCATCATTTTATTGACTAATTACTTTTTGCATTTATTTGATAGCAGTGCAGAGGCAGACAATAAATGAGGAGCGAGAGGAGGCCTGCACCTCAACCATCTTATTATTCTGACAGAGAAACTATAGCAGGAGGTGGTGGTAGAAGTCTGTCCAAACAGCTGCTATAGAAGCATAGTAGCAAAAAGGAGGAAAGGCTTATGAGTTTTCAAGCCTGTTTTCATGAATGTGACTTTATATTATGAGTTGGCGGAAGCTGATCAGCTGAGGGTGTGCACAACTTCAATGGCTTTTTTTTTTTTTTTTTTTTCCGAAACAGCATCTTTTGTGATTTTCAGCTTGGGCGCTGGATGGTGGCTCAGTAGTATTTTTGTGTCCCCGCAACAGACATGCCCAAGGTGTACCCCACCTCTTACTCAGGGCATGTCATGATGAACCTCAGTCCTTGCTAGCCTGAACAGGAAAAGTGGCAAAATAGGTGGAATGATGTCTATCCTCAGCATGACATCAGGGCTAACGTTGTCATTCTGTGTGTGCTTGTGTTATGTGTTTGCATGTTTCCACTGTCTAAATGCAGACAGGGGCTTTCCACATCCTTTGAGCCGTGAAGCATTTGTACAGTAACCATATGAATCACAACTGAGAGCACACTTGCTCACACACACTCAAGACTACATACCCACACAAAGCCGTGTTTTGTCTCGCACTCAACAAGAGGGGATGGACAGAGAAAAGTCCCTGCATCTGTTTTTCTTTTCCTCTAAAAGCCTAGATCTATTTAAAGTCATATGTGTCTGAATTAAAGTTCAAAGTGGTGTGTTTTTTTTCTCTCATTTTGACCTTATTAAACTTTATTTTAGCATGCACTATTAACACTCCCTTAACACTCCCTTTTTTTAGAACCACACTTTGTTCATATTACTTTATGTAAAGTTATTCTCTTTATGACATGGGAGAATTGAGCTTAATGTAAGCTCAAGTTTCCTCTGCCCCTACTTTTAATTTAACCAGCTTGTTCATACACTAGGTATGTGTTAATCAGATTAGTTATACAAGTAGGTGATTAAATAGTTATTTGATAAGAAATTCGTAAACATTTGAATTTATTCATGGGTCATTTGTTATTATTATTTATCAAAGATGCCAAATGTTCACAGAGGATTTGCTTCTTTTCTGTGTTCTTGTGTGAATTTAATTTAAAGTAAGTAATCGTAAAATGTCACCTTGGATCTTGAAATAGCACCAATTTTTTACATTTCTATGGTTAAAATCTAAAACCTTAATCGTAAATGTTTGGGATTAAATTTGAAAACATCTCACTGTGCCTCTCCCTCCAGCCCAGCCAGTGCTGTACTGGTGCTCAAGAAACATGTCAGTGTGGAGTAACGTTTCCTTCAACCTGGCTGTTCTCATGAACCTGCTAGTCTGCTTCTTCTACCCCCTGGAGGGGGTACATGGAGGTCAGTCACATATGTGTTGACACCTAAGAGTGAGAACAGCGTTTTTTCTTTTAAAAATGTACCTGACCTTACTCGCATCATGTTGCTGACATTACTATAGAATTGCACTTTCATTTCCAGTGGCTCAATGATCATGATTTGAAAAATATTTTACATAATTCACTGGTTCGTCCACCTGTCACTCTTTAAAGCATATGAAATATTTACTCTTAATATAGTGAATGCATGTTGATGTTGTGTTGATGCAGCATCACAGAGGCGTATTTTTATGTAGTGCACCATTCCTGTGCTCAGACTGCTTTACAAACCAGGGTCAGACCATGCAAAATAGACAGTGATGCAAAACAGGAAGCAGGAGGGCATTTTGAAAAACCTTTCTCCTACAAACTGTATTTTACAACCTGTACAGACATGACATATGCTGAATAGGCATAAAAATATTTTAGGGGATCTCCTACACTGATAGACAAGGAAAACATACCCAACCCAACTCAGTGCCATATTATGTCACCCATTATAGGTTATGCAAAGTTTTGTTTTCTTTTACATTTGTATCACAATCTGACATAAGAAGCTATCTGGAAAGACGTGTCACATGGTGCACCCACCCATAGAGATAGACTTTGAAGATCTACTTCTCCTGGGCATCAACATTGACCCACTGATCTTTTACCACAGGGCTCTGAACTCATGACTTTTAATCACCTGACAAGGATTAGGAGCAGGATCTGAGAAACCCACTGCTTTTGTTTTAGACACACCCTCATATACACAGAAAAAGACCAACCTCAACCCACGTCCTTAAAGCTTGAGCTCATATTTGACTGTCAGTACTATGGTGACCACAATAAACACAGGAGCGGTCTGTGCAATTTAATGTCCCATAAACAGAGCTTATATTGGGTCAAGCAGGACAAGTCATGCATGACGTATCAGACGTATCAAAAACAAGTCATACCTCATGTTTTATACTTCAATCACAGTGAATTTAGCCGCCAAATACTCTTTTCTAATGTGTGTTTACTTTTTCTGCCAGAGGATTTGATTTTCAATCTGAATTGACTGAAGACTTCTATAAAAAGAGTGTGTTGGGAGCAAAGTGATTTTAATCACAATTCTCTTACATGTATTCACAAAAAGTGAACAAAGAATAAGCGAATAGGAGAAATGAAGATTCAAACTGCACCATGTCTCCCTGCATCTATTATTATGTTATTTTACATCCTTCAACAAAAAAAAAAATTGGTGTGACTTTTACCAGAGCAGAAGACGTAAGACCAAATCCAACTGTTCAGCAATTAATATTATATTTTTTTTAACTTAATATCAGAACTAAAATTTTATTTTGTCTGTCATAAATTGCGGAAAAGAACACAGGAACACACTCACAGAATGAGCTCTACTCTTCCCTGGACTGTGTGTGTGTGTGTGTGTGTGTGTGTGTGTGTGTGTGTGTGTGTGTGTGTNNNNTGTGTGTGTGTGTGTGTGTGTGTGTGTGTGTGTGTGTGTGTGTGTGTGTGTAAGCCACGATCATCACGTGAGTCTGCAGCATACCTTTGGCCTGCTTAAACAGGCACTTTTATGGCTTTGGGTCTCTGTTACATACACACACACACACTTGCTCTCTCTCTGCTGTCCTCCCTTCTTTGCTTGGGGCTTTTGAATGAGGGTTATAAGAGCAGGAGATCTAGGTCAGTGTGTTCTGTCTGCATGCATGACTGACTGCCTTCTGATGAATAGCTTTGGTTAACAGCACACATTCATACCACATGCTTACATGCAAACAGTGCATGCTTGCAGCCTTCTCCACTGTTGTTGTATTTGCAGACAATCATCTGCCCGCACATCAAACTGAAGTCTGAGGGAGGCACAGAATTTGTGGTAGCATGTAAGCAGTGCTCTTTCAGTCTGCCACATCACTAGAGCTGTGTGTTGCTCCCTGCTCGTTCCTCATGAATCTTTCAGCTGAGGTATTTTTAGAGATGGCTGTTATGTAAGTGGCACCTGTCATGTGATCTCCACAGGGATTGGGAGGGAGTGAAAACTAGAAGAAGGGAAGGAGACAGAGAGAAGTGAGGTGGGAGGAAAGGAAGTAGGGGAGGCAAAAAGGTCTCCCTTATTCACAGTACTCCCCCATTGCTTTCTCAACCACCACAGCATTTTTTTTTTTAAATCCTTGCACTTCTTCCCCATTTTCCTTTCTCGTTTCACCTTATTGGTTTTCCTTTGAACTTTTTCTGCCTCCCTAACAGCAACATGTTTGTCAACTTTTTTCCTTCTCTGTGTTCTCTGAAATTGTTCTGTGTCCACTGCATAGCCTGCAGACACTCGAGCGCACACACTTTAGACCTATGTTTTTTAAAAGGAGGATGAGTTACACAAACAGCAGATTGGGTGTGGCCTTATTTTTTAGGCTGGTCAAACCTGGTCAAGGGTTTTAGCCTGAGTGACACATTGCCACATGAAACCCATGACTAGGACACTAATCCTGGATTTGCCCCAGGATCAAGGGAAGCATCAGGTAGGTTCTCACTGAAGCTTAGTGCGCGCACACACACACACACTCAAAAAAAGTATGTCATATACTTTTGAGTGTTATGTAACTGGCTCTCTTTGAGTTCAAAGTTTCACTAATGATGGCTGGAGGCTTGCCTGAGAGGCAGAAGTCAGTGGAAGCCAGTTAAAAATCTGTTGATCTGGACAAGGCCTGGTTTAGGCTGCAAACTGCACTGTCATCCTCTTAACATAACGCTTTCATGTTCCACATAAATATGGCAAGTTCACAATGTAACAGGGTTGTCAGTGATTAAAGGGTATCCTGTAAAGCTTGCCTGTGCATAAAAGTAACTGGTTTCCTCATGTGTGTTTGTGCGTTTATCTCCCACAGTGATGCTGGATCCCCACCTGTCTGCCCTGCTGTGGATGGGAGTCTTGGCGACACTGGTCATTGTTATCATCATGCCCCAGCCACTGGGCATCCGTGCCATGGTCATTGTCACCATCCTGCGTCTCATTTTCTCTGTTGGCCTGGAGCCCACCCTCTTCCTTCTTGGTGCCTGCAATGTGAGTTGTCCCCCTTAAAGGCTCAGTTCACCCAAATATCAGTCAATTTAGGTTTTAATTGCTCACTTTAATTTTATAATTAACATTCTCTGGTTCAAGCTTCTCAAATGCAAATATATGGTGCTTTTCTTTTTACAAATTTTGGTCTGTTGGTAGTAACCAACAAGCAACTTAAAGATGCCAAACACAAATTGTGTGTTACTATGTTTTGACATTTCATGGACTAAACAATAAATTAAGAAAATCTGCAGATAAAATGATGCAGTGAAGCAGCCTGAGAATTCTGGTTGTGGTGCTCAAAGCAAAATTCAACAGCAGCACTTATTATTATTAATTAGTATTATTATTAATTAGTATTTTCTGTTATTCTGGATAATTCACAGACCTAGTTACTGTATAGACAATTTTTATTGGAACTTCAGAGGAAATGTGCTCACACAGAGTTGTCACAGGAAATGGTCCCTGTGACAACAGTTGACTGTGTGCAAGCACCACAGATGACTTATTTACGTACACTGTATTCAAGTGAAACCAGAATATCAGAGACAAATACAAATTAAGTCACACCTATCAGCATGACCAAATCCTGTTAATACACAAAGTTTAATTTTTTTCTTTTTTATATTTTCGTGAACCAATCCTTTAAACCTTTCTTGTCTCTGCGTGAGAGTGAGGTTGTTAGTGATTTTCCCCAGAAAAAAAAAGCTGAAAACACACCACATCTATTTTCTTATTCACATGCACTACTGTATCTACTTTCACTTACAAAGAAATCTCTAGTGTGTTAGTTCCAGTTCTTCTTTTAACTCACTGACACTCCTGCCCACTTGGCAGGCCGATGCCCTGTCTGCCTGTGGTGTCCCCTCCCCTTCTCCCCCATGCCCCTACAGTTCCTTCTGCCAGCGCCTGGCTGTGTTATGGGGTGTGAAGTGCGTCACTGGTCCCTAGAGAGTACAACACTACATGTTCTCTTAAACACACACACACACAATAAAGTCTTATACACACTGCTCTCATCTCTCCTACGTTCACATGTACACAAAGAACCAGGTTACTGAGAGAAATCAGGTTAAGGCAGGAAATCAGAGAACATGTTACCATGGACTGCAGTAACCGGGATACTCCAAAATCTAGTTTACATGCAGCTGGTCAGAGGTCAGACATCTCCCAGAGTGTGTTTTTGATATCTTTGAAAGTGTAGGTGTAAACGTGTGTGAACTTTTCAAACAGAAGCTCAAATTGAAGCTTTGCTGATGTTCCACACTTGTAAGTTGGTTTAAATAAAAGTATCTGCCAAATGAGCAAATGTAAATGTAAATAGCCCCAATTAATCTGTAAAAATGTTCATTTTTAAAGTGATTATTTTTTTCTGTGCGTTTCATTCTCAATCAGACTTAATACGTTGTCAACTGCTGGTGACCTCCTGCCTCCCCATTGTCACAGTGATACTTTCCCAGTCCCTGTCCCCTCTCATAAAGACCCCATTTGGAACTCGGTGGAGCGTATACATGACCGAGAAGTCAGGTTTCCCCTGCAGGTATCTAACCGGGTTTTTGCTAATCTCTTACCCTGGTTTCTCATACAGTGGCGTTTAGGGAATGACGTTGCTGCAGAAAGCAGACAATAACCAGGTTACTCAGGAGCATGTTAATGCAATGAATGTGTCTTCATTTTTCTTAAAAGCTACCTCTATCCTGCTACTCCCAACCATTTTTACATGGCTGATTATCCTGGGCTCTAATTTTTAAAAAGAGATTAACTTTATCTTCCAGGTGTGTAATAAAATCATCTTCCTGATAAGTTTTGTGGGGAATCGGGGAACATTCACAAGAGGCTACAAAGCCATGGTGATGGACTTTGAGTTCCTCTACCACCTCATCTACCTCATCATCTGCTGTCTGGGGGTGTTTGTCCACGTCTTCTTCTACAGTCTCTTGGTGAGAGAAGCGCACATACGATGTACACAGACACACACAGACACACACACACCTCCTGAGTAGAAACGAAGACTGGAAGGTGATGTAGCAGGTTTTAAGTAAAAACATGTGTAAAGTACTTTTGCTCTTTCTGAATGTAGCCTTGGCTTTCCATCATGGTGCAGTCAAGGACATATCCTGCCTGCCAGCCAAAAGTCTGCCTTATTTGGTGCTCTAATGGTGTTACTAAGGCTGCTGATGTTGTTGTTGTTGTTGTTGTTGTTGTTGTTGCTGTCTGCTTGTGCCTCAAGTCCTCTTTTTTATAATGTGTAATGGATGTTTTGAATTCACACGAGTCCAAGCAATTCTCTTATTATCATACTCTTGTACTTATTAATTTGAATAACAAGAGCCTGAAAATTTAGACAAATTAACATTCAAAATAATATATACAGCTCATCCCATATGTAAAGATTGATATTGTAATGAATCGATGCGCTACATATTTACAATTTCTTATTTAACCCTCTGAGGGATTATGTCAATTTATTAGGAATTTATTGCCACATGTTGAGCTTTTGGTTCTGCTGTAATTGTGCATCCTTGCAATGTATGTTTTACCTCTCTGTAGCTGTTCGACCTGGTGTACAGAGAAGAGACCTTGTTGAACGTTATCAAGAGTGTGACACGTAACGGGCGCTCCATTGTACTCACAGCGGTGTTGGCTCTCATCTTAGTTTACTTGTTCTCCATTGTTGGCTACATCTTCTTCAAAGACGACTTCATCCTAGAGGTGGATCGGATTCCCAACACAACCATGAGTGAGGAGTAACTCAGATATTTAACAATTTTTGCAAGTAGGCTTTAAAATCAATGATCAGAAGTTTTTAAAAAAAAAAAAAAACAACAAAAACAAATAAAAAACCTTCCTCTTTCTAGAAAGTGGAGCCAGTCTGGCCAGTGAGTTTCTTTCAGAGGGAATGTGTCGACGAGGGATTGATGAGAACTGTACCACAAGGGAGCCGCAGGAAGGTAACTAGTAGTAGTAAACTACTACTGTTACTAGCTATCATGTTACTATAATTGTATCTGTTGTAGCATTTCAGTCACCATTAACATTACTGTGGTTGCTGTTATTCCTATTACTGCATGCGATCCTTTCCCCTGTTCTCTCTCTCCCTCTGTCTTTAAACCCAACTGGTCAAGGCAGATGGCCACACACTCTTAGTCTGGTTCTGCTCGAGGTTTCTGCCTCGAGTTTTTTTCTTGCCTTTGTCGCCAAGTGCTTGCTCTGGATGGGAATTGTTGGATCTCTGTAAATAATTTTATATCTAGAAGGTCAATTTAGAAAGTGCCTTGAGATAACTTTTGTTGTGAACTGGCGCTATATAAATAAAAATTGACTTGAAAAAAATTGACAATCCAGTAAGTGGTTCATGTAGGAAGGTGGTGGAGGGAAGGACAGAGAAGCTATTTGAAATACTGGGAAATCACTGCTGGCCTTGTCAACCCACAACAAGTCAAATAAAATCTGCAGGATATTATGCTCTTTTCTTGTGTTGTGCAGTTCCACACCAATTCACATCTCAATTCATGTCCACTCTCATTTGACCAAAATAACTCATGTGTCGTCTTTGACCCTCAACATGTGACATCAACATGTGAATGTCCAAAAAAGGGTTAAATGCTAGTTACTTCCTGTGAGTCAGTCTGTGATGGTGTCAAGTTAAGTTATCTTTATTCTGAAACTTAAGAAATGTCAAAAACAAGAAGGCCTCAGTTCACTCTGGTCACATCACACACAGGTGGCAACACACTGATACCAAAAGGAGCCAATAATATACACATTAAACAAAGGGCCCATGAAGGTGTCATCTGACTGTGAATAGTATTAACTCTTGTACCATAATCTGTTAACTCACAAAAGTTTTTTTTTTTTTCTCTCTCTCTCTGTGGCTCAGAATTAATCAAACCAAATCTGGTCTTACATTCCAGATAAAAATACACTTTTACTTTAACTAAACACATTGACACTGTGAAGCAACACATGTAAACTCATGTGAAAATATATCAAGTTCTGCAATTAAGCCAAGGATATATATGATCAAATGGCAAATGAAAACTACAAGGCTGTCAAATGCTACTCTTAAACAGATTGCTAATAGTTATTGATAATAACGGAAAATATTTAAAAGCAAGAATAATATTACATCTCAAATGTATCTAAATGACATCAGTGGCTTGCAAAAGTTTGAGATTAATATCTGTAGATTTTGTGTGCCACACCATTTTATATGCAGTTCATTAATCCATCATAATATCTGAGTAAATTTAGCAGTGTTACACCCATACCACTGTTGTTTTTCTCCCCTGTATCTCAGTGAAACCGCATGATGGCAGAAGCATGTACCTACACAAATGTTAAGTTCATGTAATCAGTATAATCAGAAAAATATCATGTCTCAGACTAACACAGCATTATTAAAACCAAATCTGTTTGTGACAGAATCTGTTTGTGATGATATGTTATGACATGGAGAAAATATTCTCCATTTTCTAATCAAAATAGATGCATCTGCCAATTTTTGGTTGTTGGAATCTCTCTGGCTCACATTGGTTACCTTAATATCTAGCCTGTTGCTTTTGATGTGTCATGAACTAAACAATGTAGATCCTAGTGGTCCTGATTACCCAGCTTCACCAGGTTCATGAAGAATTAAAATGTAAATGACTTTCTCTGCTGTGGTGTAAATATACTGCACTTTTAAAGGTCTGCAAACAAATACCAGCCTGCCAATGATGCAATACTTGTTATTAACTCTTAGCCTCCTTCTGCCAAATACATTATTAGATTAAAGTCTTCCTTTTGTACTTCCACAGATTTGGGGGATGACAGCGAGGAGGATGGCGACATGGAGCGGACGTGTGACTCTTTACTAATGTGTATCGTCACTGTGCTGAGTCACGGCTTGAGAAGCGGAGGGGGTGTTGGGGATGTTCTCCGCAAACCTTCAAAAGAGGTGCGTGCAGTTGTGATTAGGTCTGACTATGTGTGTGCATGTGTGTATGTGGGTGTGTGTACGTGCGCTAAAGGATATAGTGCCAACAGCTGCAGGGTGGGTCATGTGAGCTGGATATGAGCCCATCATGCACCAAACTTGTTTTTATTTCCAAAGCGTGGAGGGTTTCACAATCTTTCCCTCCAGCTGCATCGCCTCCGCCTTGTTTGAGAATCAGACCTCAAAATAGATTTCCACTGAATTCAGGCTGAACCACCAATGATGTCAAAAGAGGATGTGAATGTCTCCCTCACGTATTCACAACACAGTGCAAGTTAGGAAAAATTTTAGCGCTCTCTTTTAAGTCACTGAAAGTTTCTTTTAAATTACTGAAATAAAATAGAACCATATAATCACATGAATGGCACAGTGGCATGAAAACAATCTTTTCCTAACCAAGTGTGTGTGTGTGTGATTGTGTGACTGCATTAGGCCGGTGACCACAGCATGATAATTCTCTTCAGGCTCACACCATTACTTTTAAAGAGGATTAACTAAAAATGGAAAATTAATAAATGAAAGTGCATAAGACAATGAAGTCAATTGCAGAACAACTGGTTAAAAATGTAAAATAAACATTTCCCTTCTGTATCTTCACTGTATCTCTTGAAAAATGGTGCACTGGGTTGACCGGCTTTCTGCCGTCTCTGTTACTGTGGCATCTGGCAGGTTACACCTGTGGTCTTGTGTTTCCATTAACATCCATGTTGACCAGGGTTAACCTCGTTTCATCCCCAGCACATGTTTTTGTAAACACCTGCCCTTAGAGTCGTAAATTTAAATAGAACAAGCTCCAATCATTCCCCTGTAATAAGAAATTTTCTCGGCTTTCTTTTGTCACATTAAAGTTCATAATTACTATAATTCTAGTCCCTACTTCCAAACAGGCTGAGAAGAAGTTACTGTTGATCACGCTGAGATTGGCTTTACTATACATTTAACCCCGGTTTCTGTTCCTTTCACAGGAGCCACTATTTGCAGCCAGAGTTATATACGACTTATTGTTCTTCTTCATGGTCATCATCATTGTGCTCAATCTGATCTTTGGTGTTATCATCGACACCTTTGCCGACCTGAGGAGTGAAAAACAGAAGAAAGAAGAAGTGCTGAAAACAACCTGCTTCATCTGTGGTGAGACTGATCAGCTGATGTATAACTGGCTTTACTGTGGGCTCTTTAGTAATTTGTAAAGTAGCATTTAACCAAACAAAACAGATTAGGTTTAAGTAATATTTTTTAAAAGAGAAATGGTAAACATGTACAGGTTCCAGCAGCTTCAGTGTGAGCACTGTTTTTATTTGTTTTTTTTATCTAACTGTTGCTCAAATAAAATATGCAACAGGGCTCTGGGAACTACAACTGCAAATTTGTTTATTCTAGATTTTAAGTTGCTAAATGTCAGTAGCTGGTTCTGAAATATTTTCTTAACAATTTTGTCATGGGAATCAAACCTGTAACCTTCCAGTGACATGACTTGTTCTCCCTGCCAGTATTTGCTGGAGGGACTGTAAAGACTTTGCATTACTGGTACTCTTCCATGATCCTTGCAATGTCACTTAGTTTATTCCCAAATTCCCCTCCCAGGAAGTTTGACTTCTCTGTGAGTTTGTGGTTTCTGGTAAGTATGTTTCTATGAAGGTGTATGTAGTTGGTTGCAGACTCCCTCCTCTCCTGTTCCTCCCCCTCTCTCACTTCGTTGTCGTTCCAAAGAAGCCTGAGTCATGAGGGCTTCCTGCCATTGCTCTGCTCGCCTCCATAATTCATGTCTGTCTCACACGCACAGACATTTTCTCCCACTCACTAACACGCACACACTTAATTTTTGTACCATATGTTTTCTGCAACTTTGCTGATTACCCAAACTTTGTCCCTCAGGCAAGCATCATCTGCATTTCCTTATATGTAGATAAGTTCATGCTTATGAGTCCGGGTACAAATGTACTCTGTGTGTGTGTGCGTGTGTTTGTGTGTGTGTGCACATCTGCATCGAAATGAATGTGAGCCTGGCAGTACATGGTGTATGCAATCGTGTGTGCGTGCGTGGGTCTGGCAGTTAAGACAAGTGGTAAGCATATGGAATAAGCACAGTATTATGTCACCCAGCTAGCCATCAGCTCTGACTCACTCGTATTAAATAAGGCCAGGCCACAGGGGGAGCTGCCGTCTCTATGGTTTCCAGAAAGACCATGGGGGAACAGGAGATGCAGAGATTATGAGCCGATCGCCACAGGCTTAAGTGGCTCTACTTTGGTTTTTTGAGCCATCGATCCTTCTCACAGTCTTGTGTTAGTCTTTGGTTCTTTAGGGTCTGTAGCCAGTGACTGATTTATGTCATGTACTTCCTGCACAGGATATTTTTACCTGTAGCTGAATTTATATTTGCTCGATCAATCGGACTCAATCCCACTGTAAAATGGTATCCTCCACCATCTGCAGAAAAAGTGAAACAAGAGCTTGTTAACAGACAGCAGCCAGTATGTCTTAAAATGACTGATGTTCTCTCTTCTTGTGTCATTATGTATTAAGAAAAAAAATGGCACTAAACATGTCATCCTTCACTACACATGGATGAGAATTTGCTATGTTTGCCAGAAGGTTTTATCCATTGGTCTCTTCTATTTCACATTTCTCCATCAGCAACATCACTGTGCAGCTTCAAGGTCCTTTTACAATCAAATGTGTGTTGTAAACACTTGTCAAACAACCAGGTGTCCTCTCAGTTTAAAGGATAGTATGCATTATTTTCAGGGATGCTAGAGCTCTTCCAAACCACATGATGAGGTGCATGATTTTGTAAACCATCAGGATTGTGTATTAAAAAAAATTCACTGTAGTCTGTTTAACAGAGAGCTGAAAGTTATTAAGAAACAACATAATAACATAACATAATAATCTTTAGAGACCATCAATAACATTGCATTATTAGTTATTATTTGATGGTTAAATATTAATCTACTTTTAAAATGTACAGCAAACGCAGTTCTAGTTTCTGAACCATGGCAGTCAGTCGACATTCAGTATGTATTTTACTTGTCAAATCCACACCAAAAAAAATCCCCACAGCTTTGGTTTTCTCTTCTTTTCATTGCTGACTGCAGTGCAGTGCAAAACAAAAAAGGTGCTGTTTCATCTCCTTTAAGGACGCAACACCAGCTCCACTCATCTGACAGCCTGTCATGGGTGATGCTTAATTTTCTGGAGTTTGAACCTATAATTTAGAGTGGATGTGTTTGTTGTAAAAACCCTGCTTTATACTTGCATCAAAAGCAACTACATTCTGCTATTTATTACCAATATTGTCTTATCTGTTTTCTGTCAATTTTATTTATTTATTTTTTTACTATTTTTACTCTACTTTGTTTGTATAGTTGCCATTTTTCATGTCATATACTGTTTATGTTGTTGTTCTTTATCTTCATTTACCCAATTTTGACAATAAGAATGCAAGCTGCCCTGTTCAGATCAGATTAGCTATAAAAGTTCCCATAAACATCTTGGGACTGGGGAGGACTGGTTTGTGTGCTATGAATCTTACTAGCAGAATAAACTGCATCACAAACTTAAGTTAGAGACACTCATTGTTTTGAGTGTGTCTGACTGGGTTTGTTATGTTTTTTCAAGGCCTTCTTGCCAGAAAGATCTTTACCTCAGTGAGACTTCCTGAATAAATGAAGTATATCTAATGAAATACTAATCTATTTTCTCATTATGTTGCAGCTTTTTTCATTCATTTATGCACACAAAATGGTGTGCTCCCTTTACTAAACTTGTCAAATACTTGTCAAAATACTTTGTTGGTCTGCCTTCTTACCATTAATAATGGGTGTGATCACCCCTGTATAGGCCTGGAGCGGGACAAGTTTGACAACAAGACGGTGACTTTTGAGGAGCACATCAAAGAGGAACACAACATGTGGCACTACCTGTTCTTTATTGTACTAGTAAAAGTTAAAGATTCCACCGAGTACACAGGCCCCGAGAGCTACGTGGCTGAGATGATCAAGGTAAACAAAAAGCATGTACACACCCTCAAAACACACACACAGTGCAAATAGGTAAATGTACTTTCAGACCACCCTGGTCTGAAAGTACAGACCAGGTAATGATCCACATCACTGGGCTGCAGCAAGGGGAATAGTAAGGAAAATATTTTTATTTAGAGAAATTATTGTCTCCTCTACTGAGCTTCACTGCCCGATGATTTATACACTTCGCCCTTGTTCATCATTTCAAAGCCATTTGGTGGAGTGTATTCCTTGGCTGACATTTACTTAATCCCAAATGACACAGTCAAATGATTTGTGACTTTTTCATCACGTTTTAGTACGTTAACTATGAGCAAGCAGAGCTCATTGGGTTGTGCAGCTGAGTCAGACTTGTAAATGTTTTCTGGTCAGTCCCGTACACCTTTGTACAGTGATCTGTTCCTCTTTTCTAATCTCAATTGACAGACACGTCTCTCATCCACATTTAATGACACAAACAGATGGGTGTAGATAAACAGGAAGTCAGTGATCGTATGTGCTCAGTCTGCAGCAATGATGCCACGCAAGCTTGTTCCTCTGAATTACAGACCACTGTCATTTTGAATTCATATTTAAACACTTGGCCAACATTCATGTTAGAATTACTAGTAATTTTTGACATTACATTAGCTTGAACATATCTTTATTAACTCCTGGTAAATCTCCTTCACAACTTGCAAATTAAAAAGGTCAGTGACTGATATTCTTGGGTGACCACAGGAGCACAACCTGGACTGGTTTCCACGTATGCGTGCCATGTCACTGGTGAGCAGCGATGCCGAGGGTGAGCAGAATGAAATCAGGAACCTGCAGGAGAAGCTGGAGTCAACCATGAGGCTGGTGGCCAACCTGTCTGGACAGCTGACTGAGCTTAAGGAGCAGGTAACATTATCATGTGACAGTAAATCATGCTCTGCCCCACATCACCTTTGATTTCTTTTTCCTTTTGCCTCTCTTAATGTTCAACCACCAGGACATTATTGAATCAACCACTCACAACTATTTACCCAAGAGCAAAACATTATAATGAACAATAAGAATAGGAAGAAATACTGGGAACTGGTTGCTTTAGTAGCATTAGTTTTTGTGTGTTCTTATTCATCACCCTTGTTAGTTACTACATTACTAAAGCAGGATAGCCCTAAGCAAAGCAGCACACTGTGGCACATGTAGCCACATACAATCAAATAATTGAATCTTGCTCTGTAGTCCCACTATTAGTCAAAAACTCCACCAGGTACCATGATCATGTTTATCCATGCAAGATTACAAAGGTGACAGCTGGTGGAAATGTCACCTGTTTGTTTCCTCGCAGATGACAGAGCAGAGGAAGCAGAAGCAACGAATCGGTCTCCTTGGGCATCCCCCTCACATGAACATCAATCCCCAGCAGCCTGCCTGAGGGTTCCTGGGGTCAGTTTCACTAGTGCCTGCACTTCTGACAGTGTACCACATGTTAGATAAGTACAATGCCAAAACATGTCCTCCAGTATGTATTTAGGCCAATATCTGACTGTACACCTTGACAGACACAGACAGGTTATGTTATGTGAGTATGTTACTCATGTTCTCGAGTGTGGATGTGTGCCTCGGGACCTAAGAGGCCAGTCCTGTAGGCTTAGGAGATGAAAACACTGCTTTAGTACCCTGAATGCCTTTTGTGTTGTACCACACTGACAGCATGCCAAAGTTCAGCCATTGTTCCTGAGTGAGTACTCCTCAAGTGGCCTTGTATTGAGGTTTAAATCCTTACTGTTGCACCAGCAAACTCAGGTCACATGTGGATTTGAAGTTTTGTTTGAACTCTACTACACATTATTTAATATTTTTGCTTTTTGTCTGACAGCAATAGGAATAGTTTATGATATGCAATGTCTAAATAAGAGTGAACTATTTTTGGGAACTGGTATTTGCTTTTATATTTGAAATTATAAAATCATATATTTAAAATGTGGAGACAAACAGCTCATCTAAACAATCCTGAAGAATTCACCATATTTTCCACTGTTTCTAAAATGTTGATAGGAATCCTATACGGTGTATGTTTGTTGTTTAGGGCAAGAATTTATTACCACTTTCCTAATCCTTTATAATCTCACTTGAAGGTTCTACTTGTTCTAGGACACTTAAGATTTAAAAAGAAAGCCTTTTGAGAGTACATTGAAGCTTGTTGTCAATAGGAATAATACAATGACTTATTTGAACCTTCTGGAAAGAAGGAGCAAGCCATGTGACTGCTACACTTCAAAAGCCAATTCCTTGTTGTGCTTAATAATTGGAATTATATGGAGTCACCATAGAAGCATAGAACCAAACTTTTAAAGGAATTTGGAAGCAGCAGTAAATTAGATTTGTTATTCTTCTGTGCACTTCATTATTTAATCTTCCTTTAATTCATTTAGTCCTAAAGCACTGATGTTTTCTGTAGCACACAAATGATTGTTATGTTTTGGTTGGTCACTTTGTAAAAGATCCACAACAGTATGACTGTTTGAGTGTGTGAGTGTGTGTGAGGGAAAAAACGATGAACTAAAAGATGTTAGTTGGAGTGCTGCTCAACCAAACTGAATTTTTATACTAACAGATGGTTTGTGTCTGAACTGTACATTCCATTCATGGAGGCTATTTAAATAAACAAGTGTGGAAAACAATCAGATGGTGAGTGTTAAAAGGTATCTGCATCCAGAGGGAAGTCATGAGTGGGACCGGAGCATTTATGACCAAGTCATTAACATGGGGTTCCTTTTGATATCTTAGTGTGAATCATTTTATCTGTGCAACTCATTATTTACTGGACACCGGAGTGGCGCCAATCCTCTGATGTGCTGCAGGCAGATGAATGAGGAGCCTTACAAAGAAGTAGCTTTAGTGGACTGCTGGCAGATATAGTCTGAAATCTTATCAACACTTCTCTAAACATGAGGAAGTGCACTAATCTTATATAACCATGTTGTATGAGGAAATATTTCAACATGTTACATACATGCAGGGACTGGACAGTTGGTTCATTTATAAAATTGTTGGAGTTCCTTTTTATTTGGATTTTATATTGATATTATTTATATTATAAATATCATCCAAACAAACATTACATACATTTAGCACTGAAATAAAATTTGATCACCAGAAATGCTTTTGAAATAGCCTATTGTGAATCTTTTGTCAGTGGGCTGTAAATATATTTTAACAGCTAACATTTTTTAACAGCATTACGTACATTACATTGTTTAGCAATTTGTCCACCAGAATATACGTCTTTGGACCTATGCCTAAAACAAGAAACGGAAGAAGTGTTTCCCCCCAACATTTTCCAAGAATATTACAAGATCTCCAATTTGAATAAGACAAAGTTACATTTGTCAGGATTTCCTAAACATCTAATTCGGTTCTTAATTGTATTAGTTTCTCCTAGATGTTTAAGGGACTTTCCACAGTTTCCAAATCATGGTTACTTGTTGTCTGGTCTTGTGATTACACTGTCTGTTGCCACACCACACCACACAATCCAGGGTGTAATAAATTCAATTGAATTTTAGTTGAAGACTCTCATGTGTTCAGAGGATGTGAGTGTCCTGAAGCTTTCATTAACTTTCATTAACCTCACTTGTTACTGTCAAAGAGGTGAATTTTCTTTTCTGGAACAATAAAAAATCTGTTCAATCGGGTTGTCTTTAGTCAGCCTCTAGTAAGTTTTTTAAGTTTCTAAGTCATGAAACTATAAAGCGTAAATCGACCTTAATTGTAAGTGGGAATAGTCTGCATCAATACAAAAGCATTTTCACCAGAAATGCTATCAAGCTTTATGAGACTGCCTTTTGTGTTCTTATTCTGGAGAAGTCTTAAAAATCAATAAATTTAGCCCAGAAAGATTTTAAGAGTCAGTTCGTGTGGCTGGAAGGATGTTAGTGAATATGGTTCGAAAGCAAAGTCCCGAGGGACATTAAATTAAAAAAAAAAAAATAAAACGGCTGGGGGAAATGTTACAGCTTTTCTCCAAACACATCATAATTCCTACTCTGATAGATACAATTGGTTACAGCTTCACACTCCAAAGTTTCATAATGGGGCAATTATTCCAGTCTGACTTCAACAAGCACAGGGGATTTTTGTGGACACGTTTACTGAAAAATATTAGAGGGGACGTACATTTAAACATGCCTGTTTTTGCATACGATTTTTTTTGCAGTAAGAAATTAAATTCACTATAATCTGCGTTTAAAAACAAACAAAAAACCCCCCAGTGTACTGTGATGTGTGCACAAAGCCTGCAGCAGACAGGTGCAGCCGCCGTGTGCTGGAGGAGCTGGATGGGCTGGATGTGCCCTGTGCGCTCAGCATGCTCCCGGGGCCATGAGGAGCTCAACGTGACAGCCGGTACCGCCTCATGACAACAAGCACGGACTCCACACATTCATCCACGCACAGGTGCACGTGGTTCCTCCCGCCACCGCACTGTTTATACTAGAGCCAACCTGTATCCTGCAGGCCTGTGACAGAGCACCCAGTGTTTATTATTATTATTGCTGTTAATGTGATCGTTATTTTATTATTGATTATTGTTGTTGTTACTATTAGGTTTTATTATTAGATTTGTTTTAACGTTCAACGGCACAATGAATAGAAAACTGTACATTTTAAATAGGTTGAATAATCTCATCATGTTTCTAAAATCCTCCCGCCTCCACATAACACTCGGTGCTCAGCTGACGCTCACATTATTGCAATTGTTGTAATTCTGTGGCGTTTCTATGCCGTTTAATTATCCCGCAGGGTGTCATAAACGCCTCTGGCTTCTAAAGTCTGTTAATTGTTATTTTACGTGGTGAACAGTGGGGAGGTTACTGCACCCATTTGCCTCTCGTGCCCCAGGCCTGAGCTGGTTCACTGCCAGTACGTTCCCCGCGCAGTGGCGCGCGCAGCCTTGTTTCCATACACTTCAGCATGGTGGTACACGGGATCCGACAGGCCCCTCCCCCGACTCTGACGTCTGCCTCCGTCCGCCCACTGAGGCTCCTTATCGGCAGAAAGTGGGCCGTCCCTCCGCCGAGGATACAGCGCCGCTTAACACGTGAGCCTCATGTGACGGAGGTAGGTCAGGCTGCGCGCAGAGTCAGAGGGTTTATTTAACTCGTCGCTCTGTCCTCCCCCACTTCCCCAAAACGCCATCAAGAGGGTTGCCTTCTTTCTGCGGCGGGAACACGGCGTGGAAGTCGCAAGGACTAACTTGAAGCCGTTTTCACACCCAAAGATAATCCTTACGTGAATTAGACTCGTGTTAAATAATGACAGATCAGTCAACATTTTGACCTTTTCTTTTTCTTTCTTTTTTCTTTTTTTTTTTCTTTTTGAAGCGTTTTGGTGCATCTCACAAACTCTTGTGTACTGTATTTTATTTAATCTTATTTTTTTTCCAAATCACGCTCCAATAAATGCGCGTGTGTTTGTGACTGCGTTGGAAAAGTACCTCGACTTTGACTGACTGCGTAACTGGAGTAAAAAAAGAATGGAGCGAATTCCCAGCGCGCAGCCGCCTCCTCTGTCCAAACACCAGGCTGATCTGACAGACGTGCAGGGGTAAGTTACACTCCGAAAAATGTGTTCAGTGGACTCTGAAGCCACTGGTCTGCATTATTTATTGTGTTTCATATTCACCAAACCATCGCCTCATATCTCACTGTTCTTATTTTTCTTTTTCTTTTTATGTTCCTTCAGGATGGATTTCCCGATGTATGTTTATAAACCCAGGCGGGGGATGAAGAGAGGAGAGGAGAGCAAGGTCTGTTACTATTTTTTGTTTATTGTCAACTTGTTTAAATTACAACCTAAGCATAGAGCTCTTATTAAAGGGTGTGAACTAGGGCAGAATTATCCTGGTAGTAGTGCTGTTGTCCCATAAATGGCTGACCTAATTTCTGCTATGACATAACTCCTAGAGAGCTTCCTATCAGTGACTGCTTCTGATCCCGAGGAGCCCGTGTGTGCTCCCAGATCAGATGAATTTAACCACCAGTGTTTTTTTATTCTTGCAGGAAACCTACAAGCTGCCTCACAGACTCATAGAGAAGAAAAGACGTGACCGGATAAACGAGTGCATCGCGCAGTTGAAAGATTTATTACCGGAGCACCTGAAACTCACGGTAAATTCATGCTGTAGCTGGGAGGGAGAAGGGGATTGACTGCATTGAGTGACATGCACCACCGAGTGGCTGCTCCGTGGTATTACCACCTCTGAGCTGAGTGCGTCAGCGGATGGCAGCTCTGGCTGTGGGATGTGTCTTGTGTCATGTTTTATTGACTACAGTGTGGATTTTACAACACAGTTAAATCCAATTAAAAATATAATGTAGTTATAATAACATTTTTACACCAGAGTGGATGTTATTTTTGAACTTTATATATATATTCTGTATAATAAGAAACATTTCCTCATTGTATCTGATGGCTGTTGCTTTACTGGTCCTGGTGATATTGGAGATCATGCTTAAGTGGGTAGGAAAGCTTAGTTCCTATGTGTTATGTAAGCTGCGAGGATGTGCTGACTGAGTGTGTGTCTCTTACAGACTCTGGGCCATCTGGAGAAGGCCGTGGTTCTAGAGCTGACACTTAAACATGTGAAAGCCCTCACCTCTCTTCTGGAGCAACAGCAGCAAAAGATCCTTGCTCTGCAAAATGGCATTGAAATTGGTGAGCTATGAATCACTTATGCACAAAAGGTTTTTGTCAGACGGAATGTAAATTATCAAGATGAATAGGGAACAGAAGGAATATGTGGAGTTGCAGGCAAAATGGTAACTTCAAATATTGCTACAGCTGTTAGAAAAGAGAATAAAAAGCAGCAAAATATCCCAATCGCTATCAAATTGATTGACTGTGTGGTTTTTCACTGTGTTTATAGAGCAGCCTCCTGTCAACCAGGAAAAGTCAGAGGAGATGTTTCGCTCGGGCTTCCACATGTGTGCCAAGGAGATCCTTCAGTATCTAGCCAGTCATGAGACTGATGGAGACTTAACACCGTCACATGTGGTCAATCACCTTCACAAATTAGCTGCCGAGGTGCTCCAAAATCAAACCCGACCCCGCACTCCTCTCAGCCCCCGGCACGAGGAAAAGATCCCTACCTACCACCAACCTCACAAGGAGATGCATACCAGCCTCCCCCCTAAACCCAGCGAGGGCTATGGGAGGAACTGTGTGCCTGTCATCCAGCGAGCATACGCTCCGCCAAGTAGTGAGCAGAGTGGCAGTGATACGGATACAGACAGCGGCTATGGGGGAGAGCTGGAGAAGAATGAATCTGGGGCACCACAGGGACGCCCAGATTACTACGGCCAGGAGAACCAGCTCAAGCGAGCGCTTGGAGATCGTCAGAGTTCTAGCATCAAGCAGGAGGATGATGAGCCACGGCACAAACAACCCAGAGTAGAGTTGTCTGAAGATGAGCTGCTGTCAGGTGGGGAGTCATCAACTTCATCATCCTCCAGCGGTTACGGTAGTTACATGAGCGCATCTCCCAACCACCCACCTCCTCCACATCCCCTCTGCATGCCTTTCTACCTCATTCCACCCTCTGCTGCAGCCTATCTGCCAATGCTAGAGAAATGCTGGTACCCCGGAGCTATGCCCATGCTCTACCCTGGCGTTGGAGGCTCCGCACCTGCTATGTCCAGTGAAAGACCGCCTCCACCTCAGCTAGTGTTGTCTCCTCGGGGAGGCTCTCCAGCCCCAGCCATATCTCAGACCCCCATGGACTCCCCTGCCCTCCTTCAGGCACTAAAGCAGGTACCACCCCTCAACTTGGAAACCAAAGACTGAAAGATGATACAGCAGACAAAGAGTTGATCCTATTCTAGTACACAAGAGCAGAGACAGTAGTAGGAGGGAGAAGAAAACTGAGCCGTTCCATAATCCATCCCCATTCCTCTTCCTGTTCTTCAGCCTGAAGGTCAAACAGCAAATGACAGGTCTTGTAGAAATGATCAAGGAGAGATGGAGGAGTGGGGGGGTGGGGTGGGGGGGCATCCATCCACACTAGAAAGATGCAAAGCGCTGACTGAATGTTCAGTGCTCAGTCATATTACTCGGCGCAAATGTATCATATAAACTGGACCTGCCCTGAAAACATACCAACACACACACGCTTGGTTGAATGTAAAGAGAGACATTTTTTTAGATGCTGCTGTTAAAGTAT
Organism: Rachycentron canadum; assembly: GCA_038496675.1. NCBI lineage: Eukaryota > Metazoa > Chordata > Actinopteri > Carangiformes > Rachycentridae > Rachycentron > Rachycentron canadum. Next base: position 10,595,130 of record CM076649.1, on the reverse strand, counting down.
AAATGCAGATGATACTGATGCATCTCACTTGTAGCTGTTGCGATAGAGACATGCCATCTTTGTACTCTAGAAATCATCACCAAATGTTTAGTGATAATATTTCATCCAAAATTTGTCACCTATGCCCTCTCGGTCACCATTATCATCACTAAAATGCCCTTTGAACCAGACACTATGATGATTGGTATCATTAAATACAAGGGTTTCCTTAAGTGTGTACAGACAAGAGTAAGGGTACACCCAAAGCATGGATGAAGGAATGGGCCACCACATGACCACACTGAATGAGAAGTCTTGTTTTTCATTGACGAACAGACAGTTAAGATGGAGTTTCTGTAATTATTGTTCATAGACTTCTTGTACATTTCTATTTTTGATACCTGTTCTTGCACTCTGTCCATCTGGAGAGATAGAAGGAGGGCAGAGTGTGAACAATTGTACGTTGTGTACTCAGAAACTGTGTACATACTGTAGCACTGTGCTGGACCTGGTCTGCATACTTCAACATCTGTTTCTGCTCAAGTCAAACCTGGTGTTTGTTCTTGCCGTTGCCTTTTACTTGTGAAAAGCTGATAAATCTCAGATGCTCATTCTCTGTACTGCATATGAATACTGGAGTAAAAGGAGTGAGGACAAGAGAAGTGAATGTAAACGTTTTACCAGAAGACTAGTTTTCTATAGAAAGAGGTACTTGAAATTTTATATTTTGGGACCTACACGAAAGATGTTTGATGTACATATTTTGTCTATAAATGTTGATATACATTATATAAGTGTATTAATAAAGTATTTTTTTCCCGTGGAAATTTGCCTTGACTGTATGTGTATGAAAGAGAGAGTGTGTGAAAACATCTACTAATGAAATTTAATTTGTCCAGATTTAGTTCTTTTACTAAAACATTCATGTCACAGGGAACACTTATGTAATGACAGCACGGTAGCCCAGCTCTCCTGCTGGGGAACCGTCTGTGCTCACTGAAACAAGTAAACACACATGAATGTAAACTGTTCCTGATAATATACTGAGGCAATAATCAGCATCCATCTCCATCTGCATCTGAAACATTTTTTCTTAATGGCCGTATGATTTAATGTTCAACTTGCATTTATCCAAGGCCTGTGATCTCACTCTTTCCCTATTTACAATTCCGGTACAGAACAACATCAAAAGTGTAGAAGCATAACTCGCAATAAATACACATTATCACGACAACCTGTGTTGAACAGTCAAATTTTTCAGCCATGTCATAGCCCTTAGAGGCATTGCTCCATCTCACACTGCAACACATTTGCATTTCTGCAGCGGTGCAGAGCATCCCGTGTTAATATTCAACATCATAAACTCTTCAACCATATATTATGATTGTTTCCACCATCTTTTCTGGGCTTTGTAGTTGCATACCATATTTGGTTTGTTTGTACAAACTCAAGCTATGGCCAGCGCCCTATATGGCACGAGTCCCATTTAAACAGATGCAGAGGTTGTCATGTGATAGCTACCATTTGCAAACTGAATTTAGAAGTGTAATTTATCCATTATTTCAGTCAGTTTATAATGAAATAATGTCTTTAAGACTTCTCAGTAGTTGGGTCTCGGAGGCCAAGTGGTTAAGATGCATAATGTCATTTCTGGTTTGTTGGTTGGTTAAAGCTTTGTTGCATGTCATACCACTGTCTCCCACCCACTTATGTTTCCTATCTGTGTCTATTTCTGTCAATCTGCCCAATTAAGGGCAAAAATTCCACAAAAAAATCTTCCAGTTTATAACTTTCAGTAGTTTATTTTTTTAGGCACACACTTCAGACAGACAACCACATTAATTTAGTTATTTAAGAATTTTTAACAACAAATTAAACCCATTTGATCAAATGTTTGTCATCTCCATATGTGTTGGTTTCTAAATCACTGAGGAAAGGTCTGTTCATCAGGCGATGGTGAACACATTTGTGAGCACTGACCCTGCCACATCTCTGTTGCAGCGCTTATTTGCAACTTTAAAAGATAGATATTTTTAAAATTTGAGAAAAAGTCTGAAATGTCAGACTAAACAGATGTTTCACAACCAATTTCTAGATGACGGCTGTCAATATTTTACTATCCCGTTATGCCTACTACTCCCAGGCAAGGCTTTGACATAAACATATCATTATATCATTGAACCTTTATTGCCACCTGCTGGGAATTTACAATATCCACATCCTGTCAGCGACAAAAAACTATTTGTCCTCAAGAGATGGCACCAGTGATTTCCCAATCTGATTAGTTGCCCAGTCACCTATGAGTATTTACCACACCGGAGACCAGTTTGATTGGTTTGTTTTAATACAAATTAAATTCAGCAGATCATTGACTGTAGTCAGTATTCAGAATTTAGATCATCCAATATAAGACATTGTCCAAATCTACCATCAAAATTATTTGCCTTGATATGTCATATTTAAAGCTCCTATGTGTAAGATTTAAGAAAATCACACTTGGTAATCCATCTTGATAAATTCAAATTTCTTTAAATTTTATGTACCAGAATAATGATATAATGATAACAATTCTACACATAGCATATATAGGATGTATACTCATAAATAATAATTACTGTTTATGTTCTGTGCAGTCTTCTTTATATTTGGCCCCAATTTGCCTATGACTACGGAGGAATAAGTGATGACTGTGCAGGCTGGGGTGAGAGGACAAGGTTCGATTACGACTGGCAGTCGGTCCAGCCACAATGTTTGGATGCAAGTTTAAGATTGCCAATGTAGGGAGGGGACCCAGGTGTGAAGGAAAGACCCGGGTCGAGGTCCTGTGCTGGGGCTTAAAAACTGTCTGGGGAAGGAAGGATCTGGGGATGTTTGATCCAAGGCCTGGACTGGGCTGAGTTTTACAATGTGGCACACTGTGAGGAGGGCTGAGGGAAAAAGAAAGACTCTGTGGGACTAGAATTGCCCCGTTAGCACCAAGACTTAAACCTAAACGTCGTTCTTTCCTCTGAGGTTGGGTGTGTACCATCAAAGGCTGTTCAGACAGCAGACTGCGGCAGGACCTGCGGACACAGGAGGTATTCTGGATATTCTGAATGTCTGTTTTCCCTTTACACGCCCTCTTTGGAGATGTTGATGTCAGCTGCGTCTTTTTCTCTAGAACTGCTTGGTTCTCTTTGCCTGTATAGCGAAAAGCATGTGGCTTCTGACCTGATGACTTATGCGTTGTTGCACTCTCCTCTGAATACGTCTGGTCTGAAGGGAATTGGATAGTGAGGGGTGCATTAGAAATAGCCGGTTGCCTATGAAGGAGAGGTCTGGGTCGCCTCACGGGGGCTCCTTCCACCAGCAGGTTCACACCCACATACTGGGGAACTTCAACGGAAGCCTGTCAGGGTGATAAAGTAAAAAAATAATTTTGAATACCATATATTAATAATTGGAATTCCCCTTAAAGTAAACCTCAAGTATTCCCACCTGTTTGTAGATTATCTGAAAGCCTCCTGTGTATGCACTGGAATCAGTCCGCCAGTCCAGCACGACTTTCAGTGTGTCTAGCTGCACAGCAGGGCAGAGGCGGGCAGTCACAGCAGTGGAACAGGCCATAGTTGGACTAGCATTAATCTCTAGCAACCAAGGTCTCAGATCTCTGCCCAACATAAAGTCTGCTCCATACAGCTCAAAGCTTGCCTTGCGAGGCTCAACTAGGTCCTGAGCTGTCTGAAGTGCATGGACTACAGCTTGTTGCATGCCTGGGACAACCACTGACTCCCACTTTGCTGCACAGCCCTGCTGCTGCAGAAAAGCCCTAAACTGAGAGCAGGACCACATATTGTCCCGAGGAATACCTGGATGACGGTCCTGAGATGGCTGGAAGTGCCTCTGGATGGAGTTGTTGCACAGGTGGATTGAGCTGAGTGAAATAATGAAAAAGGTAAGGCTATGAGAGTGAATGTCAAGTGTGGTTATATAAGTAATCACAAGAATAAAAACGTTGTATCTTGTTTGTTTGAGCCCCGTCTGACCTGTCCAGAGTTTTGGTTGAGTAGGGCTGAGTGGAGAACCTCAGGTAGCACTCTCTGTAGAACCACACAGTCAGCGGGTTCCAGTCAGTGACGAGGAACCACTGACGGAGGTCAAACTTGGTGCCATGGACCAAGAGAGGACGTTCTAGGTATTTCTGAACCACCCACTTACTCTCCTTAGTCATGGCTCTGTCTGTGTCCACAAGTGCCAAAATCTCATCGAGGCGGTTCATACACACAATGCCTGTATGCGATGAGATATGAAAAAAAGAAAAAAAAAAAAAGCACAAAAACTGACTGAAACACAAACAAAAATGTGTTATCCAACAAAAAATGTAACAATTCAAGTTGCAAGCCAACATTCCTTCATTACACTGACACTAAAGGAGTCATAGGCATTATCGTCTCCTTTGTTTAAATGAGGAAAACAGAAGCAATAGCAACATCTACAGGTCACAGGTCATGCTACAGCCTTAATATTCAGATTTTTGTGACTTTTATACAGTATTTCAGCATTGTACAGCCTTAATCGAGCAGAAGAACAAGATTGATTTATAACATTAGCAGATAGATGTTATGTTGCTGAGAAAAACAACCTCACCTCTTCCTCTTGACTTGGCACCTGGTTTGATGATCCAGATGTTATTCAGTCCATCTGTGTCCAGTTGAGGGCAAGCCTCCTGTAGTTTGTGTAACATGGCTTGGCATTGCTCCACAAACACACTGCTCCCCCTGATCAATGCACCTTCACTACAAACAAACAATTTATTTAAATGCAGATTGTCCTTTAATTAATTTACACACAAATTAAATCATACTATTGTACTTTTATCCAGAGACCAATTGTGCTAGTTATCAGTCCTCTCAAAGACCTCAAATGTGTCCAGATTATTAGAAATATATTATATAACATAACATGAACAACTTTATTTGGACAGCTCTGTTCTGTTATCAATCTATAGTTGTTGTATCTCTACAAACAATAACTGCACCAGTTGCATAGTGAATTATAATCATGTTAGCAGGTAACACTCTACAGGAGTGTAGACCTCTGAGGCCAGTTTTTAACAACATCCTAAACCAGATTTGACTTGACTTGAAATGATGCAGATCTGGCTTAAAATTTAATAGCCCACATCCCATCCCATCAAATTTGGTGCAAATTGTTTCAGTAATTTTGTGTAATCCTGCTGAAAAACAAAGCAATGAATATTAAAATAATCACTTTCTGGGTGTGGCAATAATGGACATTACAGTTCAATACAATGCAGAGAGAGAAATGGAAGGAACAAGTCTATCTACAGCTCACAAAACAAAACAAAAAACAGTCATTATTGTTATTTGCTAAGTTTTTAAACCTGAAATAGGCAACAGTGTTCAGAAGGAGCAGCTCAGTGGGTTTTTTTTCTAAACGCTACTTTTGGCCACTATTCTTGTGTAAGACTGCCAAAATACTGAACTATAGATATTAGCAGTTTCCTTTAATAATATATGTATTTCTATATAGTATTATTGAACTGGAACACATTGTATCATTCCAGTGGCTCCCAGCCACAACTCTGTATTTAACCTCAACCCGCATCCTAATATGAGCTTGCGATAGTGTTGTGATCTATTTTAAAACACACACAGACAATATGTACTGTCCTGACTGTTCTGATTCTTCTGAACCTCACCTAATAAGGAATTTTTCTTTAAGACATATTTTTTTGAGTTTTTAGTGACCTACATCATGTTGATGGGCTGAGACTGACTATCAGTACTGTCAGTACTGTCAGATAAATTTAGTCTGACCCTTTAGTCAAACCCTAGAAGCTCCCAGAAAACATACTCACTTCACAACCATGTAGTAGTCATGCAGAAAGTCTCCCCACTGCTGTTCGTTCACTCCCGGGGGCATTTTCACAGTTACATCAATGTCATCATGCTCTAAAACACTGAGAAAGTCTTGACACACGTGTAAAGCTGTGGTTATCATTTCTGGGCCAACAAATCGATTCTCCATAAGATCAAACTCTGAGGAAAGAAGGAAGAATTTGTTTGCATCTTCCTAATCCTGCACTTAATATCATGACATATCACACAATTTTATTTCCTTTACTTTCAGCGATGATGCTTTGAGCTTTTTGTCCGCCAACCTTTGCTCCTTCTACCCTCCATCTATTTGTCTCGACCACATGCTGCAGCAGACTGGTGCAAGCTGTTCTTCTGAAGTCCTCTAAGTTTTCAAAGCAAACAAAATGAGAGACAGAGAGGGTATATGGGTTTGTTCAAGATGTTAATATAATGATGGCAAATAAGCTTAAAACTCCTGTTTACACATGTAATTTCATCACTTATTCAAGTGTGATTTTCTTCATGTTGTATTTACACCAGGACACATTATTGCATATATAATAGAAAGGCTTTTTGGTTATGTGTTAATGGAGCCATGCAACAGACCTATGAATGTATGTTTTTCATCCTCTGCCCCAAACCTGTAGCATCTTGGGAAGAAGGTATCAGGATCTGCTGTATCAAACCACTGAAGGTTACGCAGGTTCACACAGAGCCCCACCTGAGAGTAACAGCATTGTATATGTAGGAGGAGGCAGGGAGAACAAGTTGAGAATTTTGCATTTTTGCCTGTCAATCATCATCAAGAAACTCTTTAGGGATGAGACCTTGGTGGTAAAAGTTCCAGCATTTGCATAATGATTGGTCATTTGGTCGTTCCGTAAGGAGTGACAATCAATGCAGTCCCGTCGTGTCGTCCAGTAGAAATATGCAGTTTCATTTCGAACAAGGCGAGACTAGAATAAATTAGGGGAGAGTCAAGTTAGTGAGCCCCGTGAGCCTGAAAGTACAGCATCATGGAAAAAGGACAAATACATTCAATTGCTTTCAAACTGAGGAAGATGTCATTGTCAAGTTGTTTAGTTTACTTGAATATTATCTTACCATGAGGTTATACATGTCATCACGGTGCTCCTCTTTCTCACCTTCAACCACTCTGTCTGAAAACAGATAAGTGAAGACGGGTGTGTGGTTTTGAGTGCGTGTGTGTGTGTTCATGGTTGTGTATAAAGGGCAGGGGTCTCTGTTATTGGCTTGCAATGTGGTACATGTATCATTTATCAGGTAAAGGGGCCTGGTGCTCCAGTTACATATACATGAACTGCACTTGTAGCTTTGGCAGCTACACAAGAATAGACCTTAAACCACACACACACACACACACACACACACACACACACACACACACACACACACACATAACACACACTCACACACTTCTTGTTCCAGTGTTTTCATCAGTATTACATGATCAAAAGACTAAGCCTCTTTCTTAAACTCATGTCTCACCAGTAACATCAGCACTGACATCACCATCATCACCATTGTCTTCCTCATCACCAGAGTAATGAGGTGTTCTTTGGACAGGATTGGGTAAACAACGTTCTACCCACCCTCTGGCCCATAAGGCAGCACAGATCACAGGATAAGGCCCTTGCACAGAAAACACTTTCCTGAGCTGAAATCGAGCAGAAATGGAAATGTAATGCACAGATTCACTTGAAAAAGGGAAGGTGGTAAATATACAGATGTGGCAAAGTGACATCTAGTTTGTACCTTGACTGCTTTCTCCACCAATGCTTTAGCTGCTTTTAACCTATCTGGCTTGATTGCTGGCAGGCTTGGCACACTGTGGCGTAACCTCCCCTCCACTGGAGCTACTGTGGATTGTATATGTATATAAATAAAAGAATATAATACAATAATATATAATATAAGAATATATAGAAATATGAACCAGTGACAGGTTCGTGGGTAGCCAAGGTTCACTGATGCACAGAGGCTGGCCTGTGTGGCCTAATTCAACAGCAGCTACTTTAGATTAATTTTCTGAAAAGGCTAATGCTGGTTCTGATATAAATGTGTCAGAACACATGGAAGAAAGTGGCCTGGACTGATGACTCCCATTTTATATCATGTGGATGGCCAGGTGTGTGTGCGTCACTTTTGTGGGGAAGATGTGGCACCAGGACACACTGTAGGAAGAATGCAAACTGGCTGATGCAGTGTGATGCTTTGGGCAATGCTCTGCTGGGAAACTTTTGGTCCTGCCATCCATGTGGATTTTACTTTGACATGTACCATCTAGCTAAATATTGTTGCAGACCAAATCCACCTCTTCATGGAAATGATATCCCCTACTGGCAGTGGCCTCTTTCAGCTGGTTAATGTCCCCCGACACACAGCAAAAATGGTTCAGGAGTGGTTTAAAGAACACAACAACTAATTCAAGCTGTTGACTTGGCTCCAAATTCCCCAGATCTCAATTCAATCCAGCATCTGTGGGATGTGCAAGACAAACAAAAGGGTGTGTCTGTCTGTGTGTGTGTGTGTGTGTGTGCGTGCGTATGCAGATGATCATCTACTCTTACCTGGTAGTTCCTGCATTTTACTTGTTTAAGTTCTCTTCTCAGATGGTCAATGTAGTTCTCTGGAACAGAAACATGTTATTAATAGCATATTAATATAACAATATTAATTTTATTTTATAACATTTATAATATTTTCACAGCATCCTATAATTATACATATGTATTCATATTCATCATAACATAATATTAGGACATTGTTGCAGCTGAGCATTAAACAGAGAGAGCCATTACTACAAATAAGGTGTGAAGGATGAAGGATCTAAATCGGGTCAAGCAGGCATCTAAATCTGGACAGAGCTGATGGAGGCTGTCATAGCTTCTCAGAGGAATAACCACACACACACACACATACACACACGGGCTGACAGAACAAATAGCTTAAACAGAAAACAGGTAGATATTTACAGCAAGGTGCAACGACCTTGTATTCACTCTCACTCTCTCTGCCTATCTACAACAGCGATTAGGCATAAAATGCATCTCTAACACAAACAGCCGAGATTTGCATTGAATATCAATGTACAGACCTAATGTTGTCCCTTCCCCAGTGACCCTAACCACTCCGTCCACCGACTCCCCCGGTCCTGCTTCCTTCATGCTCCAGACAGTTCCCATAACAACCATGCATGCTCCCACATAGTGTTTATAGTTGCCACAGCAACCGTATCCAGGAGTAACAGGACGCCACATGCAGGTGGATGAAAAACCCACAACCTTTACTGAGCCACGCGTTGAAAGCAGTGGATCATTGATCTGTCGCGACCGGTTGCAGTGTAGCTGTGTATCGTGTAGGTGACATGCACCACAACAATTAAACCTCGACCTTACGCGGTCAGTGTGGGGACAGTGATGTCTGTCTCTCTGCGGGGACCAAGAGGCTGAGGAGGGTTAAACCTACAGGGAAATCAATCAAGTGTTGTGTGACAGCGAGGCGGGGTGACAGTCTCATACCTGCTCTATTCAGATGGGTTCATGATGAGGTTAATGTGGAGGGACGCACTGCAGCCGAGGCCCACACGTCACAGTCGCTACTTCCTTGTACCATCTGCAGTGGTTCAAGCATGGCTGCCAGTCCTGGATCTTAAGCAACAGGCTAAACCCATTGTCTCCCTATAAGACATGTGCACATGAGCTGCATGACATGTGTGGATTATAACCTATACTGTATGCAGCGCTTTAGCTTTCCACAAGGTGGCATCCGAGGCTTTCTAGTATGTTTTAATGTGTGACGAGATCAATCAGATCCATCATGTCTCTGTTATTGTTTTCCCTTTCCTCTCATGTGCTCACTGCTCACTTTTCCATAATCATGTATCGCCACTGAAGCCTGCATGGCGACTGCATGTCTTTTTTGATAATTAACAACGACTAATATTTCCATTGTAACTACTCGACTAAATTTCAAAGGGACATATTGTGGGCTTTTTTCTGTATTATTTCTCTAATATTTTTTATTTGTTTGTTGTTATAGATGAAAGTATTCACTGCTATATATGGCAGTTAAAACTGCAGCACACAAAATGGCAAAACAAACTACATAAATCACTGTGGTGGAGTTCACCCACCAGCAAACCACTGCAAACCGCTAACCCTGCTTGCCTGAGCTACTTTTACTGCCAGTGGACCTTTGAAGGAAACTAAATAAGTTAATCAACCTAACCATGCGTACAAAATACAGTTTTCTCTTAAATGGGACGACTGTCAACATGTACCCAATCAATATGTTTCATTTATTTTAATGTCTGGATGGTGCAGCGTGTAGGAGGAAGGAATTGAGCTATTTGCGGTTAAAATCCAGCTGTTGAAGCCTTACAAGCTGCCAAAGTGGACATTATAGAGTAAACCCTAACCTAGCTCTATGGGCTTGTAATGATCTTGGCTTTATTGTGTTGGGTAGCAGCAGTGCGTCGCAGCCCGTCGTGTGCCTCCGCGCTCTGATTGGTCGACGCTGCGGTGATGCTCTCTGCATCCTGCGCTCACAGCCAGGACGGGAGGGAGGGAGGGAGGGGAGCTGGACGCGTTGCCGGGAAATCATCATAACACGGCGGGCAAAATCATCCTTTTCACCGTTTTCCTCATCTGGAAGAGATGCTTACCTCAACATGTCTGCAGGAACAGAAGTAGCCGCTGTCGCCGACTGGTGACTGCTTCTCCTAAAAGAAAACGTCTTCAGACAGCGCACAGAGGCTGATCAGAGCCCGTGAAAGTCTCACCTTTACACTCCGCGAAGACTGAGCAGGTGAACCTAAAGGCCAGGGGCATGCCGGTCAACGACTCCGAGAGCATCCTGAGCTACCAGGTAAAGTGTCCTTTAAACGTCTAGTCCACGCCGTGTTGCTTTTTTCCCAGTGGACACAGAGCAGGCTTCACCTAAGCACCAACACCTGTTTCAAATGCTATGTCTATTTCAAAGTCACAATTTGCTGATGGAGTGTGTCATGCTTACGGAACTATTTGATGTCAGGAACCATCACCTGCTGCGGTCTTTTTAATGTATCAGCTCTTTTGCGCAGGTTTTATGTCTAAGAAGAGCCAGTAAGCCTTATCCCCGCATCCCTGCAGGACGCTGCTGTAGCCTATGGTGTGATGTTGATATTGTTATTCTGAGGTGCAAACACGTGCAGTGATTCCTGGGAGCGGATCACATTTCAATGCACTGAGAGATTCTTTACGATTGCTCCCTCAGGCACACATGAAATGTTGCAGGAAAGCCGGGGATTATTGATCCGATTCAGGCTCATTTGAAACACGGCGCTTATTATTATTAAATGTCAACGGCTCCTCAAGTCGTATGTGTGTTCGCGTGCGTGCGTGTGTGCGCGCGTGTGTGTGAAGCAAGATTGGGACGATGTGTTGAATTTGCAGCTGACTCTCAGTTATTTTCTCAGTTACCCTCGAATGACCTTGACGCCATCCTTACATTGTGCACCATACAGTGCTGGGTGTCCATACATGTTCTTTGTTAGCCAATCCTGGCGACAGAGGGAGGACAGCGTGTGGAGAGGTGAAGCTTGAAGGAGGAAACGGTTTGGTCCCTAATGTCCTGTTGATGTGTGATCCATTATAAGACCATTGGTTAACTGATGAGGTGGGTGTAAACAAAGAACCAGTAACGACAAATGGACCATTGAAAAACAAGCATTCAGGGATGTTTATTCATGGTGCCATACACTACCATGCCATGCAGTATCATAGTTTAAAGGACTTAGTGTAACCTACCCTAACACAGTCATGTCATCATCATGGTGAGTTATAATAACATCCTGTCCGGGGGCAGGAGACAGATGGAGAAGGGCCAGAGGTGGAGCTGAAGTCCCTGATATGATTAGACAGCTTTCAGACAGGGAGGGAAAATTGCCAAGGAGCCTCACTCTTCAAACATTACCAGTTTACTGTCACTCCAGACAATCTGTAAGTTCATCTCTCCTCCATATCTATGTCAGTCCACATGCACCGTTCTCCCCACCTGAAATCTGTTGAAAGTGCAGTTGAAGTGTCCCAAGTACTGGGAGAAGTTTTCAGATCCTTTGACTGAGTAATTCAACAATATGAATTCAGCCTACAAGTAGAGATTCTGCATTCAATATTTTACTTGTGATGCTTGGGAAATATTGGCAGTGTACCGTAGCAGCAGTAATGCTGAAGGGCACCTATTTACAGTGCTAAATTATTGATGTGTTATTTTCTATGTTGCACTTTGCAGCATTGATGTTGTTGGTGAGCCAAGTGGCTCTAAACTTCACTACACACTACTATATTTTCAGATTGTGTACATTTATATTGTTGATCTCCAAAATATCAAAAATAATAGAAATTCCAATCACAAATCCTAAAGCTAACTGTGATGTTTTCAAATTGCCAAGTCAAACATATTCAAAAAAACTCTCACAACTAAGAAGCTGTAAATCAGCAGATGTTAAACAATTTAGCTTGAAAAAAATAATCTACATGACTAATTGAAAAGATTTGCTGGTTACTCTTCTGTTGGTTATTTCAGCTCTACTATATAATATACTGGTAAGGATATACTCACATTTTTGGGGTTAATATATGCTTTGTTTTTATGTTTAACATGCAAAAATACTCTAAATGTAGTGGTAGAATTATGGTATCTCCATTTTTCTATTCCAAAAGCATTATTCATGGAGTCCTAATACCTCAGTCTCAACTTCAGTTGTTAAGGAGATAGGCCAGTGTAATTAGTTTTCACCTCTGGGTGCTCCTGAGGTAAGAACTAGAGCTGCTTAGTTGCCAGAAATACACAAATTGGGGTTACATGAGCAATGCAGGGTGAAGGTGTGTGAACACAGAGAGCAGGTGAAAAGAAACACATTAACAATCCTTTATTTAAAAAATAAAAAAATTAAAAGGAAAGTTATGAGAACAATGTGCAGTCACAGAGTAGTAAGTCTAACTATAAACAAGACTCAGTCAAAACCTAGTATACGGCTGGACTGCATATAGTCAATGTCGATGTTGAAATCTGATGTGGAACCATTGTAAATAACTGACATCATCATGTCCTGTTTTCAGTGTTTACACTCTATGCTTCTCTCCTACTCTCTGTGCTCACATATAAAAGCACTAATTCAGTCAAATTCTCAATAAAGTTGTTTTCATTTATGTCAGACAACAAAACAAGTTTGAAACATGTCCCATTAAGACTTCATGTTAACCAGCAGTCCCTTTCAAGCCAATTCCAAGCTTCTGCTCTGCTGCTAAAATCCATCCATCCATTATCTATACCGCTTATCCATCAGGGTCATGGGGGAGCTGCTAAAATCACAGTCAATTTATGTTTAATTACATTTATTTATGGTAATTATGGTACATGTCATTAAAGTAGTTTATTTGCCATGATGGAAGTGAGGTTCAGTGAATTGAAAATGCTACTGCGCTTCCCTGAAGTTCCCAAGCAACAGCAGGAAACCAAAGCGGCTCGGTAGACTGCCCATAACAAGAGGCGTGTGCCTAAGCCTACAGATGGCACCCATAAATGGTAAAGCCATACATGCATTAGTACGTGATACGTTATGTAGTCTGCTTAAAAAAGTCTTTAAAAATCTAGTGACAAGTGTACTAGTGTACTTGCAGGTTATAACTTCCTGCTAATAGAAATGTTTGCACCAAAGACAAGATTTTGAAAGAACAATAGCCTATGGGGAAATTTAGCTCAGTCAAATAACATTCAGCCAACCAACGGTGGAAATATGATCACTCAGTCACACATAAACATAAGTGGTTATTGGCCTTGCTGTTGTGGTTCAGCCAAAAACAAAACTCAAGAGAAATAATGCTTATGGTTAAATACATCTAATGCTATTCTGCTCATCCAGAGCTGCCAAGCTGACAGTCAGTATAATGCCTTGCTTTGATAATTGGCTTGATAATTGGAGATCAGAGCTCATTCTTTACTTACACCACACATTCTCTACATATTTATGAATATACAGAGATGCTTAGAAATCAATGAGCCCAACAAAAGCAAGCACACTACAGTACAATGACATGATAAACTATCCAGTAACTGAGCGCTGGTTTACAAGTTGGCACAAACTGAGGGTCATTACATGATTTAAATAATTTAATCAGTAAGTTTGAAGAAAAAAACATGAATAATCGTACGCCTGAGAGATTAGCGATTTTGATAGTATTAGCATTTGCCATGATTTTGTGACTTCGTGATTTTGTTCCATCTGAGTAATGAGTTAAGGCACTATGCATCATAAATTTGTCTCAGCTTTAAGTCCGTCCACCACAAGATTATCACAGTCCCCCTTTTCAGTCCTTTCAGGAGCTATTTGGCAATTTGCCTAACTTTTCATTTTAATCAGTTTGGTGGTACAGATTCCATTTAGAGAGCATAGCCTTTCTGATGAGTTAATATGTATTTGTGAAAAGTGTCTCAAACTCTCAATTTACCATTTACATGAATAATCTACACACACATTTTAGAGTTTAGCATATATCATGTTTGTGTTAGAGTCACAATGTTCTCTAACGGCTTATTGTCTCAGTTTAATTATAAGTTTTTAATTACACTGTAAGTTACCATGTTTTACCCACATTACCAGCCACAGGAATCTTTCTAGAAAGAAAACAATTAGAGAGTGAAGGCTGTGGAGAGGCACAATTGTATGTGTGATATTGAATAAGGTGTGTATGACTCATGCTACCCATGGGCTGAAGCAGTCAAAACAGCCACCCCTCTCATATCTCCTCCAGCTCTTGCCTTTCCTGTCTCACTGTTTCACCATTACCTTTTCCTTTCAACCATTCATGTCCACCCTTTCTCTGGGTGAAGCACTGTCACATGTATTTCTATGGCAGATTAGCAACGATGCAGCACTATGAAGGGGCAGCACTAGCCTGCAGCTGTGGCACCGAGTGCCAACGCTGGCTCTCAGACACAAAGCCCAGTCTGGAAGTGACAGCCCCAGTTGTCTGAGTCAAGATCTGTTTCCCTGCTGTCAGTTCAGGGTGGCTCTCTGAGGGTAGGGGAGAGGGGTCATCTTAGACCGAAGAGGAGAGATGGTTGGGTGGTGTGGAGAGGTAACAAAAGGAGATTATAGAGAAACACTACTCAGAGGAGCAGTGGAAGCTGTCTCAAGAGAAATGTTCAACACGTGTTTTGTTAGATGGCATCTGTAGTGACAGATATATCCAAAGACTTGAAAGCCCACGGCATGCTGTTGAATCATGGATGCACTTTTATGAATCTACCATTGACTGTTGTTGCAGTGCTGTTCCTCTCATTGTAATTATTATATTGTTCCAGAGTGAAAATTTCCCTTGGTAAAATTTGCTCTCATAACAACAATCTGCGCACACAATTATTATTTCTGCCTGAGCAGTCCGTGTCTGTGACACGTCTTGTCAGCTGTCCCTCTGCATTTCAAACCCCTTCACAGAAACCAGAAGGCCTCAGTCCTCTGGAGCTGGCTCCATTCAAAGTCCTGATGGAGGGAGAGGGTATTCTGGCACAGCACATTGATTGCCCCACTCAGTTAGAGGGCTGGGATGCAAATCATTGCTGCTCTATTTGTCTAGGGCAATGTCCAGTTCAATGTTTTCACTGTAATGCATGTTGATATAATACCATCTGATTTTGCTAGAAGTTGCTGCCAAGGAAATCTTTTTTTTTCATCTCCAAGAAAGTGCAAGATGGGTTTCACATTTCCTGGGCATCAAAGTCGTGAACTCAGCACAGGAAGGAAGGGAAATTAAGCTTTAAATGCAGGAAAACATGTTTTCATGTCATAAAGCAATAGCCTGATGTATGATTATTTCTTTTCTGTAATTTTCCACATCAAAGGGAGATTTATCAGCATCAGAAGTAGGACACTGTGTGCGACTGTACTATTCAGTTCTGCTCTGGGATTCTCACATCTTTCTGGGACAATCTGCCCTGCCAGCGAATGCATCTTGTATTTGTGTAGTTCAAACTTAGGCAAGTGATAGCGTCTCTCTATTTTTGGCTTTGACATGCTGAGATGTTAGACAAGGGTGCCTAAAGTCTTTCATTACACAGATGTGTAATAGGGACCCAGAAAAAATACACAAATGCACTGAGTAGACGGAAAAGTTTAGGTAAGAAAACGTTAATGTCAATGACCAAGTAAAAGGGGAGTGTGTCATGATCCACACAACACTCAGGGCCAAACTGAATCTGTTGGATTACAAATGTTTGTTATGTGCTACTAAAGCAAAACACAAGTTTGTAAGTTAATTATTTTCGTATTTAAATTCATAAAACAGTACCATTGAGTCCTTTGATTTAGCACTATTATTGGCTTCTGCTTCAACATTAAGCCACTGAATAACAGTGTAGGTTTCCCATGAGTGGTTACCACTGATATGCCAGTAAAGGACATAAACTCAAGGACAGGCAGCCATTTTGGTAGTAGCTATGGACTCCTTCCACATTGTGGTAATCTGTGTGGAAAATTATTTTTGAGTCATAAACCCTCTTGAGCACTGTGACCAATTCAAAGCCAGAGGACAAGAGTGAAGAACAAGTGTTGGTTGCCCGGAGATATTGTCAGGCAGGAAAACATAAATTATCCACCCTGTCAGTGGAAAGTCAGGCACATGAGCATGCTTTGAGGGTCACAGATGTGCTCACCCACAGAGAGAACAAACAAAACTTTAAGTGCCGTGGGAGCTTTTTTATTAGCTGAAGCACTTAACGTGGCATAAGAGATGTGAATTGTGAATGACAAGGAACCATTAACCTGTTGGAAAAACACATACCTGCATGAAGTTGCCATTAAGAAAGCGCTCTTAATGAACTGTAACCAGGATGACTATGGACTGTGAGTCATATTGTGTTATGAAGAGCAGGGACTCAGGAGAAGGAACATCATAATTGTGACATGGATGTACAGTATTGAAACGTGATCTCCCCCACAAAAAAGCTATCCATTTTTTTTTCTGTCATGCCATTTTCTGAAGCACAATTGTGTGCACCAAATGGATGCAAACTAATTGATAATCTGATGGTCTACTGTTGTGTCTGGGACAAAGAGCTTTTAAAGTCTCTCTCTCTCTCTCTCTCTCTCTCTCTCTCTCTCTCTCTCTCTCTCTCTTGCTTCCATTCTGTCTTGTCATGTGTCTATATGTTTTTTAAAGCTGTACTTCTAATGGAGCCTCCAGCCTGAGCACAAACTGACACACTAGAAGTCCTAATTCACCAGTTACAGCTGCACTGAGCGATAACACTGTGTGTGTGTGTCTGTATTTGTGTGTGTGAAAATCAAGGTTACATGCAATAACTGCTGGCCAGAAGAAAGAACTTGTTAGTGTGACATTGAAGATGTTGTTATATATGTTACGTTATCTATATTAAGTGTAAACATCCCAACGCAGTATGTCCAGTTATGTGTCTGTTAGGAAACGGTGTGGATGGGATTAAATACATCTTTTAGCTGTTAGCTGATGCATTATATTCATGACCTGGAAAGTGAGAAAACATGACTGCTTTTGTTTGGGAAATAAGTTAAAACATGTTGTATCATCATTCTTCCGTGTGTAGAAATGGATTATAATAAGATCCCAAAGAGATAGTTCTTTTGGAACATCAGTGGTTAAGCTTATATGATTCTTATTGTATATTGTAGATATATCTCCATAAAAAAGTGTTGTAACCAGATAGGCTGCATGGGTGTTGTTCTTATTTACAAATGAGAAGCAATGTTAATATATGTTATATAGTATTATTTATAGTTTCACAACTCAAAGCGTCACAGTGCACAGTACAAACACCAGGTTGCTATACCAATTAAGTGATCATTTAGTGCTATGTTTACTTGCACTTTAACAAAGACAAGAGACTGTTACTAGTAAATGTACACAGTCACAAGCCTTTTTACTGCCACCACACTGTCGCTGTATCTCTGTGTAAACATAATTATAAAACCATGAGTCACATCCAGTGTTTGGTCCAAGCATGACTTCCTAATTAAGTAGCCTTCTTCTGTAAAAGGACATAATTGTCTTGGGATAAAGAAGCACTCAGCCTTGGAAACAGAAAGAAATCCCACAGCACTAGTGGAGAGGGTGTGAAAAGATGGAGGGAGGCAGGCGTCAGGCCACCCACACCTGTGAATTAAGTGGATGCCTTGGGATACCAAGTTTGTTTCCAACTACTGAATCATAAATGGCTGCCTGTGCTCATATCAGAAGAACTGCCATAAAAACTTGACAGAATTATTTTCAGGGTTGGATTTTGAATGTTTGCTTGTAATAAGGTAAGACATTTATGTTGTACTGCATGTTAATTAGTTTTTTTTTTTCTTATCACAATCTTATGCTAATATGCTTAGTTGTTCAGGTTTTAACAGCGCTGAGAGGCTAAAGGTATGAGACAGAAGATAAGAAGTGGCTGTGGGATTTAACAGATAAGATGCACACACACACACACACACACACACACACACACACACACACACACACAGTACTATCCCAATTTATCACATTTCATAACTACAGGGAGAAAGCAGCATGATGCAAAAGTGGGACTTTTTATGTCAATAAACTGTGTGTGGTGTGTTTTGTTAGCCAAACCCCAGGAGAACTAAGAGAAATCACTGCTCGCTCTTGCCCCATACACACATCTTACAGCAATACATCCAGTCAAACACACACACAGGGTACTTTAGTGCAAGTGCAGTTCTGCTTTAGTAAAGGAACCAATTGTTTTCATTGAGAATTTTATGTTTCTCATAAGGTTTTGAACCAGAATAAATGAGGATCCTGCTCCCACATGCTGTTCTGACAGACTAAGACATTTTTATTTCCACTCCACTAAGAACGAACTTTCCATTTCAGCAGGATAAATTGCAATTATTTTGACTCTGTGCCCATCAAGCCACAGTGTAAGCTGCATTCATTCGTCACTGGATATTGAAATGAAACCAATTACAGTAAAAGACTGAATGCCAGAGACTCTAGACCCTCGGTGTTGGCCACTCTCTTCATTACAAAACACATCTTTTGATGAACACCAAAGCACACACACATGCACAGTTGTGCTAAAAGGAAACAGACCGTCTCTAACAGTTTAACTAAGATATTGACAAACTAACAGAAACAGACAGCCAGCATTATGTTTACATGTTGCTTCATCCTTGTGAACGCAATCTGTCAGTCTGTCTGTCTTAAAATTTGCCACAAACATTCACTTGGATTCAAGGATGAACTGAATTTGTGTTCTGTATCTTTCAATTGAGTTAGAGAGAGAGAGAGTGTATGTAGCTGTTGTCAGGCATTGTGGAGCTGTACTACCATTTGCATTTATTTATAGATTTTAGCTATTGATTTTATACGTATGCTCAGCTGGCTTTTACATATTGTTTGGTCATGCTGCTTTCAGCCATTATGCTCCAAGCTGCTGCAACAGCCATGCTAGAGGATTTGAGAGGAGCTGAACACACTGTTTTTAAACGTAAATGAAAACCACTCTATTCAGTATGGCACTCATGTAGTGTTTAATTCCCTTCTGATTTTAGTGTTTACTTATATATACTTATTTCATTGAACCATATTTATTATTAACATAATATTTTACTGTTTAACTTTAATCAATTTTGGGGGGTCTTAATCCATTTTAACATCTTATATTAAATCAATCTCATACACAATTTGAATTGCATGTGACTTTTTAAAAAAGTGGCGTTGAAATAAAGTTTGATTGATTGATTGATTGATTGATTGATTGATTGATTGATTGATTGATTGATTGATTGATTGATTGATTGATTGATTGATTGATTGATTGATATGCTCACATGCGTAACATTTGTCATCTGGTTTTGTGTCTGTGTATCTGACCTGCGTCAGAGGATTTTTTTTATTCTTTGCTGCAGTGCTACACACTGACTGTTCTAACAGCATGTGGGAGTTTCTCAGACATCAGGAACTAAAGATTTACTGTTGTGTGCACTTGTGCTGAGGAATGAAGTCAGACACTGTAAACAGAGACAATGCAGCCGCATAATCACCCTTGAGTCACTGTACAGGTTACTGCAGTCCACTGCTCTTATTATCACAGGACTGATACATGACCATGGATAACACACACCACATTGTGCATAAGCAAACAGTGCTGTTTGCTTATGCACAACTGTGCTTATGAACGCCTCTTCTCTGACATCCTGCAGCAGTTTGCAAACAGCAGTGCCACGATGACATGCTCTGCTAATTTGATTAGATTTGATTTCCCCAGGATGGTTGAGCCTGGCAAATACTCCAACTGACTCCTGCTCTGTTTACTTACCTCTGGCTGTGTGTGTGTGCGTGTGTGTGTGTGTGTGTGTGTGTGTGTGTGTGTGTGTGTGTGTGTGTATAAATGTGTGAGTGTGCATGCCTGTCTGTCCTTCTCTGTGTGTCTGTGCCAGACAGTCTGAGAATAGACTGTCTGGAATTTGAAGCCCATTGTTGAAAAGCTCTCACCAGTTTGACCAATTAACAGCTCTGTTACAATGCCAGTAGTTTGTCCTTAACAGGACACCTGTGGACATAATGACCTTTTAGGTTTTCTTTCACAGACTGATCTTGACTTGCTAGAGATGTCCTGAACACCACAACAAAGTGTTGAACCTTTCTTTAAGCACAACATGGCTGCTAGAGACATCCATCCATCCATTATCTACACCACTTATCCATGCAGGGTCACAGGAGCCAATCCCAGCTGACATTGGGTGAAGGCGAGGTGTGCCAAAAGACAGAGGACGTTATAAAGAAACTTAATGTCTGCACTTAAAATCACTAATAAGAACATTATCCTTACACGTGCTTTTTGTATGTCTGTGTGTCCATTAGAGGCCAGATGAGGAGGTGGTGGTAGACCAGGGTGGCACAAGCTCAGTACTGAACATCCACTATGAGAAGGAGGAACTAGAAGGTGAGTAACCTGCTCAGGTGGAAAAAGTAGTCAAACGCTTTACTTAAAGCGATCATGCATAAGATATGTACTGTACATACTAAATACTGATGTATTTCAACTGGTTTTTTTTGTTGTCTGCCGCAGTTTATCAAAATTTTGATTATCGCTTTTTCTTGTTGCAGTATCAT
Source organism: Rachycentron canadum (assembly GCA_038496675.1). Lineage (NCBI taxonomy): Eukaryota > Metazoa > Chordata > Actinopteri > Carangiformes > Rachycentridae > Rachycentron > Rachycentron canadum. Next base: position 10,574,126 of record CM076649.1, on the reverse strand, counting down.
ATTCCAGCTGTATCATAAGCCATGGTTGAATACAATGCCCTTCACTAGTCAATTCACCTTATATTTTAGATGTATTTCAGGGTGTTAGGTTTCATGCCTGTTTCATGTTTGTCTCATTTGCTTTGTTTCTTCAAAGTATAATTTAACAGTGATGCTGCTGCTCTGCTCTCTAAGGGCTCAACCTTTCAGCCATGCAGCACTCACTGTATGTCCAGTTTTGCACACAATAGAAGTGATTATCTAAAACACTACAAATGGTTCAAATAAAGCTGGGGTTTTCTTCTCTCTGCTGGATTTCTCGTTTGGAGCTGGTTTCCAAACAGTGGCTTGGCAACAACATGTGCATTATGAATAGTGCTCCGTGAATCCACTGACCAATCTGTCACCAACAAACTTCGCAGCTGAGGTTTGCATTTCAGCCTGAGAAAATTTTATTCTACACAATATCACTGCTGGCCAATTCAAATTCAACCTATGAATCACACTGTATGAGCTCAAAAACATGTAGAAACTGTTATTTGTCATATGACTGCGTCCATCTGAGTTTCCCTCTGAAATGTAGTGGAGTAGAGGGACATGTAACTTGGAAATAAAAGTAAAATATGTGCTTTTCAGTTGTATTTCAAGATATTATACATATTGCATCTAATTATCCTCTGCCACAAGTGACCTGTCCTCACTCAGCTTTCAGCAGATCAGTCTCATAAATGTTTAACGAGAAACAGCATGATGGAGCAAAGTTTTCTCCATGATTAAGTCATTTCCAATTTTTGTGTGTGTGTCTGTGTTTAATGGAACTTTATTTGACAAAGCACAGACATCTACATGGGATTTAATAAATTTCTTTTGACAAATTTATATAAATGAAGGCAGTTTGATGTGTGTATGCGTGTGAATGAATCCTCCATCTATTCAGAGGAGGTTAGGGGGAGGGAGTCCTATCTGTGTCATCACAGTAGGGGAACAGGTGTGTGTAATTGTGTCTGTGTGTCACTTGGCCCATTATCACTTCCTGGAAGGGATAATAATATGTTTAGTGATGGAATACTTGGATAAAGCTCAGTAGCTTTGTATCGTCATTGTACCCCAAGGTATTTTTGTTATGTACAAACACACATGAGCGCGCACACAAATACACACACACACACACACACACGTCAAACTGCCTCAACTCTCGCTCAAGTTTATGTATAACAAACCAAACCAAACCAATATTATTATTATTTTTTTTTTCATTCTTTAATTGTAGACATGTGTCACGAACATTTGGCTTCTTGTTATCACAGCATGTTGCACTCAACATTGAGTGAACTGATTATAATTACAAATGAGGGTAGTTTAGGCTAATGTGGGGCAGACTGTTGTTCCCACATCCTCCCTGTGGAGCTTCAGGTTGACACCTAACACTCAGTTAAATGACTTTCACATTCAGTCACTTGATCTATCTGAGCCTACAAAACCACACCCGTTCCACTGCTTTACCTCAGTAGCAAATAAAGGTACACAAACACCAGAATCCCACAACAAAATGTTATTTTTGAGCCTCCTTGGTTTAACTGGACTTATTTAAGTAAATTACTTGTATTATTATACTTGTATTACTTGTATAAGTAAATAGTTAAGGAAGGCCTCTAATAAAAATAAAATGATTTCTCTTGCCACTGTTCCAGGCCACAGGACTTTGTTTGTGGGGGTTCGGATGCCCAGGCAGAGTCATCGTCACCACAAGGCCCATGGCTCTCGCCACCGCAAGAAAGAAAGAAGGGCAGGAAGTAGCTCAATACAACAAAGTGAGGGAACTGAGAAGACCACCTCCAGTCATGGTAACACACACACACACACGCATGACAACTCTGGCTGTGGCTATTCTTTAATCTTAATGTCCTTTACTTTTCAAATCTAGCAATCTTTGAATGTTATACAGCTGCTTATTTGTCAGCGCATGACTTTGGTCATGGGTCAGTGTAGAACATGCATGCATGTCCGAGTCACACAGCAGTTAGTGGTTGTTAAATAAAGTGTATCAATACTGTGGGTACACACACACATAGAGCACTCCAGGCTAAAATTGACAAGGCCACTAATTAGCTATCAAACTAGTCAGCATACTGCATGTGTGTGCGTGTGTTTAGAGAGAGACATTTGTGTATATGAGATGCAAGTGCACATGTTTTTTAATGGTCTTCTCTTGTCTTATCTGGAGGTTGTTTAAAAGGCCTATAGTGACAAAGTAAATAGCATTGTGTGTGTTTGTAAAAGCCTTTTGAGAACCACAGTTCACCTCTCAGCCTCTCACCTCATCAGACACACCGTCCCAGAGGGTCCAGTTCATTCTGGGCACAGAGGAGGATGCTGAACATGTGGCCCATGAGCTGTTCACTGAGCTGGATGAGATCTGTGTGAAGGATGGCAAGGATGCTGAGTGGAAGGAAACAGCCAGGTCAGGATCTCTACTGGGAGCTGTGGGCAACAGTGCTTGGCAATAAATTCTGTGACAGGCCAGCAGCTCTACAGCTGCACTGCTGTGAAAAGTGAACAGTGCACAAGTGGTAGTCACATTTAAAGCTTAGTGGATCATTTTATGTTTGGTTTTCTCAAGGCAAAAATCTCCAAAGAGAGAAATGAACATGTGATGACAATGTGGTTTCATTTATGCTGATCAAATGACAAATCTCAATTTTACAGGCTGATGTCAGTCCTTTCCTTCATATTGTGTGGTTGACATTTCCATCAAAGTATCTTTCCAGGGGGGAAATTGTCTAAATCACAATGTCAATAATGTAAAGCTGACTTGTGTATGTGGAATGGTGAAACATTTTTAAGGGCCCCAGGTCATATCTGAAGTGAGATGATCTGCCTGTGTTCATCAAATTGCTATTAACTACACTTAATCTAAAAGACCCAGTTTAGAAGCTGACACAAACTACCTTATGCAATGCACTTCTGCTTACAGTCAAGTCTAGGAGCAACACTTGAATAACAACTGTGAAGTGATCAGGTGATAATGTCATCTAGAACTAGTTAGTCAGAGACAAGGAATTAAGCTGTCTCTGCCATATAAACTCTGTAGAAAAAGTGTCTGGGTGGCTTTTATTTCATAATAATTCACATTAAGTTTCAACTTTGACAAGTATTTGTCTCTTTAAGGTGGTTAAAGTTTGAGGAAGATGTGGAGGACGGCGGTGAAAGATGGAGCAAGCCTTATGTTGCTACACTCTCCCTGCACAGCCTGTTTGAGCTCCGCAGTTGTATCATCAACGGCAGCGTTTTGCTTGACATGCATGCTGACTGCATTGAAGAGATTGCCGGTGAGACTTTTTTCAAACTAACATATGAAATATCTCATTTTACATGATCTGAACATTCCACAATCGTTTCAGTAGTTTATAATGTGATGGATCCTATAAGGCCCTTGCAAGAAATCACTTTGCATCATTGTGCAAGTAACTGGTGTTGTTTGATTGATTTTATGATTGATTTCCTGTCTTTCTCTTTCTTGCACTCTCAAGTTACTTCTGGTCTCTGTCCTTGACAAAATTTTAAAGCGACTTATTTTAAACAGGCTCTATATCTCAGCTGAAATGCCTCTTTGATGTCTATTACAAATCTGTTTGCTCTCCTCAGAGAGGAGACATGCATATTGTACAAGCCTGAGGGAAGCATCACTATTGTGCAGCAGAAACAAACAAACCAAGTTATAAGTCATAGAAAAGTCATACCAGACTATCAAATCATTTCTTGCCATGGTAACATTGCACAACAAGCATTTAATCATCTGCTGCAGCACACTGTGGCCTATATGTTGAGGTTCTGCTTGTGCGACGAAAGCGAACAAGCTTTAGAGTCGTGTGTGTTCACTTTTACATTCAGTTTATTCATTTTGCGTTGTTCAGGAATAACACAGCCGAACCAAGTAGTTGCTGAACTTATATTGAACTTGATTTACATAAAATCTACAATTAGACAAAGCTGCTCTTACAGTTCACATTTATTTGCATGCAAGTATGTAATGTAATTAAGTGCACACAAATAGTCTCACACACACACACACACACCCACACACACACACACACACACACACACACACACACACACACACACACACACATAAAGGTTAGTCTGTGTGCAAATTTTTCGGTAAATACAAATAATTATTTGTATATGTATGGCATGGGCATGACACCCATTTACACACACAGACATACACACCTACACACATAAATATATGCAGTGCAAAGGGATAACACCACAGTGGTCAAGGCGCTCCATCGTCTTCCTCATGGTCAGAATGTGACAGGTTTACAATGCGAACAGCCTTGCTGCCTGCAATCATTCCTCTTCTCCAGCTCTCTGCCTCCTCTCGCTTCCCTCTCTCTCCAGCAGCACCTGGACTCCAAATGTTAGCCAACATTATTAGAACAAATGAGGAAAAGCGACATTGTTATTTGTTGAAGTACCTCTTAATCACTAGAATTTTAATTTCGTTTTGGCTTTGTTTGTACTTGTACTTGTAATTGTATTTATAATAATTGGTGTTTGTTTCACTTAATTTTTAAAAACTCTTATCATCAAATGTCAACATAATAGGAATAACCAAATGCAAAAAATATACATTTCACAGATGGTGTGGATGAAAGTCATACTTCTTGATCTATACATCATCCTGGTGCGCAAATAACTAATAAAAATAGCTCTCATCAGCTTGTGCTTATCACCCCAAAAAGTCTGACATTTGACTAACAACATTGAGACTGCATTAGATAATAAATTATTTGATGAAAAGCAAAAAGGCTACATACAACAGTTCCTTGAGCATGAAATGAGATGGTTGCTTGTCAGATGACAGACTTGAGGACAGCTGCTGTTATCATCTCAAATTAAAAATAACTTGATACATCTCAGGCCTTTGAAGAGTAAGTGGGGGCTGTATTAGATCTACATTGTGAGTTTTGATTCAATTTCAGGCTCCTTTGTGCCACTGTCTGTATTAACATGGCTGATTATGAGCCAAAACATTAGCACTGGCCTTGAAGTGTGCTCAGAATAAATGAAGGCACCGCAGTGTATGCGTGTGTGTGTGTGTGTGTGTGTGTGTGTGTGTGTGTGTGTGTGTGTGTGTGTGTCTGATTGACTGTCCAGGAGGAAAGAAAGGAAAGAAGGAAAGGATGATCCAGTGCTGACTCAGTAAGTCTGTATAAAAAAGAAAGGGCTGTGGGAAGGAGGAGAGCAACAGTGGTTAGAGAGATAGGAAGATGCCAATTTTTTGCCACAGTCCCACATGATCAGATATGTTGGATACATCCTGATATAACTCTTCCACACATATTCATTGCATATTCATTTGTTCTACAAGCATTTAAGAATGCTTTATTGTTGAAATGTTAGGAATCTCTATTAACCAGATTATTTATGCACATTAATTGATTAAAGCCAAAAATGTATGTATATTGTGTAAATAAAAGCTGTCTGATGCCTGACAGTGACAGCTGACAGCTGATCAGTAGTCTGATGATCATCTGATGTCAGGGTTGATAGGTTTGTCTGTGCCTTGCAGACATGGTGCTGGACCACCAGGAGGCATCACATGAGCTGGATGACAGCGTGAGAGTAAAGGTGCGTGAGGCTCTGCTGAAAAGACACCACCATCAGAACGAGAAGAAGAAGAACCTGATTCCCATTGTACGCTCTATCACTGAGGGGACCCGCAAACAGTCAGAGCCCCATCTGACAGGTGGGTATCATGTTGTATATGCCACAGGCAAGTACATGTTGCACAAATACATTTTCAGATTTTACATTTGGTCAGAGGTTTGATGAGAACAGATACGGATGATTTTAGGTATAAATCAAATTTAAGTTTAATCATCCAGCATCGTAATTTTGATTTACAAATTAGAATTACTGTTCTGTTACAAAACAGTTTCAAATCATATATACATCAGCCACAATGTTAAAAACACAGATGATGTGAGTAACATTGATTAACTAATTACAATGGTGATTGTCAAGGGATGGGATATATTAGGAAAAATGGCCAAGCAACTGTGACAGTGGTGGTTTGATGACAGGGTCAGTGCATCTCCAAAACAACAAGCTTTGTGGGGTGTTCTCATAGACGAGCAACTGTAGCACAAATTTGCTGAAAAAATAAATGCTAGGCTCGGATTAGAAAGCTAGTTAGTTTAGTCAGGGTGTCCATGCTGACCCCTGTCCACTGCTGAGAGCTCTTACAAGAGGCAAGCGGGTGTCAGATCATTGAGCAATGGAAGTAAATGGCTTGGTATGATGAAACATGTTTTCTTTTACTTATTAACCTGGGGAAGAGATGACAGCACTATGAAAAGAACACAAGCCTACATAGGTGTTGATGCTCTGGGCAATGTTCTGTTTGGAAAGCCTGCATCCTGACATTCATGTGGATGTTAGATTGACATGTACCATCCTACCTAAACAATGTTGCAGACCAAGTATACCCCTTAATGGAAACAGTATTCCCTGATGGCTGTGGCTTCTTTCAGCAGGACAATGCACCTTGTCACAGGGCTGTTTGAGGAACATGACACAGAATTCAGATCTAAATCCGGTCAAGCCTTTGTGGCATATGTCAGGGCCCACCTAAACAATATTAGGCAGATGATTTACCGTTGTGGCTCATCTGTGTAGAACCCTAAAAATGTCATGTTAGTATGACTTGACTTTGAATTTCTTTAGTCAGACAGTCTCTTAGCAGAAATACAAACTAAAGAAAAGATGGGAAGAAACTAAATGTGTGTGACTCATCAGTGACGCTCAGTACACAGGGGACTATTTCAGGGACAGACTGCCAAGAACCATTTGATTGTACCTTAGCAATTGGACGATATATGAGCAACTAAGCATTGCTGCCTTTCTAATTCACTTTGCATTTGGCAAGCCAGTAAATATGTGTACTAACTCTACTTCCCTCTCACTCTCCCTCTCTCTCTCTCTCAAACACACATTTACACTTATGCACATATACACTCACAACTTTGGTATCACAGCCACATCACCCCAGCCTCCTCCAGCTACAGAACCATCTAAGAATGGTGCAGGACATGACAGCACTCAGGTGGACCTCAGTAAGGTAAAGCATATTCTCAGTGTACATCGATGCAGTGAAGACCATGTGGAATATGAGTGTAACAAAAGAGTAGATAAAATTAGGGTAGCATATCTGACATTAGTCATACAGCACCATCAGCTTTGTGCATGCAGCTGTTGCACACTGCAAAGATCTGTAATCAATGTGTGGTGTGGCCTCAACAAAATCAACCAGGTCACACAGTGCCCCCTAGGATATAACAGGGGAACTGCATTTGTTTAAAGTGGATCCCAGAGCAGCTGCCGATCCCTGCAAGACTGTAAAGCACAGCCACATATGACTCAGATGAAAGGTTCCATTTAGCCATTAACTTCTATCTGGGATTTTGGGTGCATATATGCAAGTTTTAACATCCCTAGAAGTGAACTGCTAATTTATCTGGCAGTACATGGGAGTGTTTTAGGCACAGCTGTTAGATTGAAGACATTTCCACTGTAGAAATTCAGAAATAAATGATTTGATCATTTTTTGAACTTGATCAATACTAATTTTTGCCTTATCTCACCAGGTGGACATGCACTTCATGAAGAAGATCCCAGAGGGTGCAGAGGCCTCCAATGTGTTGGTGGGAGAGCTGGACTTCCTTGAGAGGCCCATTGTGGCCTTTGTCCGCCTCTCCCCTGCTGTGCTCCTCAGCGGCCTCACTGAGGTGCCCATACCTACCAGGTAGATAGCCACAGCTATATAAACAATGGTTTAGTCATAAAATCAAATTACTCTGTTAATTCAATAATCCAGGAATGATTTACATACTCAAAATTGTTTAATGACAAATATCAGGTTCCTCTTCATTCTCCTGGGCCCAGATGGAAAGGCTCAGCAATACCATGAAATTGGACGCTCCATGGCAACTATCATGACAGATGAGGTAAGAACTCTATCAATTAGTTGAATTAGTTAGTTAAATCTAGTTTCAGGGACTTCTTCTTCAATTTGATTCTAAACATTTTTTTGCAAAGGCAGGAAGTTCAGTTTCCTCTGTCCTTCTCCTCTCTTTGATTCAGATCTTCCATGATGTAGCGTACAAGGCAAAGGACAGAGGTGACCTGCTAGCAGGGATAGATGAATTCCTCGACCAGGTGACTGTCCTGCCACCAGGAGAGTGGGACCCCTCCATCCGGATTGAGCCTCCTAAGAATGTCCCCTCTCAGGTGCACAGCTGACAGCTAGGGTGACACAGAGAGAGAGATTTGCTTGCAGTAAAGACAACAGTGGCTGTATAGTGTAGAGCGATTGTCTCATTTTTGTCTGCTCTTGGACTGTCATTGGCTGTCCGCAGGAGAAGAGAAAGCAGCCAGGAGTTCCTAATGGTACAGCCTGCCAGGTAGAGGAAGAACTACATGCTGAGCACCATGGGCCAGAGTTGCAGAGAACTGGAAGGTAAGCTGTCATTTGGGGGTTTACTACACAGGTTTCTTGATCCAGTATTGTGCGCTTTAATCCATTGCAAATATAGAAGCCAAATTTGTATGTCAAAAAAAATTGTATGTTATACCCCACAAATTGTGAATTTGTAGTTGTTAAGAACTCAGATGGGACAAGCAGTAGACACCCACCACAGCAAAGTGTGACAGCCCAAAGGCAATCATACACTAAAACATTTCTTTAAGTCTAAGTTACTGCAACATCTTGTTCATGCTGACCCTTAGTGGTCAAAATTAGACTGCTCACCTTGTTGCATTTAAGCAAATAAATTTAGGCATATAAGTAAAAACAACTTGATCAGCATGATCTAAGAATCTGTCATCTTAACTTATGTGCTAGCCATTTTTCAATAATCATGTGATAACAATAATGTGTCCTCTTGATAAGGTCCTATCTATGTTGTTGCCAGCTTCTTGTCTAAACTTTGCTCTCTACTCTTCTTGTGTGTTGTGGTCAGATTGTTTGGCGGGCTCATACTGGACATCAAAAGGAAAGCTCCTTTCTATCTGAGTGACTTCAAGGATGGTCTGAGCCTCCAGTGTGTGGCTTCTTTCCTCTTCCTCTACTGTGCCTGCATGTCTCCTGTCATCACCTTTGGAGGATTGCTAGGGGAGGCGACAGAGGGACGCATTGTAAGACGACTGTAAAATAATATCACAATAAAGTCAAAACAATAATCACACTATAATATAATGCAATGTGATTAGAGCACATATATTGTATATTACTGAATACTGCTCTCTGTATTGCCCTTGTTTCTCCTAGAGTGCCATAGAGTCCTTATTTGGTGCATCTATGACTGGAGTGGCCTACTCTCTGTTTGCTGGTCAGCCTCTCACCATTCTGGGAAGCACGGGTCCTGTGCTGGTTTTTGAGAAAATCCTCTTCAAATTCTGCAAGTATGTTCAGTATTACAACAACCTGCATGTGACATTTTATCATCACCACCCCGACATCAGTTTTGCTAAACAGGCCCCTCTTCTCTTCTCTTCTCTTCTCTTCTCTTCTCTTCTCTTCTCTTCTCTTCTCTTCTCTTCTCTTCTCTTCTCTTCTCTTCTCTTCTCAGGGACTACAACCTGTCCTATCTGTCACTGAGGACTTGCATCGGCCTGTGGACGGCCCTGCTGTGTTTGGTGTTGGTTGCCACAGACGCCAGCTCTCTGGTGTGCTACATCACTCGGTTCACAGAGGAAGCCTTTGCTGCCCTCATCTGCCTCATCTTTATCTACGAGGCTTTGGAGAAGCTGTTCCACCTGGGAGAAATCTACCCCTTCAACACACACAGCGACCTGGATAAACTCACACTGGCATAGTAAGTAACACAGTGTCCACTCTAGTGGTTTCCTCCTGCTCTCACCTGCATGTTTGCCTGGTAGAGTTTTTAAATTTTTTTTTTTTCTCTCTCTTTTCTAATATGCTTCAGTTCACATCCTTGCACCCAGTTCTTTTTATGTCTGCTGACTGTTTTTTCTCTGTGTTTTATCTCTGTAGCTGTAGGTGTGCACAGCCTGATAATCCTAGTAATAAAACATTAGAGCTGTGGAGCGAGAGAAACATCACAGCATCTAATGTACCCTGGGCCAACCTCACTGTCAAGGTAACGTAACTATGCGGGAACACACACACACATAGACACACACAAACACTCCTTATGCTTAATGTCAGTGTAACTTTCACATGATTGCACACACTGCATTTGCTCCAGTGTTTACTTTTGTTAACATTCAACTAAACCCCTGCCCTTCCATTGAGCAGCTAACCTCTCTAAAGGACCTTTGCGAACACTAACAAGGACATTCAATCAATTAGCCTTTCACTGCAACATGCAACTGAGAACACCAAAGGCTTGTCTTGTCTTGTATGTCTTTCTGTTTTGGAGACACTTTCTATTTTCCAGATCTTGACTCATCTGAGGCAATTTTGTCTTAATAAAATCTCTGCAGGACTGCATCAGTCTGCAGGGCCATTTTGTTGGGACAGCATGTGGCCACCATGGCCCCTACACCCCAGATGTTCTCTTCTGGTCTACCATCCTGTTTTTCTCGACGTTCTTCATGTCTGCGTTTCTCAAACAATTCAAGACTAGTCGGTATTTTCCCACTAAGGTAACTAAACACTGACTGCTCACTAAGGTACACTAAACCTTGGCAATCCTGATGTTCCACGTTAGTACCCACTGATTTCTGTGTGTTGTTATTTTCCATGCCCAGGTGCGGTCCATGATCAGTGACTTTGCAGTTTTCCTCACTATTGTCATCATGGTTCTGCTTGACTATGCCATTGGAGTTCCCTCCCAGAAGTTGAAGGTGCCCAGCAAATTCCAGGTATAGAGAAAACACTAATAATAATGTGGACCTTGTGTAAAGCTCCACAGAGCTGTGGTTGAGTCATGGCTTGATTCCTCTGTCATGTGTTCCTCCAGCCAACCAGAGATGATCGAGGTTGGCTGATCAATCCCATAGGCCGCAACCCATGGTGGACAGTCCTGGCTGCCTCTATTCCTGCTCTTCTCTGCACCATCCTTATCTTCATGGATCAGCAGATAACTGCCGTCATCATCAACCGCAAGGAGCACAAATTACTGGTTTGGAACATTTTGAAAATTTAGATTGGACAGCTTTTATTTTTCTAGTTTCTGTTGGATACAGTTGCTCTAAGAACATGTATCTGTCCCTCTGTGTGTTTTGCAGAAGGGCTGTGGGTACCACATGGACCTGCTGATGGTGGGGGTGATGCTGGCTGTGTGCTCCATCATGGGCTTGCCCTGGTTTGTAGCAGCCACGGTCCTGTCCATCTCTCATGTCAACAGCCTGAAGTTGGAGTCAGAGAGCTCAGCTCCTGGAGAGCAGCCTCGATTCCTGGGCATCAGAGAACAGAGACTCACTGGCCTGCTCATCTTCCTGCTCATGGGCTGCTCTGTATTCATGACTGGAGCGCTGCAGGTCAGACAAGCAGTGCAATGCTGCCCCTTTGATACAAATCAGTGGCGTAAAAGCAAGAAATGGTGATATTCCATAAAGAGTTTGGGCTAGACCTGCTCTAAATGTAAAGTGTCTTGAGGTAACTTTGTTATGATTTGGTGCTATAGAAATAAAATTTGATTTGATTTGATATTGTAAAGCTCTTTGATGTATGCTTTTTTTCAGTTCATTCCTATGCCAGTGTTGTATGGTGTTTTCCTTTACATGGGAGTCTCTTCATTGAAAGGCATCCAGGTAACATGCAATCTGATCTGTATAAATTTGACACAGAAACAGCATCCTCTAACATGTCAATGTTACGCAATCAGAATAATTTTTAATCACACTGGCATGGTAACAGATTATATTTATATTTTTTACTATATTACTATAGTATACAAAATTTCTTGAGTTGTTCTCCGGCCCTCTCTGTCCCAGCCTCTTATGCCTCTTACTAATTTGGCTGTCCCTCTAATGCCAGTTTCTCATCGCATTAACTCTGTTGCAATTTACTGAGGCCTGACAAATAATTGTTCAAAACTAAATTTGTCATTTATAATCACTTCACTTCTCTCGCTATATTCACCATCTGTGTCTCTGCTTGACCCTTACATATTCATTTCTGTCCTTACTCCCTCTCTCTCTCTCATTGTCTTTAACTTCCTTACTACCTGCATTCATCTTTGTCACTTCTCAGTTCTTTGACCGCCTGAAGCTTTTCGGCATGCCAGCAAAGCATCAGCCAGACTTCATCTACTTGCGCCACGTCCCCTTGAGGAAGGTACACCTGTTCACTCTCACCCAGCTCACATGTCTGGTGCTCCTCTGGGTCATCAAGACTTCACCTGCTGCTATTGTTTTCCCCATGATGGTGAGTGGACCACCATGAACACTGCATCTTGAGTCACATGTCTCCTAAATAAAAGGCTTTTTTTCCTCCTGTGACTGCAGGTGCTGGCTCTGGTTTTTGTCCGCAAACTGCTGGACTTGTGCTTCTCTAAGCGAGAGCTAAGTTACCTGGATGACTTAATGCCAGAATGGAAGAAGAAAAATCTTGATGATGCCTCCAAAAAGACAGAAGAGGTAGTCTAAATCTTTAAACACCTGGATGAAAATAGACAAACATGCACATTTTGACTGAGCATGTTTATTGCATTCATTGTGTCTTTTAGGAATCACAGGTTATGCTCAGTGTAAAGCAGGAAGATACAACAGCTGTTCAGATTCCCATGGAGAGCAGCAAGCCTGCTCAGACACTAAAGGCACATGACCCCAAGTGAGTGCACAAACATTTACCCTTACACACAGTGAAATGGACAGGGCAGACCCCAGATGGTCAGAGTGGTAAGATTAGAGAAATGTTTCACGTTCTGTCTATCTATATGTATGCTTGCCTGGTTTGGTCTATGGTCTATGGCAGTCTGTTTTCAAGTGCACCCTGTGAGTACTAACCCGAAGAGCTCTCCTTAAAGCCTAACTCACCCTCCTCTCTCCCCTATCTAATCTCTGCTCTTACCTTCCTTCTCCTCTCCCTGCTCCTCAGGTGTGACCCCTCTGACATTAATATATCTGATGAAATGTCTAAAACCACCATGTGGAAATCCCTCAACTCCAATCAAAAGGACTCTCGTCCTGTGGCTGCTAAGAAGGCAAGGCCACACCCTCTCTCTCTCTCTCTGTCCTCACCCTTGCAATGTGAAAATATTCAAGCTACACATTGTGGTCACATTTTTTTGTTGCGCTCCAACACTTCATGGCTGACTTGTAATTGCAAATAGTAATTTGCTGCATAACTGTGCTCTACGTTGTCTGAACGCAAGGTTTATATGTTTTACTCTGCAGGATTGAGGGGATCACGTTCATTGATGAGTGAAGGATGTCCAGTGTAATGGCAGAGTCGACTGTGTCATTTGACTGTAGTTCTGGACCACAGGACGCTGCAATTTGGCTGCCTTGACCATCAGCCACTTCAGTGCTTACAGTCTCCATGATTTCTACCAGCTACCTGCAACACATAGTCAACAAACACTCAGACAAAGACAAGGGTGCATTATAGTTGCATACAGGTAGACATATGCATGCACTTTCTGTTGTCTTTGTGAGGACTGGAATAATATACTATATTTAAAATTATATTTCCCTAAGACAGATCCCTTAAACAAAAACCAATACAAACTCTTATTATAACTCTGACCCCATGACCAGAAACTAACCCTAACCTCACACATCTTACCATCATTATCACCTTTGTTCGGGACTTTATATTTAACCTTGCCATTAGTGGTTACACCCCAACCTCAGTCTTGCTCAGCTGACCAGTGGCCTAACCTGATCTCAGTCATCATCATCATCTACTTTAGGCAACTAAACACAGGAAAGACAGGAAAGAAGCCATTAGTGACCATCAGCAACTATCTTGGTTGTGAGGTTGAAAGACAATAGAAAGGATGAAACCTCAAGCCATCGTCTCCTTTAACAGTATTCACCTGATTTAATACTATTTAACAGCCCAGTTTGAAATAATTAATGGAAAGCAGTGAGATGGACTCTGATAATGTAACCTACAGTATAATTAATATAATTAATGCAATTACTGATTCACAGCTAGATGAAATGCATTCATAAAAAAAACTCATTTGGATATAACATCCCAAACTACCTGATGGCTCAGCTGGTCAGTCTGTCTCCATATACATAGCTAATACAACATCCTTGCATAAAAATGTGCAGTTTTTGTTGAAACTGTGTCAGAAAAGTGTTTCATTCAGTCTCTTATGGGGGCTTTAGTTTGCGGTGCTGTTGAACTTTGGTCCTCACAAAGACAGGAGATCACACACACACACACACACACAACAACAACAACAACAACAGAAACAACCTCTCTATTCCCATTTTCCAATGTTATCATCAGAAACAACACCCAGGTTTCACCTCTCAACTGTATATTTAGCCTGGCCAGCGGAGTAGATATGCTCCTTCAACAACAAACCAGGTTCTTTTAATTCAGTAGGTTTGCAAGTCATCACTCCTTAAATCTACTAGAATCTCTTTATATTTAATGTGCCATGAGTGAGTTTTTAAATAGTGGTATGGTCAATATTTGGTAGATTTACATTAAAGGCTCAGTAATACATAGACAAATCCTTTCGGGGCATAAAACTGTGTGTCAGTTTTGTGTGACAATGTAAACTGAAAACTGTAAATGTTAGAAGACCCACTTCAGTTGAAGCAGTGGCATCAGTTATATGGTTTTTGAGGTGTAATCTTCTCCCTTTATGGATGTTGATGTGTAGGGTGGAGGTTGTTCAACCAAATGTTTGTCATGTGTAAGTACAGTGTCTAATTTCTATACCTCAAATAGATCAGTTGTGAACGCCAATGTAAGACACTTTGGGCAATGTCAGGTCAAGGGAAAACAGAGCAGATAGTTGGTGTATCTGTTTGTATATAAGATAGTGTGCGTGTGCCTTTGCGTATCAGGAAAATGATTTTTTTTTTTTGGAGGGGGAGGGGGCAGGCTACAGAATTTGTTTTTTAAGCAATAATTTCCCCCAAATCCAACCCAAATTAACTTTACCACAATTATTTATTTATGAATCCCTTTTGTACCAGTGCAACCTTGTTTTTCCGTCCTTGGGTGGAATAAAGGCTGTTCAGGAAAATGTGACATTTGAAGCCTAAAAACACTTTAATTACATGTGCCAAAATGAAAAATTTAAAAATTACACAGTGCATTGTTGTTTTCATTCTTTATGCTGATTTCTGATAAATGTCAATCTGGATAAACAAGGTTACACTGTAATCTGTTCGCCCTCTTTTGCACTATCAGAGTCACATTTTCCTTAAATAATTTACGAAAGGACCCCTTTTTGAGTTTCACACACTAGTGTCACCTCAAAGCTCAGAGAGCTAAATGGAGCAGATAAATTATGGTGTCATAGATTGATCGTCAATGATTTCTAATAACTTCATTTGTAGTTGCACTTTCTGTAGATAAAGACTTTGTGATATATTTTATTTTCAAGAGCTCTATAAAGCAATTAAATGATTTTACAATAATTTATTATTCACAGTTATTTATTTTTAGATATAAACTTTCAAAATGATCTCTTTACTTTCTGTATATAATGTAATAAGCAAAGTGAGCAAAGAGAAAGAGGAGCTTGGAAGAGGAATGCAGCACATAAATAATGCTTTGATGAATAAACTCAATAAAATACCACCACAGGTTAGTTATTACATGGCGAGCAAAGAGCTCGGATGGCAGACATCAGGACTTTATCTAATAATCTTTTATCCTTGATGGAGGACCAATAAAATAATATAATTATTGATTGAACTATGGTTGATGTTTAATTACAAAATAAAAAGCAGTATTAATAGTAGTAAGTAAGTAAGTAGTATTAGTAATAGTAAGAAGAAGAAAAAGGTGCAAACCCTGAGTGTATTGAATAGATTAATGGTACATTTTATTGCTAATTGATTAAACATTTCATTTAAAAGGGCAAGAATTAGTTTTTTCTTCTTTTCATTAATTACACAGTTTCACTTTAAACCACTTCAAACTTTAAAAACCCAAATGACTCAAATCAGTCCCTTCAAATGAAATGAATCTATTAAAAAAAAAGCCAATTATTAGTTAGTCAAATCCATCAAATAGTTATTTGATGGATTTGACTGTCCCGATGTCCCGTTTAAAACCCCTTGTTGTACTGCCCATTTAGATATCAACTGAATCATTTTATATATAGGCATTTTCAAACCTTATTTCCCACAGTCTCCATCATTTCTATTCAAGTGACTTGAAAGCAATGTGCACAAGTACAGTAATCTATCACTGTAACTTCACATATGCAGTAATACCTCCTCCAAGACACGAATGAACGTTTTATACAATGTTTGCTGCCATGTACTTCTGCTTTGACTCTGTCAGACTTTTGAATGTGAGTAGTTTTAATGTGTCTAAGGACCCATCATTAAACTGATGAATGGCATGATTAAATATTATTCACTGTGTAAATATAGATTCAAGACATAAGCGTGAGTACAAAGACTAGCCTAAATAATGTGTGAATTGAGAAAATAAAGGGAAAAATGCTTCCATAATGGACTATACCAAATGATAAAAAATACTTTTAACCATGCAGTCAATGACCACAGATGTGCTGTAACAAAAGAAATCATTTATTAAGTAATTGTAAAAGTGATTTTAATGAGCATCATGTGTCTTAAATTTTCAACTCATTAATGTTAATGTGAATGTGTGATAAACATCAAGTAAAATACCTTCTTTATACTGCATATAATATGACCAGGAGAGGTCATTACATTTGACGTATGTTTTAATATGTGCTGTACATGTGTGCCTGTCATAGAATACATAACCATTTCCTGTTGTGCTGTCATTTTGACCTTTAACTTGAATCATAACTGTGTCACATCTTGGACACTTCATTTTTATGTGTAGATAAAAGTGAAAACAGTACACTGTGAGGCTATGTCCTTCTCATGAATATAAGACAAAACCTGCATCCGTGTCTGTGGAAAAGGTTGAAAGAGAGAGATGTTGGAAAACATGAAGCTTTCAGGGAGAAGAGCATCTGTACTGCAGTAACCTTAATCTTACAGTCTTGGAGCCATAGCAAGAGCGATGCCTTGTCTGTTCAACCACTGAATGATTAGTCTTGAGCAAAAGAATTCTACATGTTTTATATGTATGTGTAATTTAAATTTAATTTTGATTATTGAAAAATGGAAAATAAATTAAATTACTGTTGAAATGAAATGAGCAGTCGTTTCAGTTATTACATCATGTTGTTTTGTTAAAAACATTTATTGGACAGTGCTCTATGTGTTGAGATGCCTGAGCTCTACTTATGTTGATGCCTGTGCTAAATTGCCCCACTAGGAGGCAGCAGAGTCACCTAGATTTTGCCTATGATGATCCTTCAGTCCTAATATTTATTTCATCAGTTTAAGGCAGATTAGCAGTACCCACACGAAATGTCTAAAAAAAACCCTCCTCTCTCTTTTACTACCTTTATTATTATTATAATTATTATTATTATTATTATTATTATTTTTTTTTTTATCTGTTTCCATTTCCGTTACACTGTCCCCTCCCTCCTTGCACCGCACCCCTCCCCCGGGTTTTATCTTGAGGTGAGAACACAGTCTGCACATCTGGAGGTGATCCTGACTGCAAAAGAGTAGCCTGTGGGAAGGGGTATGAGGTTAAAGATGCACTACACTCTCTGCATGTATACATCTATGTGTGCATGTGTGCCTTGAGGGTGTCATGTGATCCTCACTCCAAAATGCTCCTGATTACAAACAGCTGGCGGGCTGCAAAGTCAACCAATCATGCAAGCTGTTGGCTCTGATGTCACGGGAGCGAGGGAAGCAAACGGGACATTTTAGATTTTTACCTAGTTTTTACCTACTGAGTTGAATCAGGGATCAACATCACACTGATTCATTAAAGCTGTGCTGGATTTCCCACATAGCATTGAATGTTTACAGCTAAAATACACATCAAATTGACCGTGTATTTTAGCTTAGCCGTTTGTGTATGGTATTGACTGTTATCATGTGGGTCCAATGTCATTATGGCTCATGGCCAACACAGGGCCAGGGTCAGCTGAGGAGGGACCCTGGCCCTTATGTCTCTGTTCCAAGATTTAAGTATTCAAAGAAAACCTTTGTGCTCATGTGAAGGTCCTGTGTTTTTGGTGAAGGAGACCTGGGAAACTGGTATGCACTTATTTTAGACAGGACTTTCATAAAATTGATTAGTCAATGGCGGTATAAATGATCTGTTCAGTAATTAGCTTCCACTGTCATTCTTCTACCATCGAGCTGATTCAAGGATCACACAAAATTAGTTAGTGTGCAGTTGGAAAAATTTCATAGCAGTAAAAGCAAAGGTGTAACTAATAATTTTAATGATATGCTCTGTGGCATATGGGTTTGCCTCTATGCCATGTATATGAGTGAGCGTTGTAAACACAATACCTGGAAGTGACACACCTGAATGGAATGCAGCCATTATTAATGGCAGGCTATTAGTTACAGCTGTGACCAACAATGAAGATACTTGGTATAAAGGAACACCTCACCATTTTGGGAATTGTGCTAATTTGCTTTCAGAGTCAGATGAGAAGACTGATGTTACTCACATGTTTGTGTGGTAAATGGATACAAGGGTAAATATAAAAACATAGGGGAACAACAAGCCTGTGTAAAAAGGTAAGAAAATCTGCCTTCCCACACCTCTAATTCTCTCTTATATCTTGATTTTTAAAACCATTCAGAAATCAGTTTGACAGAGAAAAGGACTTTTTTCCAAGGGAATTATGTCCACAGCTGGTTTGACCACTAACTTCCTGCATGAGCAGTTTCCTCATTCCCAGCTTTTGTGCTAAGCTAAGCTAATGTCTGTTGACTGCAACTTTATATTCATTATCCTGACACTGAGTGGTATCAATTTTTAAAATGTTGAACTCCAGTCTTTTTTTTTCTTTAATGTACTTTAGCAAGCACGGGAGTAAATCCAAAAATTAATGAAGTCTTAATTCCATTTAGCTGCCACAGTTTCAGGCACCTCGTGTTATAGTAACACTTGGTGCTTCTCCAAATATGACAACTCAAAATGTCTGTAGAAAAAACTTATTCCTCATGACACTTGTTAAAAATACATTTTCAGGTAAGATTTCATACTTTATCGCTAACAATCTTATTATTTTATATATGCTAAAATAATTATTGCTCTAGGTATTAAGTCTAAGTGGAATAAATTGCAATATTGTGGAAGTAACTATTGTGGTTAGAATATCAAAGAATTACCTCCTATATGCTCAAAAACAAAATTATTGATCATATGTAAAATTCAACCAAAACAATCCTGTTCATCTTTTTTTGTTTCCTTTTCTTTTTCTCTGATTCTCTTTGACTCACTGAGCTGTTGTTCTCTTTTCTCAGTGAACAGAGGCGGCTCTCGGCTCGTCCCTCCCCTCCATCAATCTCTGTCATAAATCTGTCAAGCAGAGAGAAAGGGAACTGCTGAATACAGATTTGTCAGCAATTAATCTAACCTCTATTACCAGACTTGGATATTGTGTCCTCTATACCAGAGAACAATAAGCCACTCTAACATGCAGCACTACACGGTGTGTGTGTGTGTGTGTTTGTGTGTGTGTGTGTGTGTGTGCGTGTGTGAGTGTGTGTGTCAGTCAGTCAGTCAGTCAGTCAGTCAGTCAGTCAGTCAGTCAGTCAGTCAGATTCTCAGTTCCTTTTTATTGATTGTCTCCAGGAGGTGGATTGGAGTTAATATCATGTTTCCCAGATGAGACCACCATAAAAATTAAAAATCAAGTTTATGGGGAAAAAAAAACTCAAAACCTTTCTCTCTCTGACTTTCTTACCCTGTCTATGGTATTCATCCACAAACATACTGGTCCCTATTGAAGTAAATCTTTAAAAAGGGTTCACATACATGGTTTATTTTTTAAAGGCTTCAGTAATTGCCCAAAGCAGCTGGACACTCTCATTATAAGCAGGCGTTTCTCAAACAGGAAATGATATTAATACACATTTGGTGTCCTAGTTAATATTTATAAAAGCAGGATTGTGTTCATGGGACTGACTCAAAATAAATTACAAATGCCATGTTATTTGTAATAAAGGGACTATATGGCAAATTTTTGTGTTGTTAGATAGTAGGCTTTGGATATGCAGACAGTGCTTGTAAATCATGGGATTAACTTCATCACCAGCCTTATCCCTAAAATACTGAACACTGGTACGCTGACATCGCCTGTGGGAGACAATACCCACAATACACACATTTCCTGTGCTTCCCCAAAGATTTCCTGTTCCTGTTTTGCTCTCGCTCTCTCTCTCTCTCTTTGTTACTCTCTCTGTCTCATAATTCATTCCTCACATCATTTGTAAACATGTTTGAGCTTGTGGGAATGAAATTTGTATTCCAGGTTTTTTTCACTCTGTGGCTGCAACAGCAGTCAGTTTATTTATTTATGCATTTGAAGATAATAATAACCACATTCCCAGTCCTGACACACTGGCACACACATACACACATTATCATTTACTTGGACAGTTCAGTGGAGCAACGAGTCAGTACTCAGCTGCTTGAGACAGAATTAGAGTGACAAACAGCTGAGCTTCTCTGGGGTGCTATCGTGTGACCTATCCCACCCACAGGACCAAAGGGACCCAAGGTTAGAGTTACCATGTCCAATTTCCAGCATAGCTTTTATGTGTGTGTGGAAAACTGCCTTACTGTGTGAATTTTGTGATACATCTCTTCCACCAGTTGAGTTGCAAAGGAAATTATTCTCCTCTTCTGTGTCATTAAACTTGTTCTCCTGCTTATAGTCGCAGCTTTCTATTTGACTATCATTAACACACACTCTGCCCTTTGTCCCCCTGCTTGTTCCAGTGACCTGCTTAGGGCCACATGGCTACATGCAGAGGTGATTCTGACATAACGAGAGACCACATCTGGGAGCTTCCACTTGGCAGTGAGAACGTATCAAACAGCCTACTTTTTCTGTGATGAAAAGAACAGCCCTCGCAGCACATTTTTGATTGTTCAGATGTATTGTTTCCTAGTCTGCAAAATAACAGCACGGCCCTTTTTCAGTGTCTGTCAGCAAAGCAGGTAAGGGAGAAAGAGCTGAGAGCTGCACTAGCTATTACTCCTCTGAGTCACCTGATAAAAGCTCTTGTACCAAACCTTCACCTCCACGGCTATTATTGGCAACAATTTAGCTTATAGTCCTGTCAGATAATTGTCCACTGGTGGCTGTAAGAAGGAGGGAGGTGATCATTTTTGTTAAAACTCTTCTTTGTAATCATAGTGATTTTTTTATGGTATAACAACATAAAATTACAAGTTTGTCCATTTCTGAAACATAGTTCGCACATGTCAGACGTGTGTGTGTGTGTGTGTGTGTGTGTGTGTGTGTGTGTGTGTGTGTGNGTGTGTGTGTGTGTGTGTGTGTGTGTGTGTGTGTGTGTGTGTGTGTGTGTGTGTGTGAGGGGCAAGGCCTGGTGTTGAGAGCAGCCAAAGCAAAAGGAGTGTGTCCTGCAAAGCCTTGAGTGTTTACAGCAGAGTAACATGAGGAGTGGACCAGCTTGTCCCGCCCACACCATAACTCTAAATGCAGAACCACAGCTGTGCTCCTATGTATGAAGAATTGGGGTTAGAGAGAAAATAGGGGCTTGAGGGGAGAAGCTAAATAAACCCCCTGAATTAAAATGAAATGAAAGCAGTATGATAATGTATTATTGATAAATTACATTTGAAGAAATTAACCCACTTCTTAGTCAAAGGTTTGAGGCCAATGTGGAGGTCATTTGCTGCTGCTGCACATGCATGTGTGCAGGCTGATGTGTGTGTATAGGGGGGATGGGGTACCACAGGAATTAGTTAATATTGACATGGTTGTTTCAACCCAACCCTCCAAAAAATACTAAGATCAATGTATCAGATCAATAGAAGTCATTGACAATAACTGATCCTCTCATGTGATCAGTGAAGGAGAAAATTCACTGTTTTTCACAAATGTGTTCATACTCATTTATCAAACTTTAGGGTTTACAATAATAACATGCATATACACACATGCAAAAAGGATCATACACAAATGCACACAGGAGCACACATGCAGAAATTCATGCGCGTACACACACACACACACACACACACACACACACACACACACACACACACACACACACACACAGCATGGGGAAAGAGGCTCTTCTCTGACACTGCATGATAAGTCACTTTTTCCTTCTCTCTATCTCTCTCTCTTTCTCTCTCTCTCTCCCTTCCTGCTGAAATAGTTTTAACAAAAGAGAGGGAGAAGGAGGGGGAGGGGTGGCATGGTTGGGGGAGGGGATGTGTATGCTGCTCTGTTGTCACTAGGCGAGGGAGAGAGGGGGAGGGAGAAGGGAGCTGGAGGGTGAGCAAGCGAGCAAGCGAGGGAGAGTAGGAGAAAAGGATAGGGTCCTAGAAACCTCACACACACACACACACTCATTCAGTCTCACACACATTTACGTCAGCTCCCTCTGTTTTACTTTGTGGAATAGTGGATTACTTTCTAAATTGAGCCACTCTTCAAGGGGATCTAGGCATGATCAGGTCAGTAGCCCTTCACTCACTTGATGAAATTGATTGTTTTTGTCTCCTCTCAACAGTAATGACAATGATTCTGCTGCTTCTTGCACATTCCTGTCCTTTTCAGTGCTCTCTGTTCTCTCTTTCTTGTGTGAAATGACCTCAGCCATTTATTTTCCTTCTGCTGACCCTATTGTAAATGCCATACTTTATTTTCTTTACACATGTGCAGGGCATTCTCATTAGTTTGTCCTATACAATTCAACCCAGGACGCTGTTCCAAACACGCGTTTTTCCTCATGTGCCCCCCTTGTTAGACAGGACAGCTTCTCTGCTCTGCAGAAAGTACAAAGTTCTCTTTGCTGTTGTGGTTTGTAGTGTTTGGCTTCAAAGAATTAGAAACTTGTCTCCGCTGGCCGTGTGGTTTTGTGGTCAGAGGGTAAAAGCCCCCTTTCTGTCAGAGCATTCAGCATTCAGACTCTCGTGATCAGTCGCTTGCACACATGCATGTGTATGTGCACACACATATACACATGGAACGATTGAGTCTGAGATCATTCAGAATGTATAAGAAACTCATTATCAGTCAATATAAGTTGTTTTGGAGTGTTGTTCTCTGACGTTACTGTCAAATTAGTCTTTTTAATATAAATTTTAAATATAGAATTTACCATATAATAAATACAAGAGCATTAGTGCAGCTTTCATTATTTGTACATTATACACTTCTTTATATCTAGTAGACAACCTTGTCATACTCATGGTGTCTGTTTGCTCTACCACTGGCATATGTGCTTTCTTCAGGTGGCAGTGTGTCAGAGCACTGTTCAAGTGTGAGATGAACCATGGAGGGGAGCAGGAGGCCAGTCACTAACCGAGCCAGCAGCCTCACAACCACTATTAGCAGGAGAAGCAGTTGTCCAGGGAGCCCCCAGAGCATGCAGCTGGGCCCTCACTAGCACCAAGTGGACCTGGTCTTCTCCTCTTCACCTGGGGGCCAGGGCTGCAGAATGCTCAGTCCTGTCACCCCATACAGTAAGTATGCACTGATTTTATTATCGCATGTATGTGCACAGCCTGTGCTTGGATGAGTTTGTATGGTCCATTTGGCATGTTGTGTTTGAAAACCAAGACACAGCTTGGCTCAAGTATGTTTTTCTGTACCTCTTCTTCTTCTTTTGGCTCCTCTTTTGTCCAGGACTCATCTCCCATGGTTGTGTAGAGGGAAGCAAGGGGTTGGGGGGGGGTCATGTTGAGAAGGCAGATATGCTAATGGCTTTAACAGCTGAGTCTTCAAGCTTTGCATTGAGGAATTTCACAGAAGTGTTCGGTGTCTGTTTTTCTAGCTCCTCCATGTGAATATTTTATAGTAACAGCTTGTTTCAACAGAGGGCACCTAAAGTACCACTGTCTGTCCTTTCAGGACAACGTGGACATATTGAAGGAATACAATGTGTGTCAAGACTGTATTCAGAGCCTTTCTTTAAGAATAGAGGATACACAACATGTTGATTATAACAGATGCACCATCACATCTCAGGTTTCTTGGAATACCTTTACATTGATTATGTAAGGTGGAAAAATAACAATATAAAAGCATGTATACACTTGTGATCTATGAAAAGAGTCTTGATGAATTATCGGCATCACTATGAATTTAGCAACTTTGCAACATTTTCTGTGTTAATATGTGAAAGCAAATTAAATCAAATAAATCTCCCTGACACATCATAGAATACCCACTGTTAGTATATATGCTAATGATGAGAGGCTGCTATCCAGGCTGATGAATATGCTTATATTGATTGAGTGGGCTATTGATTAAGCCAAGCTTTAACAGGATTACGATGCTAACCTGATTAGAATAATGCAGCAGGGATTTACTTCTACATGCATTTTCTATTTCAAAGAGCAACACAAAGGTACAGAGACATACAACGAACATCTAACAAAATTTAGGTTGAGGTTTTGAGGGAGAATGAGGGAGTTTTCTTAGCAGACAGAAGTTTTGGTAACAAGTGTCTGTCACATTCCATCCTCAAAAAGACTCGCAGCGTCATGTTAGATTTCCTCCCACAGATCTTGCACACAATCCTGTACTGCTGTTTTTTTTTTTTGTTGTTTTTTTTTTACATATCAAATCTCACAGATTTCTTGCCACACACAAAAACAAGCAATCAGTCACCCACACCTCATTATGGGCTCTGTCCATGATAATGATAATGTGTGACATGAAGTGAGGGATGAGCAGTTGCAACCATTTCTTAGCCAGGTACCAGGTTGAAGCCATTCTGTGACTAAAAGCCAGATCCTTAGTAACCTGATGTCTCATCAGTTCCATATAGAGGGAAACACACACACACACAAACACACACACACTAGCCTTCTATAGTACTCATGAAAGCTCATTAAGTAAATTGGAGCACACCTTAGATCCTCATTATGTGATATGGAAAATACCTGTGCTGATGGTGGAATGACAGAGAAAGAGCAAAGTGAAGGGCAGATGGAGAGGACATGACATAAGGAGGGACTGGTCAGCTGCAGCCTGATATATGAGTGGACACAATAAGCAAAAGGGGCCAGGCCAGCCTCGACCACATGTGTGTGTGAGCTAAAGGAGTGGGGGAGGGGGAAACTGACCATGCAGGGTCAGGCGCACAGTCCTGTCTTTACTACAGCACAGAGAGAAGAAGGGGGGAGTCAAAAGAGGAAGACTATGGGGCAAAATCAGAGTGAAAGAAAAGTGAAAATGAAATAAAGGAAATTATATAAAGTAAACCTATTTCTCAGTAATGCTTAGAAATAAATCAATGCAATTGGGATGTTTTGGGTGAAAAATCTGTGTACAGACTGTGATTGTCATGTGTTTCAGAGCTGGATATTACTTGTATGTTGGGGCTGTGTAAAGGTTTATTCATATATAGTACAGTAGTTGGTTTGCTGATAGTGGTGTGGCCTGGTGGACTGTGCAAGCCTGGAGAAAAGGGGGAAGGGGTAAGAGGAGGGAGAGGGAGGGTTTTCTTCTCAGCAGATCCTCCTTCATTCATAGCATTTTGGACTATGGTCACTGCTTACACAACAATCTAACCCTCATTTACTATGTAACCAAGGAGGACAGAGATAGCTGGGTGATATGTACATGTTGTTCATTGGCCACTGCAACAGGAATCTTCACACCCATCATGTATTTTCATATCCCACTTTTTCTCTCTTGTGTTCTGTATTGATCTTCTAAGCAGTGGTGTGAATTAACTCTAACTATTACAAATCACCTAGTAATGTGCAAACAGCTGATAGGGTCATTTATCAGCACTGTAACTACCCCCCCCACTAGACTAGGAGTGGACAGTGTGTGTTGAGCGTATGGAGAGGATATGTGCTTTGTAAATAGATCTCAGGTTAGATTCCTGGCATTCCAGACGCCTGACTCATCCGATAGATGACCAAGAGTCTCTGTGCCTGTTGTCCAGCTGAAGCTAAACACTGCACAATACAATATAGGAGTGCTAGAGCCTGTGTGTGTATGTGCATCTTGGTGTGTGTCTGTCTGTCCTCAGGACATGTAAGTCTTTGTTTATTGTGTGTGGAGTAAAAGAACTAACAGAGGACCTTTCACAAGGGTGAATTTTGCCTTCACTCCCCATCCAGCCAACCACCTCTGATGCTTCACAACCCCCAAATCCCATTCCAGGCAGCCCCTTCCCCCACATGTACTTTCATCTAATTAACCTCTAATTACTCATAGTGACCATGCAGTGGACCACGAGTGAAACTGGCATCCATGACATAATTATGTTTTCCAGATACCAAAGAGCAGAGTTTTCTAAATATACTGCTGATAATAACACTTATTAAGAGGAAAAGATTAGAGGACTGAAACAGGTTTTAGTGGAGGCTGTTGATGGCTGGTCAGAGAGCTGGGAGGGTCAAATTCAGTCCATCTCTTTATTGGATCGATCACACTGCTGTTTACAAGCATCTCGCTCCCTACTTTACACATTGACGCACTCACACACACACTCACACACACACACACACACACACACACACACACACACACACACACACACACACACACACACACACACAGATATGGACAGAAGCAGAAAAGGGGAAGCGTCCATCACAGTGTTGTAATTTTACCTCACTCACTCTGGTCCGATAACAGGAAACCAGGAGACTTCATGTCTTGCGTTTGGATTATTTGTTACAATCACATACAACACACTTGGCTGATTTATACCCTTTTTTTTACACCACTGTGCCTCTTCAAATATTTAACTACATGGATGTAATTCTATGTAATGTATGTATCTATGTAATGGCACCATGGCATGTCATAGGTCATTTGTAGTGAAATTGTTATTGGTCTATGTGAAAATATTAATGTGAAAGAATATAAAAATGACCTCAATGACTGACCAGAGCTGTAAGTGTTATAGTACCATAGGTTTTTAAGGTGCATAGTAACTACAGTGAGACCTTGACATAGACTACACAGATGATTAAGCAGAGCTCCTTCTGTGGAGTTATGTTCCTTTGTAAGTTTGTAAGTTTTGGGTATTGAACAGATTTGATAGGAAAAATCTGAGTAGAGTATTCGTTGTTTGCTGCAGTGTTTGCCTATGTACAAGTGCCTAGTCCATATTCAGATCAAGATTTGAACTATATGAAAAAATCACGTCGATGAGAACAAGATCCCACTGCTGAGCAATTATCATTCTTGTGTAATAGGAATATAATAGGCATAGGAGTGAATAAACATGTCACCACTGAAAACATTCATTACTATTTCCAGCTGCCCTTCAAGTTCACATGGTCTCTTTTTAAAATATTAAAAACTTACAAGAATAACTTTTCCATATTCCCAGCTAAAGAATCAATCTATGCAAAACTGGCAAAGTTTGTGAAGCTACTGTAAATGTATGTTGAACTATATCCCTGGAGCATTTGTCTTTCATGCTAAATTCATGCTGCAAAATCACTAAACATTAGAAGTGATGCCATTTTAACGTCTCTGTACACTACGAACAGCTACAGCGTACACTTTAAGCACATATGGGAACTTATGGGAAGTAGCAGAAGTACGACATATGCAAATATTTTTCTGCACAATTGCTGATATGAGCTGACTGGTTTGGTTTGACCTCCTTTTATGTTCTTGTTTCTGTGATTTTCTCTGTGAGCTTTGCATTCATTCACTGTGTCCAGTAGCCAAAGCTGGAGGACAAACCTAGATGCAACACTGCTGGTCAACAGTATGATAATCACAATGATTAAGGGAAGCTGTCATAGTACCAAGCCGGCTTAGTACTCATCTTTGTCTCTTGATAAGCCAAGCATGACCAAGAATGGAGGGGTGTTACCAAGCCCCAAGATAACATGAGATGCTAGATTAGGGTTTGGGGCTCCTCACTCATCCCTCCTAATACCCAAAACCTGCTGCCTAATATCCTCACTTTAACACAAATGTCCCTACAAAGAGTGACCCTACAGCACCCAGGAACAGGAATCATCCCCATACATACCATTTAGTCTATGTACTTATATACAATCTATGTACTAGTGGTACAGTTTGACACTAAGGTTTTCCAGCAAAAGTCACTAGTGCATTTAAATAGTGTAGCCATGTATTTGTAATGTTTATTTATAATAAAGAAACACCATAATTTTGTGTTATTGCAGTAATAATCAAATCAGGTTACTGGAAGGATAAGGAGTAAGAAGCACTAGTGATGCTTCTTTAATTCCTCTCCATGACTGTCAGATTGCCACCAAGCACTGACACTCCCATAAGCCTTGTGTGCTCTAATCCTTCATTAGTCTGGTTTCCTCAGTCTGGTCCTGGACCCATCCAGACCCTCTAGTTCACTCTTCCATCATCTGATCTCCAAGTGATCCTGCTCAGTTTTCACATTCCTCTGCTGAATTTTGATGAGGATTCCAGACGCACTAGATTACTGCACTCAAATATGTCTTGGATAGATTATAGACCATCTGGTGAGGACGAGGTGCAAGAAGGAGTAGATTAAAGCAGCAAGCGATTGGCTCATGCCTGGAATCAACATGACCAGTGAGTATCAGTCTGATGAGCCCAAATGTGCATCTATCTAGCTGTGTATGTCCACTCTATGTATCTACACTGCTCATATTTTTACGAATGTGTAAATTCTGCCACAAGGCCCCAAAATTTTAGAGTTTCTGATTCTGCACACTGTTCAACTAACAACATGTTATAGATATTGAAAATGTTCTTCTCTCTAGTCTACAGCTGGAGATGTGATGCCAATGAAGTGCCAATAAAGCTACAAGTTAAATTCTGGGTATAATATGTTCATTTACAGAAAATAATCTTTACCCCTAATCAAAAATAACATCAGAGTGCTTTACAACTTGTTCTAAGTGCTACATTTCTACCCTGGATTTAGGGGTGAGACTGAAAAACACACACAAAAAAAAAACCCACAGAAAAATCTTATTCATCAATTCTCTACACTAAACTAAAACATTATAGATCCAATCACAAAATATTTCTAGGTTGAAAAAAATATTGGTAAACAAAACCTGTAACCTGCACTGAAGCTGCAGGTCTTTTTGCATTCGGTGTTTTCACCATATCAGAAAATGACTGATATCCATCAAGCTCTGATGGTCAATACTGCCACATACTCTACTTTTAAGAGTATCCATAGCAACCAGTTTACCAAAGAGCATTTTGTTGCCTGTGTCCTGTATATACTGCCATAAATGTGATAAAATATAACACCAGAATTAGGTTGTGAGGCCACAATTACACATCCGCTGATATTGACATTGGACCCCAAGGCAAGACTGCCCTCATACATCCTCTTGTACGTCAGTATTTAGATGCTCTTATATTGACATGAATGACTGAGCCATTTAAATCTGTAATGAGAAATGTTAATGATAGTCCCTACACAGCTGACATTGTGGTTAAGGGCACCCTTAACCCTTTGGGGCCCTGGGTCTATGTGCGCTAGACACATTTGGTAATCCAGCAGTGACCTGCAGATTTACTGTGAAGTGCAATCAATCAACACTCATTTGTCAGGGCTAAATAAAATGTAATTTTGATTCTAACCTTAGTGCAAAGGAATATGGTATTTGGAGTATGGTGAGAATATAAGATATTTCTCCAGTCTGTGCAAATAATGTTTTTGTTCTCGGGTTGGTTGCCATGATTGGTAAGAATTCCCTGGAGCATAGGGATTTCCAAGATCCAGGGTGGAGCCTGTGCCGGTCGAGAGCGCTGCGATCCCTGGATTGGATGAGTGGGATTATTGGGCTGAAGGATCATTTAATTTAGGGATCAACATGTGGACCGTTTAGAGGCCCATCTGGTGGTCCTAGTGGACATGTGACACAACCTCACATAATCTGCATGTAGACAGTTTCAGACCAGACATGTGAGTGAACAAGTGTGTGCATGTTTGTTAATAAATAAACCCCAACACCTACTACTGCTGTTATTTGTTCCTGGCCAAACATCTTGATTAGGGCTTGAATAGATCTGTGTTTAGAGTGATTAGTCGATCCACAGAGACGTGAACTGTTATGATTATCGATTAATCATTTTAAAGCACAAATACCAATCATTCCTTGTTTGCAACCTCTCCATTGTGAAGATTTCTGTATTTTCATTGTTTTATATAATTGTATATAAAAAACTACAATAGTCTCATCCGTGAAGTCACGTAAATCAGTCTGTTTTCTGTGGTAATGGAAGACTCATTTACCAACCAAATATATAGAGAACATATTATTATATTGGTGCCTGTGTCAATGGCATGTTTTACAATAATCTGCCATAGGAACTAATTGGTCCGCCATGATTGATGAAATCAAGGTCTTGCAGTCTTTCTCTGTCCAGTTGCTGTTGTAGGGAAGCCCCTCTGGCCCAGGCCTGGGGTCAGGACAGTTTAATAATACTCTGCAATGTCAGGAATGTCAGGCTAATGCCAGTTCAAAAAGACAAGCCCACAACCACTAAACCAGCAGATTACTCTGTTTGGGTAAATGTGCATGCATAATCACACATGGCACGTGAAAATCAAACATTTTCTGGCTGCTCAATCGGTACACTTGTAATAGTATTCCTAGATGTGTTAGTCCAGTGTGAAGTATGGTGAAAAACTACTCTGATCCCCCTTTACACAGTGGCCCCGCCCTCTATTCCCCCTGTCCAGCAGACCCCTGAGGTTTTGGCCGAATTAGATCACACGCTTGGTGGGGGTGGCTTTGTGGGCTAAAAGACTCACAGAGGGACAACAATGGCCCCAATGTGAGAGAGGCAAAGGAAGAGGGGAGCGTGCAGGCTGATAGAGGCTTATCGCCGTGGAGACCAGGCTGGGGGCTATGTTGGCAGCTTCACATAAAGATTAGAACAGTTGTCTCCTGTGTGGAAGAGACTGTGCAGAAAAACACAGGCTAAAAACTGATTCTGGAAAAGGGTCAGCTTGCCAAGGTGATTATGAGGGCAGATATTCATGAAGCTGAGCTTTTAGCCCGCTTGTGAGTTTTGGAAGAAGAAGGGAGCAAAAGTATCTAAAATTGGGCATAGAACTTGTACTTTGATCAGATAAAATGCTGCAAATATGTCATTTAAAACATTTGATACATCACATCAAGTTTGTGTGGACTAATTCTGGTTTGGTCTTGTTTCTTGTAGGTCTGTTGAAGATGCACTGGTCTCCCGAACACGCTGCCCCCCTATCTCAGTGGCCTGAGCAGCACCTAGATGTCACCTCTACCACCTCGCCCCCGTCTGCCCACAAACATGACCCCTATGCTACAGCTGCACGCCGCAGCTATGCCCCTGCTGGTTACCCATGGGCTAGTGATGACATATCAGCCCTTACTGCCTCTTCTCTGCTTAAACGCTATGCTGAGAAGTACTCCGGCCTAGAGCTGTCCTATGAACGCCCTGCTACAGGGGCTTACTCAGAGCCGGGAACTTTCCTGAAAACTGAATCTGAGCCCTGGGCTCTGGGTCAGGGCATGGAGTGTTACCCTGGATTAGAGGCATTAACTGGCAGCAAGGTGGGTTCTGCCTCTGTGGGAATCCCGGCCACAGGAAGTGTAACAGTAGTGAGCAGTAACTTGGCATCTGAGCCAAGTTACAGTGGGGCTGGCTCTTGTAGTGCCCCATCATCTCAGGAATACCCTCCAGCCTACAACAGCACCTACCTGTCCTCTGGATATTGCCCTCAGCCCAGTGCAGCACTTCCCCCTGCCACTCTACACTCTTTGCAAGCCACACCCACTCTGGTGCCCAGCTACAGTGCCAGCACTCCTGTCTACAACTACCCCCCAGGGTGTTACCCCCAAACCAGCCTGTCCTCTGGATACAGCCACCCCAGTGCCTCCTACCTGCCCTCTGGGATTAGTGCCCCAACTCCTTTGGCCCCTAGGCCCACCATGGTGGGGGGGAGTTACAGCTATGCATCTCACAGCCTTGGAGGGAGCGCAGAGGCAGGGGTGCCGCTGAAACGCAAGGCCTTTGAGATGGCAGAGGAAGGACAGGAGGGAGCAGAGGTGGAGGGTTCACGCTACAGAAAGTATGGCAACGGTCATAGCAAAGGGCACGGCAATGGCCACAGCAATGGCTACGATATGAGTGGTTCGGCCTCAGATCCGCAGGCCTTCAAACCTGGAAAGCCCCTGATGTCGCCTCCATATGGTGGGTCAGGGGACTACAGCCCACCATCAGGCCTAGCAGGAGAGAGTGTATCAGGGGAACACAACTTTCCTCAGCAGCAGAGAATGTCTATGAAGATCTCTGCATCGCACACACGATCTGAGGACCCTGCTGGGGGCCGCTGACACCCTCAGTGGGCATTTGAGAGCATATCTTCAGTCTTTAACCAACTAGGGTTTTTAATCCAGAAAGATTTGGGGGGATCAGTGTTGGATTTCTGAATGAAAAGTTTAATTTCATTAACAAACAGAGGGCACAAGACTAGTATTTTTTTCGTATTTTCAACATTTTAATTATTCATGTTTTTCCAAAGACTTACAGGGGCCTTTTGTCCTGCAAGGTTGAGGTAAGTGTTTTCAAGGGGTTAAGTTGAAGCATTCTCTACATAGAAAGCATTAAGACAGTCTAAATGTATGAGTGTCTGTTTCTCTCAGGATCCTATTTATTTCCCTTTCTGCTACTGTGGCAACAGCACTGCAATGTTGCTGATTTAGAAGTCAGTGTAATTAACTGTGGCCACTATGTTTTTAAAAGGCCTTTGACTGCAATATGTCCTACAATGTCACAAAAATCATAACTGACCAAAAACGTAAGGAGAGCAATAATGGAAATGGTAAAATTGCCATACTACTCCAGCACAATCACTGTTACTTTACACACCCCATTCAAGGCTTGGTGTGTCACTCAGCCT
The DNA here is from genome assembly GCA_038496675.1 of Rachycentron canadum. Classification (NCBI taxonomy): domain Eukaryota; kingdom Metazoa; phylum Chordata; class Actinopteri; order Carangiformes; family Rachycentridae; genus Rachycentron; species Rachycentron canadum. Next base: position 10,541,057 of record CM076649.1, on the reverse strand, counting down.
TGAGAAATGAATGTTTCCCTGCTTTTTGCTTTCCCTTATACATATTCTTGACTTCTTTTCAGTTTCTTTAACTCTTTCCCCTTCTCATTCATTTCCTTTTATCTGTCCTGGAGCCCTGCCTCCTGCTTTCAACAACTTCTGTATTTCTCCAGTTTGTACAAACCAAGCTGCTTATCAAATGTTTGCATGATAATAAACATAAAACAGCCCTTTAAATTGTTTTGCCATTAAGGAAAGAGTGGGGAAATAATCTACGTTAATTTTAAAATGGATTTCACATTCACACAATGACTGTATACAACGTATATATACAGATCATCTTCAAAGCGTGTTGTTTACATGCAGATTTCTGCTAAAAATAAAACAAACTATATTTTCTAAAGAATCTGTGAATTATGATACCCGGTCTAGCTTCATATTTAAAGTGTATAAACATACCTACAGACTTACAAACAAAACAACCAAGAGAGAAATAATCAAGTATTGCTAAAATCCACTCAAACTATTTAAAGGTGCATAAACCTGTTTGGCCGCACAGCACAGCCAGAGGCATGTAGGTTGAAGTAGAGGACATTTGCCTCTGAGTGAGTGCCTCTAACCATCAACTTGACATTCTTTATGAAGAGATACCTGCTTGTTTTCTTGGATTTCCTTTTTTTAAAAAATATGCATTCTCTTAACTTTGCCTCTCAAATGATGATTTATAGTCGTGTTATTGAATACTCAGGAAGATTATTGTTACCTCAGAATGATAAAATAAGAATGTATGTTATTACCTTAGGGTGTTTGTAAGGAGCTTTACGGAGCATGATGAAAGTGGAGCCATGGCTTTGTCAAAGAGCAGAAGATACTCTGAACACTTCAGGGAAACAATGAACTTATAAGGCCTTTGATACTAACAGAAGAAAATGCACATATACACATGCATGCACACACAAACACACACACACACACACACACACACACACACACACTGCTTCTTAGCTCTTGGGAAATTACTCAAGGTTTTTGTACCAAGACCTGAAATGTTGAATGTAATTCAGATATTTTTTTTAAAAGGACAATACATGCCATAATGTACATGGATGATGTTTTTAGATATATGAAACATATTTTCTTCATGTATAGATGTAATTCTCTAATAGGTTTTGGTGGAGAAAAAAATGACATGTTAAGTGTTAGTGTAGTTAGCAGTGGGGAAATGGTTTTGTGGACAAAAAGTCAAAAGATAGCACTCCTATAAACAATATCTGACATATCAAGACATACACATACTACAGCATATGCTCTATAATAGGCATGTTTATTAAATGTCTTAAATGCCCAATTTCCTTTTCCCTTCTTAGTATTTTAAGATCACTTGACAGTGTGTGTCACAAGTCAATCAGCTTGAATTTAGCTTTAACATGAACTGAAGAAGGGAGAAGTTATTTGTGACAAATATTAGCAAGGGATGTGCACTGTCAGATTATATTTACAGTCACAACTCTAAACTTGTTTTTTTTTTTACTAAGTTGTAACTTTGCTGCGCCAACAAATCATAAACCATCTCCTTCTAAATTGTGCCATACAACCATACAATTATTTTTTGCAAAATTAAAGGAGCTGTAACAAAACCAAACTCTTGCCTAAAAGCATGCCCAGAGAGTGAGTCCCCTTTAATAGTGAGATTTAGGCTGAAATGCAACTTCAGATTTAGTCTGAAATTCAGTGTGATGATAAGTATTTTAATGCCTCTTTCTGAAATATAAGCACATTCATAAAATTAATCTTACTAAGAATATGGTTGAGTGTGAAACAGATTTAGCTTTGAAATATGCTGAAGAAAAAATACAAATTAATAAAAAAGGTGTTAAGCATAGGCTATAATAATGTATTCTTACCCCCAAATTTTTAAAGTATTTAAGCGCTTAGCTACAACAATGCTCTTCAGTACCATGCAAAGAATGTGCTCTACATTAACCTTCACAATACGACAGACAACAGTACTTGCTGTTTCTTGGTGTTCCCATAACTGTTCATTAATGTAAGTGCTGTTAAATTTGTCCAAATGATCAAAATGGAATTTCAGTGTTATCTTTGTAATTCAGCTGTACTTTTGTTGTATCTTGTACATTCTCTGTAACCATTTCTACCTCATTTTGAAGACGCTGTACATGGAAATATTTATTTCATGTCATTTCACATGCCAGTTTAAGGAGCAATGTTTCTAATTCTTGACCTGTTAGTCTACCTCAGTAAAGACTGTTGTGTCATGCAAATGAAGATATCATACCAAAAAAAATCATTTGACTGTTTCATTTTGTTTGTGAAATTCAACAATGTTTGAGATTTGAGTGTCCTCATCTTTCAGTGAAATATATTATGATGAGACTCTAACATTTGTTGGTGTTTTCACTGGCATTTTCACCTTGAAATAAAACAAAACAGATATACAACCTAATTTTTTCATTTTGCAGTGATAGTATGATAATGATGTGTGATGTATGTCAAATCCAAGAAAATACAGCTCTTCCTCCACTTAACCTCATATTGCAACATAAGAATTATGCTGTTTTCCATATCCCATATCATGTATACAGGATATTAGTTTTGTGCCTTGGTTTCACTGATTTGGATCTAAAATATTCATCCCACAAAAGTTCTCTGGAAATCAACAACTGCACTTAACCTCAACTAAGTGAACTAATTCAAACACCAGTCACAGAATTTTGCCCCCCCATACTTTATTATATTAGCCTACATAGTTCATTCCAGTAAGCCTCATATATTTTACTTTTTCTAAATTATAAAGTAATAACACAACTATAAAATTAGCATTTCATCAAGTAAATAAACCTATTTTGCTACACCCATAGTTTTGCTTGTAAAATTGACGAGGAACCACAAGCCAATTATGTAAAGAGCCCATAAGCTCATTAGAGCATATAAACGGGGGCAGAGTGAGGATCCTGACCCTCTTCTACTGGACTCCTTCTAGTCACAGCTTTATTGTCTGGAGGGCGGAGGGCATGTGCTGGCATGTGACAGATGTCTGAAACTTTTGTGTTTTCAGTCACACTGACTCTAACCCTACAGCAATCCAAACATTTCACAGTAAAACCCTGATTCATAAAAACTGTACAGCATTAAAACTGAAGCTATGCTGCTGTTTTCATCTACTCCCTAAACAGAATTTGACACTTTACACACACATCAAACTATATTCAAACCATAGACCTGCCAGCATCATTTTTGTTAAGCCACTTTTCCTATCTGTTGACCTCACATCAGCAGCCTCTCAAACCCAGGTCTATAGTAGGTCTTAGCATAACAAACCTGAACTTTTAATTAGCTTTAAATGTCTTTTTTTTTTTTAACCTCTGAAATGCACATGACTCTGCTCCAGTAACAACCTACTCTGCTCCAGCTCACACAAGCAGCTGCAGCTGCAGCATCATATATCAAATATCACAGTGACATCTACAGGGTTGTTTTAGGAAGTACAATATCATATAACTGAAAATAATGTTTTGGTGAACAACTAATAAAAATCAGTGTCACAAAGTAATAAACAGTATATAACAAAAAGGATTATGATAACGAAAATGCATGATTATGGACCATGTCAGCACAGAGGATTAAAACACATAAAGTAAATGAACACAAATGTTTCAATTAAATCAATCATCCAGGTACAGTGTTTGTCTCAGTTTCCTTCTTGTCAATATTCTGGGCTGGTTTTAGGTTGTCTTTAAAAAACATGACATGCTATCTTATAAATATTGTTTTTCTGTTTTCACTTTATGGACAAACTTATTGTGGAGTTCACAGAGATGTTTGAATTAAGTAAAATTGTTTAATTAAACTAATGCATACTAAGCTGTGGATTCAACTAATGATTATTTCCATTATTATAATTATTTCCACAATTAATCAATTTATAGCCAAGGGACAGGGAAAGGCAAAATAAAACCAAATGACTGCAATGAGCAGGATTTTGCATTAGCACAATCAATAACACTGTATCAGCCAGTGCCAATGCAAACTTACAAACAGAATAAACAAGTAAAAGGTACTAACTACACTTATCACTTTGATATCAGCTAGTCTCTGATTTTGGCCCAGAATACTCTTCCAATTTGGGTCTGGGTCTGACTGAGGCTCAAATATGTAGATGTTTCCTCCAGCACTAATCATCTTGATATGTGCTTTCACAGTCATCAAAACCTTGTCAGAGTGGACAGAGAGGTAGAGTTTGAATTAGCACAGCCACTCACACTGTGTCAGCCACTGCCAGTTAGAAGCTAACAAACAACATAATCAATTAACTATGCTTAACTTTTATTCACCAATTTTGGTCACAATAAACTCCTCAAAAACTCCTGAGTCTGGTACTGGTCTGGTAAGGCTCAAACATGTAACTGAGTCTCTCCAACTTTTCCTCTGCTTACTTATACTGATGCGCTCTGCTGTTTCAACTGTCCAACTCGAGCAGCAGTGTTGGGTGGGGTACGAAGCCTGATCAGAAAGTAAGAGTCGATGTGCTCACAGTTCTGTGAAAACCATGTTAAACTAAATATTAATCATAGTAGAGTATTTTTACATAGTTTAAAATATGAGGAGCTTTAAGTCTCCCGAGTGTAAATCATCACATAAGATGATAGTTTGCAACGAGAAATCTATTTTCACATGCAGCTTTTGGTGAAGCTAAATTTGCAGGTTACTTCAAGAACACTTCCCTTTTTACCAGGATTAATATTTATTTGGTTTGGTTCCAATGTTGGGGCACTTTACTTTTAAAATAAGGTTTATAAAGGACAATTCATGGTTGCTTAATGTGGGTTCATTGTTGAGGTATGATGTACATTTGGACAATTGGACATAGTGTCTGTTGGACCTTTTTTGGGCCTTGGTTGGTCAAATCTGCTCTTCATTTCATGCTGCTGGCTTGAGGTAATAACTAAAATTCATTGATAAACCATGCTAACACTACCTGTGTGTGACCCACACAACCTTTTGTGAAATGGAGCTGTCTCTTTAACCTATGGAAGTTGAATTATTTCCATCAGTCCCACTAGAGGGTGTTAGATAGCTAAAAGACATTATTTGAGGCACTTCACTGAAGTCTGTTACAGTATTGTGAGTTCACAGTTCCCATGTCTGTAGACGCTATCAGGGGCAGAGGTGAACAAAAACTCCGTCCCATCAGGGCAGAGTGGCCTATGCTAAAAAAAAAGGCACCAATGAATCTGTCACATCTCATCTCTTTCATTTTAGGTGAAAGTGAATTCATTTAAATCATTCCTTCTTCAGCCAGGTAATGGAAACTACACGAAATTGAGGAGAGGGCTTGTTTTTTGAAGCCAAGGCAGACATGTCAGGACCTTGCCCTCATGCACCTTCTGTGAGCACAGTGATTAAACTGAATGAAACTGCACGTCCTTTCTGCATGTCTGCATGATGGAACAGATTTATCACAGATATTCAAAAAGCATGTGTGAGCAAAGAAACCACCACCTCACCCAGATACTTGGTCACAGCAATATTGCTAATTACATGTTATTGATTCCTTAAAGACATACAATCTCCCTCTTTATCCCTTACACACACACACACACACACACACACACACACACACACACACACACACACACACACACACACACACACTTCCTTCAATCTCCCTCTTTCCTCCACACAAACCTGCTCCCACCTCAAACAGCCTAACAGTTTACACCAATGTCCTACTTAAGCCACATCCTGCCTCTGCAACTAAGTCCTGCTGTTCAGACGGATGCAATAATGTAAGAAATCTAATGGGAAAAAACAACACAAAGCACATAGATTCTGCAGTATATTTAGAGATGCAATATGAGAATGAACAATATCTACACACATAGTCTTTGAAATTATCTAATCCTGTCACATTTTGTTCAGTTGGTCATTGTGAAAATAGTGTGAGATGCAGCCTCAAACTGTAGCTACAGAGTAAGTGATGCACTCCAAACGCATGCAGCACTGCAGGTAGGAGGCGAAGGATAAATCCATAGCAACAGACGAGCTTTTTACTGTGTGCCTGTGTTTATTGTTCTCATTTACTTTTCATCTTCTTGCTGTAGCTCCTTCTCTCCCTCTGCTTGCTGTGGGTAAGGAGGTGCTATACAGTGCACTGTACAGTCTGAGCCTATTGGGAGCATGCTGCTGACTCAGCCCAGGCCACTGCATTCATCTATCTGCACTGCAGTGCTGTCTCTGCTAACACCCCCTCCCCCCTCTTTCCCTCTTTCAGTGCACCACCTTACACACACACACACACACACACTCACATAGAGGGGGGAAAGACACATGCACAACCACACTCAAACACACACCTGCTTTTAAAGTCGTCTCAGTAATGTTGCACCATGACACACCCAACCACATTAACTCAACAACCTTATTTGAGTTTTACCAAGTGTCAACCAATGTAAAGCAGTGAATAAATAAACAGTGAATATTCTGTGATGCTGTATTTTCTTCCTGCTTCTGTCTCTGTCCCCCCTTTTGTGGCTTTCAAACATTTTCTCTGCTGTGCTTGCAACTTAAACAGGCAATTTTAAGGATTATTAGGTTGTAGCACAAACTAAATCACCTTCACTAGAACAGTCTAAACACTTCAAATGCTTCCATTTTGTCACAGTAAATGAGGAAATTAAATAAGAACTAAACTATTCAGTGGCAGACATGGTGGAGCATTTTCTGTATGATAAAATGGCAGTCATTCATTTTGTAAAACCCAAAAACGACACCAGTCAGAGGTGTAACTGGAAGGCTGCTTTATTGTTTGGAAATAGATTCGTGCTCAAATGAAGACATTCTTTCACTGATTCTCATTTAATTGTCCCATGTGGTTGTGCAACACACGTCCTCTCTCTGACTATATTAGTGGCAAGAGATAATGACAGTCAAAAGGTTGTTTTTTTTTTTTTTTCAGTTAGCCTATTTTCAGCAAAGAAAAGAAATTTATCTCAGTCATGCTACAAAAGAATGGCCTCATATACCGATTGGTAAACCAACATTTGGAAATGAACACAAGTGTAAAACAGAAGGCAAGCTGTTCTCTTACTGGCCCAAGAAGCCAGTAAACAGAACACACAGAGAGAGCACTTGTACTACATGACTCTACAAGATGTTAGTCCAGACAGTCTAATCTAGGTGGTGAGTTTTCAGTTTACAAGTTAATTTTGAACTCAATACATCATTTCTATCGTGCTCCATTTTGATTCACTCCCATGGGTTTTGAGATCCTCATTGCTGATTTTATTGACAGACTAAATAGGAAGCTAAAAAGGCACGTGCCGTTAAGAGATATTGCACCATAAACAAATACACAGACAGTTAAGACAACTAACCCTTAAATCATTATATATATCATATTCAAAGTGACAGCAAAATTAAAGATCAACTCCAAACTGCAGCAGTGTGTTAAGTGGAAACATGGATCAGGGACAGAGCTGAAACGAGCAAAACGTTGTCACACAAAGTGAGTTGTGGCTCATACTGGGGCACACTGGTTAACCAGCAGTTGCCTGCACACATGCTATGAGCATGTGTGCGTGTCTGTGTGTGTCTCTGTGTGTGTATGTGTGTCTGTCTGCATCTTTATATCTTTGCGTGTGAAATATAGGAAACTAGGGGCAAGACATCTTCACACATGTACAAAAGGGTTTGCTGGTAGTGCAATCCTCTCACCAAAGCAGGCTCCACAATTCTCAGAAGCAGCCAGTACAAGTACAACACCATGCATTGTACGCTGGTACCCAGTATGCAGAAATCCTGGGCAGGCCAGAGATTTGGTTATTCTCTGAACATACCACACAAAGAAAGAAGCATGATCAGTTACACTCTGTGGTTCTGGTTTCACCTCAATGCAAGGAGTGGACAGGAGAGTTGAGTGACAGACATTGTTCTAATGTATATATACTATATATATATATATGAAAGAATATATATATAATATATATGTAATATAGCTCTGCATACGTACGTATTGATTTATACAGTTTTAAATACAATTTCTGCTTTTTAACATAGATTCTTTTAGCTTTCTCCCCTCTTTTTTGTGAAAAGTGACTCAAAAAATCTACTCCATCTAACAAATGTGTCACAGTCTAACAAGTGTGACAAGGGGTGTCAGCTGGAAGCCATTCTATTTATGTTTATTAATATTTAGTGTTAGATTAATAGCTGTAGTTTTTTAAGTAATCCTGTATTTACAAAAAACTACACATGCCGTTAAAATAAAATAATATATTACATTATTTATAGTTTCTTAAAAAGTCCATTCTTAGCTTTTGCAGTTTGTGCCGTATAGAACATAGCCTAAACTGTATTTATTCTATTTTATTTTTTTCCCAAATGGATGTATATATGTATGTGTATGCCTATTTTTTAGGCTTCTTTCTGTAATTCATATCTGTATATCCGTGGTGATCTTGGAGAAAATGGACGGCAGTAGCTTTTATGCGTATCATTCAGAGTTTTATTTGGTTCAAGTTAACACCCACACTGATTTTGGAGATCTCATGCAGCAACTGGACCGTAGAACTCAAGAACGGATGAGGGAGTTTTATAAACAGGTAGTGACATCACTGCACAACAGGAAGTGCAAAAGCTCTGGTGTGGTGCTTAGGCTCACAGTACCATAAGAATGCATCCAGTGCTCTGTTGGTTATTTGGTATTTGTTATGCAGTAGAGCAATATGAGGAGAAAAATGGCAAATGAGACGCTCAGAGCACTTGTTGCTTAATACTGAAATGTGGGCCTATCTACTGAGCATGACACTTCTGCTTCCAAGGGAATTAAGTGTGCTGCTCAAACCAACGTATCCCAATGCACTTTCATGACATCTCCTCACAGTGTTTCCTGTATCTGTGATTGCTATCGGGGTGAATATTATCATAATTTTGTTTATTGACATTAATTGAGACCAGACTACTGTCTATAATGACTTAACCACAAATGTAATCCGCTATCAATATAAACGCCGCCATTGCAAGCGAGCGAAATGTTGCTGTTTCACTGAGATGCTTCTAGCCCTATAATTCTAAGCGTCATAAGCAGAAGCGCTAAACTGGCCCCTGACCGGATGGCTGCCAGGACATGGCAGCCAGCCGAGATCATTGTCCATCAACATGGCAAAAAACATAAAAGAGTCAAACATGATTTCATAAATACTCCCATCACATTCACTTGCATTTTGTTGCAGAGCTCATAATAGTACATCTATAATATCTCCTGAGAAAAAGGGATGAATTTTTCAAGCATTGCATACATTTCTAGGGTCTCTCTGTCTAATAATGACAGCGAAAAAACAGAATGGGCAGGGCATACTTCACCCAATCCCACTCCATGGACAAAGGGCAACAAGGGATAACAAGGCAGATCTCTTTGGCTTCTCCACACACAATGCTCTCATCACCCATTCATCATTTTCTGCTTCTTGTTAAAATGGGATACAACTAACAACCAACATTATGTTCCAGCACAAGACCATTTCCTTCGACATCATCTCAGGCGTGACAGTGTAAAATAAGATCCATCACCAACCAAAACATTAAAATTACATTAGGGAAAAAAAACACAAAAAAACACACAGTCACATGTAAATACATGGCATCAAATGATGTAAGTTGGACAATAATCAAAACTCTTCTCAGCCCTTTCAGAAAGGTCTAACCATCCATAGAGAAACATCAGAAATAGAAAGGAGTTTGCCATACCTGTGAAATCCCCAAAAACCACTCACAACCAATAGTAGGACTCCCAAAGTGCCCGCTCACACAAAACTAAAGGCAGATGGTATGGAACATTACATAGGTGCATACAAATTATAAATATAAGCTTTTCAGTTTCAAAGAGTTGCGCCTTTGAAAACGTTTCAGTCCAAATTAACAAACATTTCAATCCCAAGATAAACACAGACATCCATTTCTACATCTTACACACTCAAAATCTCCAGAGCAGCAAATAATTGTTTGGATTTCACCCACTGATCCACTATGGTGGTATTATTTACCAACATATTCCATTCTTCCGTCTATAGAGGCAACAATTTAAACATAGTCATTTGAAATGTGTTGAGTAATGAGTTAAAAATTCGGATCCATTTTAGATTATCAACCCTCATATCACTTATCCTTGTTAAACAAATTACTCTGAACTCTCAACTTTCCAATTTTGACAATGTCTCGATCTTACAGTCGAGCCACTGGTGTGGTCTGAGTATTAGTGTCTTGTGGACTATGATAATTCATGCAAGATTTCTGATCAAAACATGCCATCATGCAAGTCATTTCTATGCATTGAACAAGCACAATTATTTATGTATTTGTTTGGAAATCTTTCTGAGTAAATGTAAGCCCTTGGCCCTAGTTGACCCCATAATAAACAGACCCTTAACCAATTGGTGTGAAAGCCCATGTAAAAAAAAGCATTTTTGATGTGGGTATAACAAAGATAAAATGAGTAGAAGAGTTAAGTGATATGGGCAAAATGTTGAATATTGTTCTTTTTTTTTTATCTGTTTGCATTTTTGCTGCTCAAATTAACAATTTCTAGCTTTTAATAAAACAAAAAAAGTACTTCCAACGCTCTCTGTAATTTGTGTCTTTCACTCACCACTCATCCTTCTATTTGTTCTTTAGAGTGAGCGTGTCATTTTCTCCTGTATACATTTCAATACTGAATGACACAGAACTAAGAGGACAATCCTTCAGCATCAAGCAGCATCCTTGTTTTTTCTTCACAACACTTCCATAGGAATCCATTACTTGCATCCAGGCGCCGGTTTCCTCTAGTGTTTTTTCATTCCACCTCTTGGTGTAGAGTTTCATGTCTTATCTGTAGACCAGTGGCAAGTGAGCATCAGACATTTTCGTGTCTGTTTATCATTCCCTTTTGTTAAGATCAGTAAGTCTAAATACAACAATGTCACACAGTATGCTGATTATGTTTGGTTTGACTGAAGTTCAAGAGTCTTCAAGCTGTAACAGACCAAGCGGCTTCCCTCTGCATCAATATAAGAATGAAGTCTGTAAACAAAATTACTGAATATTATTTTTTCTGACTTGCAAATGAAATAATCTGTACATCTGTGTGGGTGAGTTTCCTCTCGCTTTGCTTGAAGTTACATTATTATAATTTTTAGTGTTATTACTGTGATTATTAATCCAACGCTCTAACATTTAGATTCCCTGATGTCTTTTTGGTTTCTTCCTTTCTCTTTCCTACCTCCCTTGCCCTCATTGTTGTCATCCTGTTTCTCCTTGTCAGGTTTGGTTACACTGTCATAGGAGGGCAGGGAGGCAGTTGAGGGAGTGCCCTCCTTTTTTTCTTGTTCCTGATTGTTTCCGCCATTTTCCACTTTGTTATTCGCTGGTTTGCGCTTACAGACAAAGCCCCGCCTAGCCAGGTAGGAACGGTAGGCCCTTTGAATGATTCTGGCAGACACATCCTCCTGCTTGCGTCTCAGAGTGGTGGTGATTGGCTCATAAGAGACCTTGGAGGGATTCGCCGCCACAAAACGCTCCTCCATTTGTTGCCTCAACATGTCCAGCTCGCCACTGTCACCCAGCACACGCTTGGTGAAAGCAAAGAGGATGTCCAGGCAGTGGATGCGGTCACCACTCACCATAGGCATGTCCATGGCGATCAGTTCAATGGTGTTGGGCTTGGGAACACGGAGTGGGTGTTCAAGTGCATCAGCAAAGTCAGACAGCTTGGCATAGGTGATGAACTGGGAGGCATCAGGGTCAAACTTCTCCCAAATCTCATAAAAGGTCTCAAAGTCATCCTCGCTGAGTGGGTCAGCACTCTCCTCTGTGGCCACGCTGAAGTTCTCCAGGATGATGGCGATGTACATGTTGACCACAATTAGGAAAGAAATGATGATGTACATAACAAAGAAGAAGATGCCCACAGACGGGTTTCCACAGTCTCCTGTAGCAGGGGTGCCGGGATTCTCCAACAAGGGGTTGCAGTCTGGAGGGTAGTTCAGGATGGGCAGCAGCAGGCCGTCCCATCCAGCAGACGTGGTGATCATAAACAGGATGATCATACTGTTGCCAAAGGTCTCAAAGTTGTACATGTCGTCAATTCCAGCCCCATGTTTTACATAACCAAAATTGGACATGCCAAAGATGGAGAAAATGAACATAACCAGGAAAAGTAGCAGGCCAATGTTGAACAAGGCAGGAAGGGACATCATGAGGGCAAACAGCAGAGTTCTGATTCCTTTGGCGCCTTTGATGAGACGCAGAATTCGGCCAATACGAGCCAAACGAATCACCCTGAAGAGTGTTGGCGACACAAAGTACTTCTCAATCAGGTCAGCCAGAAACATACCTGAAATTCAAAGAGAGCAAACACAGATTCAACATATGTTTGGTTAAGCTACAGGGGGCGTTATTAAATATTATTATTATTATTATTATTATTATTATTATTATTATTATTATTATTATTATTATTATTATTATTATTATTATTATTATTATTATTGAAACACTGCCAAATGATTTCTTTACTTAATGCACATTCAAGTATTTTGCCTAGAAGTTTGATAAACCAAAGAACACAGTTACTGTTTTCTTGGTAATTGTTTTTCTGTACAAAGTCGGTGCGATGAAAACTTTTCAGTCTTATTCTTATTATTATTACTATTATTCTGTACCTCCAATCATTCATAACAAAATGTGAAATTATTCATTATTTACTATTATTTATGTTACACTTCTATCTAACTTTATTTTTTTTATTTTTATACAAAGTTAATAAGTTGTCTTTTTTATGTATTGACATATTCAGGTACATTTTTGACTGGTGCAAATAGTAATAGTTTAGTGCTGTGAGCAACAAAGTTGAAATTAAATTTGCCTCCACAGGGGAGGGAGTGAAAATTCAGAAACATATCTTAAACTAAAACAAATGCAGTAGCTTCATACCCCTTGTTATATGGGCAGGATCTGAGCTATTTCCAGTCAAGCTGTGCAACCCCATTCATAGATAACCCTTTTGAATACTTGCCCACAATAGAAAGGATGACCACAACCACATCAAAGATGTTCCAGCCGTTGGTGAAGTAGTAGTGACGCAGTGCAAAGAGCTTCAGTAAGAACTCGCCAGTGAAGATCACAATGAAGATGAAGTTGACCCAGTAAAGTACAACCTCAGTCTCCTCTGACTGATCATCTGTCTCCACCATCATGGTGACCATGTTGAGGCAGATGAGCATCATGATGGAGATGTCAAACACCTGCTGCGTCACAAAGTCAAACACCATCCCTTGGATATTGTTCTGAGGAGAGAGGAAAGAAAATGTGAGACAAATGTATCTATTTTATAGATATATTTATATAATTTGTTTTTAGAAAGTTACAATTCCAACCCTGCTTGGTGACAAGTATGCAAAAACAATGTTTACCTGAGGCCTGGGGATTGGTTTTTGTGGCTTCTTTGACCCTAGTTTCTTCATGGCATTGTAGTATTTCTTCTGCTCTTCAGTCATGAAGATATCCTGACCTCCAAAGTAAAGGGAAAAGAACAATTTGGTTACAATCTGCAAGAATTTTGACCTTTTGTTCTAGTCCTAACCCAAACATAGTTTTTAGCAAAAAAAAAAAAAAAAAGCTAATTTGACTTTGTTGTGACAGTGACAAAGTAACAATATCTCTCTCTGGTGAAATACACTTAATCACTGTCTTGCTCCCTCATGTCTGTATGGTAAATATGAAGCAACTGCTAGCGGTTAAGTAGCTTAGCTTAGTATAAACACTGAGGGGAAACAACAAGCCTTGCTTGTTAAAAGTTACAAAATCTTCCAAGGAGCTCCATCTTCAACTCTTCCTTCCTTGCTATGCTAATAGGCTGTTATAGTGCTATAGTTTCATATTTAATGGACAGAGATGAGAGTAGCATTGATGCTTCATCTAACTAAAATCTAGAAATATGGAAATTTTCCAAAATGGTAAATTATTATTATTATTAGGTAGCATGTACTGAGAAGGTGAAGGTGAGAAAAATAAATCTTATCTTTTTCTTTTGTTGGTTGAAGTTATCAATGATGACACCAATGAAGAGGTTTAAGGTGAAGAAGGAGCCGAAGATGATAAAGATGACAAAGTAGATGTACATGTATAAGTTGTCTTCGTAGAGAGGCTGGTCCTCCACCTGTGAAGTGTTAAAAGTAAAAATATGTACAACAGTCGACTGCACATTGATCTGGTCAGGCAGCAAAAAACTACAAATCCCTTACCTTTCTGGAATCTATTGCTGCATACATAATGTCCATCCAGCCTTTGAATGTTGCCTGTTAAATGGGTAGAGCGAGTGTGTGAGAAAACCTTTTAACAATGGAAAAGAGAAACAAATTAGAAGGAACAGCGAGAGTTTCTCACCACTTGCAGGAGTGCCAGGTATCCAGCACCCACGTTGTCAAAATTGATCTTGACATTTTTCCATCTGACTTCAGTGAAGTTTGCATTAATGAGTGCAAAACACTCAGTTTTGTTGTTGACATCATCAGGGTGGAAGTTCTCCTCTGCTGTACCATTGTAACAGTAGTAATACTTTCCAGCAAACAGGTTGACCCCCATGATGCTGAAGATGAGCCAGAAGATGAGACACACCAGCAGCACATTCATGATGGAGGGAATTGCACCCACCAAGGCATTCACCACAACCTGAGGAGTACAGCAAGGAAATAGAGCCACTGTAACTTAGCAATCACACACTATGTGTGCTGCGTGAAGATGTTCACACATAAAACATACACATACAGAAATGCACATTCTTTTCTTCCATTACAGTCTCTACTGGTTTTATCTGACTTCTTGACACAAAATGAAGCCCATAACAATAAAACACAAGGGGGTGTAACAATGCTGTCAGCTGACACTTTGGCTCATGACACAAACATTATATGTCTAACAAAACTGGAGTGAACTGGAATTGTGATATTGTGTCCAACTGTGATTCAGTTTCTCTTTTTTTATTCTTAACAGGAAGTCATTTATAAAACATAGATTTTATTATCTGTTAAACTAAAAATGTAAATCTCTAAAATGACTGAACTTGGTTTTCCACCGGTGTTAACATGATGCAATTGAAGTTCTGGTGTAGGACAAGGCCATTTTTAAGGCTATAAGCTTGTCACTGCACTGACAGCATAAATTGTGCCCTTTTACATTCAATTATAATTGATTACACTGAAAACCATTTTCAGCTTCACATCCACATCATCACATTTCATATTGTTACACCCCTCTAAAATGCATTTATTCTTCACCTAGATATCCAGATATTAGGATTGTATAGATGAATGAATCATACACTATCATAACTTTATTTTTGTTAACATTATTTTTTATTTAACATAAAGAAAGCACATATTGCTGAGTAAACCAAAACAATGGCTATGGTAATATTGACAAAGGATTGTCCTGAAAAGTGTTAAATATATGAATGAGCGTACAAGTGTGTACAACTTAACTGCACCAAAGCAGTGTGGGCATGTTGGAGGAGATAAAGCTATTAGCTTCAGGAGGGTGACATATGAATGTGCATTTACAAACAAAGAGGTGCAATGATAACAGAAAGCCAAATAAACCAAAACTATATAGGCAAACATCAAATGTTAAAACTCTCTATGCTTTTGTTTTTATTCTAAAGTCCTGCCTAACATAATATAGAGATAATGCATTCATATAACTATTGCAAAATGGTGATCATGAAAATCATGGTGAGGAATTTCACTGAGGAATAGTGAGCAAGGATGGCTGGGGAAAGGGGAGTATGCAACCAGAAGTTTGTTGATCTTCCAGTGTGACAATGCCAAAGCCAAACTGTGATAAGATCAGATAACAGGACACTTGTGGCAGAGCGACAGAGGATGTCGAGCCTAGACACTGACAAGACTTTTTTTTTTTTTTTATTATTATTGCCCAGCAACAACCAGAGGCTGATCCAACCCATCACACATTAAAGTCATGATCAGAAGTAAAGATCAGAAAATACAGGTCTGAGGTAAACTCAGGACAGAGGCCTCCTGGGTCAAATTGTATCAGAACTACTGACAATGAAACTCTTCAGTTTTAAGGACAGACTCAATTCAAGCTCAGAAACTCTCTTCACAGGTGTTGGTTTGCTTACTCAAATTGTATAACTTCAGTCTACATCGACCCCATCCTGTGGCTCAGTTTAAACATGCGTTGTGTGATGGTTCATACCAACCTCTTGTTGTTCTCTAAGCTGAATACCTCAGAGTTGAGTTATTATTATAATGTGTTGCATCATTCAGGTCAAAATCTGTGTTTTTGTCTAGTCTTTCATTAGGATAGGGATAGATTGTTATGTTCTTTTGTTGCCCTTTTAATGGATAACTCATTGCAAATTGCCTTAACATAGCACTAACTTTATAGTATATGAAATGAAATATGATGAATCAAATCAGATGTATTAATGACCATCTGAGATGATCGGTATTCATGCAAAAAAGCATTTCTTTGATAAAAGGGGTTACCTGAAAAAATTCCCCTTACAGACATTTTTAAAAAAAGATTTCTATATTGCCATCTCTAGCATGCGTTGATGCTTTTATTTTATCGGCATGCAGAAAGGACCAGCTGCCTGGTATCTTAGGTCTTACCCTCATCCCTTCAAAACGTGACAGGGCCCTGAGGGGTCTCAAGGCCCTCAGTGTCCTGAGTGATTTAATCGGGCCTAGATCGGAGAAGCCCAACGCATTTGCTATAAGGCTGACTATAGACACCTACACAGATAGGGACAGAAGGAGAGGGAAAGACAGAGGCAAGGGAAGAGAGGACCCACATAGTTAGAGGGGATATAGAGAGAAAGATGGGCCCTATATATACTGTAAGGATGGCTGAATGGTTATATACAGATATATATAAGTACATATATAGTTTTTATATATGTAAATATATGTATCTATATAACATGAGGTTAAACAGGGGTTGTTACAATATGCAAAGGTCAATAAAGTGTACCCAAGTTTTCATTTTTCCTTTTTTTTGTGTTTGTTTGCTTATGTTTGTGTTTGGTTTAGTTTGGCAAGCCAGTCTAGCATGATAACCAGCTTAACAGCACAGTGAGCACACCTGGAAAGAAACTTGTGGTTGACACAGTGAGAGGGAGAGAAGATAAAGAGTCAAACAAAGGGAAAAAATTAGAGGAGAGATGTATTCACAAACACTAAATCAATGTGACACAATAATATACACACAGTACACAGTACAAAACAGTACAGCTTCCACACCAGAGAGCGTCTTACTTAAAGAGGGGAGAGAAAACGCAAAACGTTGAGGACAACTTTCAGGGTTAGAAGAGAGAGGATAACCTGTGAAAGTAGGAGTCCCAACACAGCACACAAGCCTTACCCTGGACCCTTAAACACCGACCCCTCAGTCCCTCTCGACAGTTGCACAATGTCTCTCTTAGCTTAAAGAGAGACACAGTTATAGGCACCTGCTGTGAGAGAGAGGACAGGTCAATATTAGGGTAGAGGTATGCATGGAAATAATTTTTTTTACAACACATAGGCCACTTTTGAATCAATTGAGATTTATCAGAGGTTTTCCACTGCAGAATAAGAAAGGGGTTTGATAAGCACTGGATGCACACATTACCTGGTGAATTTGACGCTTCTCTCCTCGCTCATAAATTATAGCTATAATTAAACGGAGTGTGGCCCTGCTCAATATCACTTAACTGTTCAAATGAATCCTGTCCATTTTAGCCTAATTTTTATTTTGACTAATTCATTTGAAAACAGAAATGTTTATATTTAAGAACCAACTGCAGCAAAAGTCAGTATGTCCTTCAATAGTGAGATTACATAAAAACTTATCTCCACCACACTTTTTGTACAGCCCCATAACAGCACACTCTCACTTCTGTGTTTCGCTGTTGGTGCACCACACCCTCTGTTTGGGTTAGGCTGTGGTGTTCACAGGTTATTTTATAACCTTCTTCAGCCAGTAAGCAAATGAAATTACAGGTGAACTCATTTTGTTGCACTGAATTTAAGAATAATATTTTTGCTCATCATTTTGATTCATATTTCATATTGCACAGGGGTGTAAAGCAGCAAAGGGAATATATGACAGGAATTACCCAAGAGTTTGGTCATCAACAACTATACATTGTAAGATTCTCAGTATTACTGGTTGTAGGGTTATTGCACTGACTTGCACTATATTTGCCTTTTCTACGTTCTACCCAAACTTTGTATATTCATACATACACATGCACATACACACACATACAGATACACATACACATACACATACACATACACACATCTCAAAAATCTAAGAGAATGAGAATATGTGAGAACATATGACAAACACACATTTTCGTTCTACTGGTAGAAATGTCCAAGGATAGCATTGTCATTTGGTCATTTCCTTTGTCCTTTCCAATTTCTTAATCAACAGTGTCCACTCAGGACTATTTCTTTTCATATTGTGTGATCAAAATTTACAAATTGTAACTATTACAGTCGACACATAAGGTTTGATACGTTTAGCTGTACATGAGAATGTAGCCAACATTTTGAGACCAAATTAGCTGTAAGCACAAAAAGACATGGCATGACACAAATTCACAGTTTATACAGTCACAGGCAGTAGAAGTTATTGACAAAAAGCAAATTAGGGGTCTGCCTCAAAACCCACACTCACAGTCTGAGGCAAGTGTGAGCCACGTTTGAGAAATTAAAGTTTACAGAGTTTACACCAGCCCAACTGTTACTGGTTGCAGGCCTGTGAGATTATTTTTGATAATCAATCAATTGATAATTGATAATCAATCAATTGATAATTGATTATCAATCAATTATGTTTGATAATTATCAACAGGCATAGATGTAGAAAGACATAGAGGTTTGTAACATGCTGTGTTTGATGATCTATTCTTCTTCATGAGGCTGATAAAAATAATGTTGAACTGACATTGTAAAAATTTATATTAAATAAAAGATATTAAGTTGATCTGATATATTTGTTCATTTGCAGGAACTGACATGAATTTATCGTGCCATGTATGTGTGTGAGCTACAGGATTTCTCCATCAATCAGACATATCCCAGTGAGCTCTGATAAACTGCCACACACTTATGGTCTTAATGCGCTGTTTGGCACTGTGGCAGTTACCAGAGATTCATCATACGAGTAGACACTTGACGACTGCCAAATACCACAGGAGTGGGTTTAAAGACAAGCTTTAAAAAACAGCAGGAACATTTCTGAGAGAAAAAACAAACTTGAAACATCCAATTGGGATGGAAAGAATAGAAAAAATATAAAATTTATGTGTGTGAGATGGGTTTTTTTCTTTTCTAAAAAGTCAAAATATACATTAACAAAAAGCTGAAACTTGTTTTGTCCTACTGTAGTATGTTATGTTGTGTTACTTTATTTGTCTCATTCTACCAAACAATGAAAAAAATCATTCTGAACTTAAATAATTTCTTACATGAATGACAATAGTATAATATATGAA
This sequence comes from Rachycentron canadum, assembly GCA_038496675.1. NCBI lineage: Eukaryota > Metazoa > Chordata > Actinopteri > Carangiformes > Rachycentridae > Rachycentron > Rachycentron canadum. The sequence continues at coordinate 10,521,514 of CM076649.1, read as the reverse complement.
GACAACATGAAATGAGATCTTTAAGTTCCTTTCACTTTATGGAAAAGGTAAATATTTCATGATGACCTTATGGTTATCACACCATGATTTTCCACACCTTTAAAGTTGCTCGTGATTCATTAGAACTTAAGTCTGCCATGTTGCCGGCCTCTTTGCCTTGCTGCCATTGAGACTGTCACATGCAAATAAAAAAACAAGTGTGAGGAAGCAGCTTCAGCTAGCTTGCTAAGGAGCCTACTTCGTTGAAGGCTTTTAAGCATGTAATGTATATTTTACTTTTTCAACTTCAGACTCAGGGAGAAATTTGAGTGAGAAACTCATAACACACAAATGGTAGAAAAGTACAAACTATATGTCAGTAAAAGTAAATGGATTGGATAAAAGGAATGAATGACTCAGCAGTCTAAAGCTAGACAAGAGCTCTAAAATACAGTATACCAGGGTTTATAGATATTTACTGTGTCAGGGTTGCTCTGCTGCTGTCTCAGGGCCCAAAACTTCCAGTGCCAGCCTGGTAATGGTAGGCTATGACACTGATGCAGAGCGCTGAGAAGAAGACATAGCTCATCACCAGTAATCATCACATATATATATGTTAACTTTTACTGGTGTTTCTATACCATACTGACTCCGTACCAAAGCTAAACCTTCTTCCCACCCATTCGCAACAGTAGCATTTAATGTTAGAGCATTCAGCAGCCTGCAGCCTGTGGAAGTGGTCCACAAGCCTGGATATCACATAGGACATATATAAAATGTGTCTCTCAGCTGTGATCTATTAATATTTGAGATACATTAACATTATATTTACTTCAAATGTATCAAAAACAATACAGAGCAGTGTTATTTCAAGGAACAGATCATGTTTTTGAGACACTGGCCCCTTTGGTCCTCTATTGTTGTATGAAAATACAGGATACACAAAAAAGCATCCACAGTTCCTCAGTTGACAACTTGCTCTCAACAGCTAGGCTAATAAAATAAAATAAGCATGATTAAAATCTGATGATCATTTTTGAGATCAAAGGCTATCAGGCATCTATTGTGTAACCTGGACATTTGTTAAGACTAGTGCCATCACTTAGAGAAAGTGTGGCAAACTGAAGCCTGGGCATCAAATGGAAATCTGTAGGAGTCAGTAAATGATTTTTTTCGAGAGTCAAAGACAGTATTATACACAGTATTTCTTTTTGAAATGATTTTCGAATTAATTTTTTTTTAAATTTTGTACAATCCTGCTTAATGGTTAAGTTGACCAATGAGGTAATCTCTCAAACCCACGTATTCCTCTAATGTTGCAGTTTTAAAGCATAATCATCAGAAGCTGAACCAAATAACAATAACAAGAAACAACAACATAAAAATAGTATAAAAATGTACTTACATCCACAATGAAGAAGTCTAACCAACACCAGGCATTAGTGAAGTACTTGACAAAGCCGTAGGCCACCCATTTCAGCAACATCTCCAGAATGAAGATATAGGTGAAAACCCGATCAGCATACTCGAGAATGATGCGAACCGTCTTCCTCTGCTCTATGTACACATCCTCAAAGGCCTAAAGAGCAGCAGACAAACATCACACAGGCAATGGCTTCAGTGAGTTTTCTTTCAGCAATATTCACAACTGATACATTAGCCATCAAGTAAACTGTGAGGTAACCCACACCTTATGTATTTTTGTTTAATGTTTGATTTCTTTTAAACAATTAAAAATGACATGAAATCCATTTTGACATGTATTGATACACTTTTTTAATTAAATTAAGAATGACAGACTTTTGTGGCTGTTTGTTCTTCAAAATCATCTTTACTGCTGTCATATTTTTTCCATAGATCCATGTATATATTCTTCAGCACATAAGTGTTTTGATTTGGCCAGAGGCCTCCCCCCTTGCAGAAAGCTGCAAACCTAAGCTGGATTCTGTTGGTTGAAAGGTTGGTGCATAACAGCACTTTGCTGTCCATTATCAACAATCATATCAAGCAGCTGCAGAAAAAAAGCAGGAGTTGATCTTGCTTGCTCAATAACTTTCTCTAAATGAATATCATGTTGTTTTCATTATTCTCTCAATTTCTCCTCTCAGTTGTTATTCACACGTTGTCTCCTAAAATTTTCATAGTGTACACCAAATTCTAACTTTGACACGTGCTTCCTACTAAAAATGAGTGATGGCATTAGTATGTTGTTTATGGGAGTAGAGATAAGTCAGAACACACTTCAGCGTGTACATGTGCAGTCTTACCAGGGCTCCGCTGCTGAGCAGAATCATGAAGATGATGAGGGTTTCAAACCAGTTGTGTTCTACAATCAGGTAGCAGGTCTTCCTCAGGAACCACCAGTGTTTCCCCCAGCCGTAAGTGATTGGAACATCACAACACTTGTATTTGGCCACACATTCTGCATGACAATAAAAACACAACTGTTGATATACACAGTTGTATACTACAATGGATTTTTCATTTTTACTGTTGGTTATTGTCTTCTACCACAAAGCCAGATAAAGAAAATACTACCTACCATCTGTCCAGCAGGGTTCTGGGTCAAGGTACTCCTCCACTACCTCCACCACTGCCACCTCCTCCACATCAGGCTTGATGTCTATTGTGCTGCCCTCAGATGAACTGGTGTCATCCAGCTAGGACAAGCACAGGGAGCAAAGAGATTATTTCAACCTCTAAATTTCTCTAAATGAGATGGACAGAGCACAGAAGGGGGGAAATAGCCATGACATTCATTCCCCTTTGGATGTATATGTATGACATTTTTTATTGCTAGAGGTTTTACATGTTGTATCCATGTAATGTGGCCAATTCTCCATCTGCACTATTAATAGATGCAACAGGAAGTTCTTAAACTTGAGCAGTGGTCGATTGCACTGGTAACGATAAACATTGTTACATGTTCAAATAACGATTCTTAATGTATTTGTGATAAAAGAACAAATGCTTTATGCATGTACGTACACATTCGAGCAAAAGATATGATCACTTGCATATAGAATTCATGCCAATGATATATTTATATTTAATTTCACATGTTAGACTAAGATTTGCTCTGAATATGAATTTCAGAGTTCTGATGTATAGCACAGAGGAACATCAATTCTCTCATTGTAAGACATTAAACCCTGCCTGTACCATAAATCATGTCATATCTCAACAATAGGTCAAGGTGAGGCAGGGCACTCTAGTAAAACACCACCAGCCTTGGTGTAACAAAGTATATACACACTTGCGCACATGAAGACACTCAGCCAATTCACCAGAGAATGATACTGCACTTTATAATCTTAAGTCGTCAGCACAAGACTGCATTCGCTCTCTCTTCATCTCCCTCTCATTTCTCTCTCTCAACCAAACAGCCAGATGGATCCCTGCTTTGATTGGCTGCTAGCAGCCCTGTCTGTGTCTACTCCCTGCAGTGTACCCTGTGGCTGGCTGTGGTGCAGGAAAAAACTGTTGTGTAGTTGGTTGAGGGAGCCCTGTTGAATATAGACTTGGTGCAGGTACAGTAGTGAGGCTGCTGCGTTATCTCCTTGCTTCCTATGAAAAAACCAGGTCAAGGTGACCCACACGTCAGACTTTTCCACAAGCTTGTGGGTCTGGCATACCCTTCTCCCACGGCCATACTATACAGTAGACAGTATGTTTCTTTGCCCTGTTTTCTCACACTCTGTGTCTGTCTGTCTGTCTACAGGGTCAGCACTAAGGCTCAGTGTTACAGCTGCCATGTCTAAATGGATGTTCTGAAATGTCAGGTAAACTAAATGTCTTCCATGTGGCAGCTCAGACAAGCTCTGCTAAATGGATCAAAGGATGCCACATAGGCACGCACAGAAAAGCACACATGCACTCTGACTTAGTAGATGATTTAAATCAACTTTTTGGTTAACATAACAGTGTCCTGGCATTAGCTTTGTCCTTGTTAACATGAAATTTTTGTTGATTTAGATGCTACATTTTGTACTTGTAAGTAGGGTTTAAAACACAAGGATTATTAATAAACAAGATCCTTCCATCAAGAAAGAATTCACCCAAAATATTATCTAACACTAAAGAAAGGCCAGCACCACTGACATCTCTCTTCCATTCCCACACTCTTACTAGTCCTTCCTACTCACATCTTTGCTGTTCTCCACATCCGATTCGCTGCTGAAGTCTTCTGTATTGAGGTTTTCAAAGTCCGACTCGCCAACAGCGATAGGAACACAGACAGTGAGGTTGGGGTTGTGGATGAAGGACATGTAATCCTCATCAATCATATACTTTCCCACACTGCTCCCAATGCCGCTGGTGGTGCCATTGCCATTTTTAGCATAGTCTAGTTCACGGTTGATGTCCACTGTGTGGTTTGCAATGCAGTTGAGTTTCTTCTCATACATTTCATCCAGAGGCTTCTGTTCATCCTCTATAGGCTGCTTGTCAGCATGAAAAAATAGCAGGGAAAAAGGGCTATTAGAAAGCCAACTATGTGACCAAGACACACATTCATTTGACAACAATTACAGTTCAAATCATTCATATAGATCTTCAATTATATAGTACCTTTTTGAGCACTGTGGCCACGAAGACCCGCATGTTGGCCTTGAACCAGGCAATCCCTCTCTTAATGCGGGCTACCGCAAGTTGGAGGTTGTTGGGCTCCCCATCATCATCTGTGGCAGCAAGGTTGTCTGCACTAAATGAGCTCAGCAGCAAGGCCAGGAACAGGTTCAGCACCTAAAAAAAGTACCACAAACGCTAGAACACCAATGCACTCATAGTAAATGAATGGTTCTCTATTGGGAGACTATTGTTCAGTGGCATCTACACTGTGAGATCTTTCTCTTTTCTTACCACCAGGTTTCCGATGACCATGACCATCATGAAGACAATGAGACACATGGTCTGTCCAGCTACCTCCATGCAGTCCCACATGGTCTCAATCCACTCCCCACACAACACTCTGAACACAATCAGGAAGGAGTGGAAGAAGTCATTCATGTGCCAGCGAGGTAGCTCACAGTTCTCCGCGATCTTACACACACAGTCCTTGTAGCTTTTGCCAAACAGCTGCATGCCCACCACGGCAAAGATGAAGACAATGATGGCCAGCACCAGGGTCAGATTACCCAGAGCTCCCACTGAGTTACCAATGATCTTGATCAGCATGTTGAGGGTGGGCCACGATTTGGCCAGTTTGAACACTCTTAACTACAAGAGAAACAGGAAACATGACTATTATTATATTTTGTATTATAGTTTTATGATAATGGAAATTGACTGTTTTAATTACACTGTACATGCAAAGCCCAACCAAAATTAGCAGTAGCTGTAGACTCACTTTATACTGTCTTTCTTAAATTTCATTGTCTGTATTAACAAACTAAAACAATGTGTTATTGATACAACATACAGACCAAAAGAGGGTTAAGTCAAATAAACAACACAGTACTAGATAGTTTACTAGTTGAGAAGTAAGTAAGTCTTTTAAGCCAGACGTGGTCTGTGCATGATGGCCAGAAGGTCAACAACTACAGACATTTGTGTCTATTCTTTTCCACTTACCAATCGGAAAGACCTGAGCACTGACAGACCTTCCACATCAGCCAGTCCCAGCTCAACTAAACTCAGAGTCACGATGAAGCCATCAAAGCAGTTCCAGCCTTCCTGAAAGTAGTAGTAGGGATCCATGGCAATCAGCTTGGCAAACATCTCCCCAGCAAAGATGCCTGTGAAAACCTGTAGACCCACACAGAATATCCCATAAAGTTTATGGGTCTTGTTTACACAGATGAAAAAAACACTTGTCTTTCAGGGCTTCCATACATTAGGTTGCTTCAAAAATGGGATTGGGATTGAAACATCACATAAAATTGTGTGATGTATTTTTTGGTGATAGAAGATAACAGGGGAGCATAGACTCAATGAATGAATGCACCTTGTAGTGTAGCGTGACGTCATGATACACTGCTTTCCAGGAAGTAACAGTAGCAGAAACAGATGATTTCAGTTTCATTTCTGTAGTAAATCTTTAAATTACTATAAAAAATTCAATAAAATTCTTTATTCTAGATCTTTTAGGGAAAATTTGGGAATAAGAAAGGGGTTTGTTTGCATTGCGTTTCATTTGGTGTAGTGCTGTTTAAAAATGTATTGGAATTTGCTGAGAGTGAGAGCTCTTCTGACAGGGCAAGGTCATAAAGTGATGGCACTGTGTTCTTGCAGAACTTGTATAGAGCTGTAGTCCTCAGAGCTTTTCCCATATCGTCCACCCAACAGCTAATCATGTGCTCAATCAGTGCTGCAGAGAACACCCAATGATTCATACTGCACCATTCACTACGCTATGCCGATTCCTCTGACTTCAGTTCCTGTTTCACTCCTGACTGAATGCCAAATCCTCTGACCTCATTTCCTGTGTTGTTACTGTCACTGTGCCAATACTGTTGCCCTGCAGCCGCTTTGCTACAGTGATATGTGACGGCAAGGACAGAGCACAATGTCTGCTGTACATCTGGTTAAGATACACTCTTGACTCTACTCAGTGACAAGCCTTATTATTGTGACTACTATGTTGTCTGTGTGTGTGTGTGTGTGTGTGTGTGTGTGTGTGTGTGTGTGTGTGTTTGCATAAAAGGAGAGGAAGGGAGTTGGACAGAGTTCAGTAGAGTTGAGGTAAGCTGGATGCAACGGAAGCAGGAGAGTGACCTGAGTGGGGGTGATGAGAGTTTGGGGAGCAGGCTGGCTTCATGAAAATGGAACTAAATCTTTAATGAGACATCATCAGAGTCCTATATACACTCTGCGTGCGTGTGTATTCTTAAGTGCAAATACCTAATGATGCATTGATGTATTGGTTTGAGGTTATGTAGGTGGACAAACTGAACCTGCAATGCTTCTGTAACTCCTGAGAGAGACAATGCGGTTCGAGGCATGAAAGGCTACAAAGACAAATGGCAGTGGTACAGTTAAGGACGAAAAAAAAGAGGATTGTTTTCTCACCAGGTTGCCAACAGAAAGAACTTCCTCAAAATGTTCCGTCATGGGGTAGTGCTCCATAGCCATGAAGAGGGTGTTGAGGACAATACAGATGGTGATGGCCAGGTCGACAAATGGGTCCATGACAATCAAGTAGACTATGTGCTTGATCTTCAGCCACATGGGACAGCATTCCCAGATGAGGAAGACATTAGCAAACTTGTACCAGCAGGGAGGACACTTTCTCTGAGACTCCTCCAACTCTGCAGGAAAAAAAACACCATAGCGTCTACCATAGGTTTCCTTGCCAGTAACACCATCTGTATTTTGACGTCTTATCTGCATTTGAGGTGTAACTACAAAAGCTATGTGGTGCATTCTCTGGACCTTATATGGATTGAATTGTGATTATACCTCAGTCTGCCACAGTGACAGCTGATAGCATGTTGACATCAGGCACCTGACTCTGGCCGACTCAATATTTTAATTTGAATAATGTAGATCATATGTTTGTACAAGGTCTGTACCCTCTATCAGTGTGTTGGTGACGACGCTCATCTGACTGTTGGCGCGGTCCTTTCCTTTGAAGGAGGAGTTGAGCTGATCCACAGATACCATGAGAGAGCCAGAGTGCTTCTTTTTAATCTCCACGTCTGTAGTCTGTCCTCAGAGAAAGACATAATGCCAGTCAAGGAGAGTATTCACGTGTTCACAATCTCAACAAACACATGTCAAAACTCATACACACGTGCTATGCCTGCTCAGATGAAAGATGAAAAGCTAAATGTAAAAAAACAGCTTTTCACATTGTTTTGATTAGGAAATCAGTTCTAAAATAAGCAATTCCCCAAGTTACTTGTTTTGTCCTGTTTATGTCATACAACACATTTCAAATTCATACTGAAAATTCTCAAACAGTTGTCTTAATTTGCCACAGCTAAGGTGACAGCCAGGTTTTTACTAAACTATTGAACCTTTATTTCAAATTTAACATTTCCTATACATATTATATTTTAGTAAGATGCCATTATATTATAAAAAGCCTGGCTTTTATTTGAGAATTTACAGTATCCTTTTCAAACCATCCATTGTATACTATGCACAACAGAACTACAACTCCTAGGAAAGCAACATTAAATTGCATGCATATCATGCATGTCAAGAACAAAGGCAACTTCAAGACATCATTTGCTACTCCATGCTACATTTTCAGAGAGGTAAAAACGTAAAAGCAGATTGGTTGAGAATATAAAAGAGGGGTCTACCATGCTACTAGAATGAGGAGAAATATTGTTATTGGAAAAAAGTTCCAGATTTGTTGTTGCACCATCCTGTGGCTCAGGCTCAGGAGCAGAGGATAAATTAGAATGTGAAGGTAAGAGAGGGAGGCAGAAAGAGAGTAAAAGTGAAAAAATGAGACAGAAAGATAAAGACGTAGATAAAAGACAGAAAGGTGCACAAGCACAGAAACGTGGAAAAGTGTAGTTTTGTTTCCTGTACAATGTTGTTATTTTTCATGAATCAGAATATCTGTATAGGCATATCTGTGACAGAATTGTAAGGGGAACTTGGGGGAGGGGAGGGGGGCTGATATCATATTGCGTTATTGTTAGATATTAATCAATGAAATGAAAATCGTGATGCTGGTGAGGGAGTGAGTTGGTGGATTCTGCTTCAGCTGGTTAGTGCCTTCTAGAGCTGTTATGAAAGGAGCAGCAGAAAAGAGGGATTAGATTCAGGGTGGAAGTGGAAGTAGCAGTGTAAGATAAAATAATAAGACAGAATCTAGATATTCAGGGTAGGAAAAGGGTGCTACTGAGTTAAGGGAAAAGAGGAACAAGAGCCAAGGGGAACAGGTTGTGAAGGAGAAGCTGCAGAGACCGGGGCCACCACCATCATGCCTAAACTGTATTGGTGTCCCATGGACGTCCTTACACTGTCATCAGTGGCTGCCTTATCTATTTTCACCTCAGGCAGAAGCCGTCTGCCGGGCCCAGGGCCGATGAGAGACACCACGCCATTGCAGTCCACTGTGCTGTTCCTCTTCCCTCCGGAGTGGGGTGCCAGTGGGTGGATGCGGGATGAGCCTTGGCTGTAGCCACTGTAGCTGTTGCGGCGGTAAGGGATAAACAGGGAGCCCCGGCGGTCTTCGCTCTCCTCTACTGTACTGTGCTCATCGTCTGCAAACTCGTTCTCTGAGCCCATGTCCTTCGAACGGCCTTTGAAGCTGAAGATGCTGCTGCGGCTGTTGTGGCGCGACATGAAGGGTGAGCCTGGGATGCTGAGTAGTGACTGATGAGAGAGAGACAGGTGCAGAGAGGGGGAGTTGAGGAGTTATTAAAAATACCAGCAGTTAGTTGATGTGTAAATAATGGAAGTCAACAAGGTGAAAAGGGCAAGAATAAACCAGAGAAAAGACAGAAACAGAAATAGAGGTGAGGTATAGGTTTCATTCTTTCTTAACAATGTATCATGTACCACTCAATATGAGAACCATTCACATAGTCAAATGATGATCCCTCCTTATCATTTATGCCATATTTGACTTTATATCAGTGAAAATAACAAGATCCATAGGACAAATTATTAAGGAAGATTATTTTTATTTTCTTTTAAGTTTAGAATTTTATCATATTGAAAGATGCTAAATGCAGGACATGATGACATTAATGGAAGAAAAGAAAATAGTCCAACCCCAAACAGAGGACAGCAATGTATGCTTTGACAATGTTTTAATCTGGTCTTAATTGGTTAAACAAACAAACAACAAAAAATATAACTCCTAGCTTTCATGATCATGGGGCAGGCCACAAACTAAATGTATTCATTTAATCACCATCTGTATATTTGAGTACCATTGTTCATCATCTTGCTGTAGCAATGTTCTAGGGTCTTATCAATGAGAGCAGTCAAGGCAGTTGGGACAACAATGTCTGACAAGATGCAGCCCGAACTCTGGCCACAGCATACAGTATAACAAGTGAGAGAGGAGTAGACAAGCCATCAACAACATCACAGAAACAGGAAACAGCAGAATCAGCTTCAAGATGGCTGTGGCTCAAGCAAAGCCAACCATGGGGATGACATAGCAATCTCGTCATCTGGACTCAAACTGAAGCCTGATCAACCTCACCTTAGTCAAATGGAGGGGGTTGTCTGTTGTCTTTCACCTAGTGACTCTAGGAACATCAGTAGTGTTGTGTCCAAGCTACTGGGCGTATGATGAGGAAAAAGAGTTGTTTGACAGCTAGAGTGGCAACAGTGACACAACCGTTAAGGGCTGGTGGTGGTGGAGGTGTCTTCATGGGGACAGCTTTGTCTCAGCAAGTAGAGTAGGTCATCCATGAAATACAGCTTTGATGGTCAAATGACCAACTCCTCCAGTCCAAATGTCATAGTATCCTCTGGCGAAACAAAGACCACCAAATATTTCCAAATGGTCAGGTCACTTTGCATGGTAGGTTGTTGTTAGTATGAGAATGCATGAATGTGAGGTACACATGTGAGGAACGTGAGAAATGTAACGTACTGTGAATAAAAGCACTCAACAGATGCAGCCTCTTACCATCACCAACCATTTCAACATTACTAAGGAACTGCTGGGACAGACCTGCAGCGGTACACTGACCGACAGCAAGAAGTTGAGAATGCAAACTGTTGATTGAACAATTTGAGAATACCGAGAAGCATTCAGGGGTGGTGGCACAACTTTTCTGGGAGGTCAATAGAAAAAAGGTAACGTGTCAAGTGTGTGGTTTGATATGGCAAAAAAACAACACAAACCTGTATAGTTCACACTGATAAAACAACATGTTCCCAACAGAAGACCTACAGCTTCTGGATTTGTTATGTCACACTAGCACAAGATAGAGGTTGCAATCACAACTGCATTTATCATCTCTGTTATCTTGGTTTTGTTTTGGTTTTTTTAGGTATTGCATGTGCTTATAAAGTCAGGACTGTGTTTGTTCTGGTGGACTTCAGCATTGGAAGGACCATGATTCCACCAAAAATCTTATAATGTAAAATAAAACTTATAATGTTAATAACACCAAAAGAAAGCACGAAAGAGGTGAGGGCAGCAGTGGAGAAAGAGAAAACCTGCAGAGTGGTGTCAATTATACGTTGGGGGTTGTCAAGATGGAAATACATCGTGAAGAGAAGTGATCTGGGCTACGTTGTGGAAGATCAAGCACTACTGGATCAAATTTCTTGTCCAGGCTGTGTATGATGGGCTTCCCAATCCATCAAACCTTCCCATCGGGCAAAGTAGAGCCACATGCATAGAAAGTGGAATCCTAGAATAAATATTGAGCTGCTGCTTAACACCCTGGAAGAGCAACGATACTATTGTCACCATGAACATGTCTTGAAGGTCATTGCCGAAGCTCTCAGGATAGCAGCAAAGTGGAGCAAGAAGGTCTGTCCTTCCAAGAATAACAGCTGGGGAAAGGACAACATCTGTAAAGGAAGATTCTTCTGGTATCCTGACCTCTACAAAGACCTAGAGGTTTATACACCCCAGCACATGTGACCACCACTTTGAAGCCATTGAAAGGAAATTCACAAGGGACTGTTCAATAAGTGCAGGCATAGGGTCTGCCTGTTGAAGTTGGATGCAGGGGATTTGAAGCCGAATCTCTGAATTGTACAACACACTAAACATAGAGGGCCATTGATGGCACCACCAAAGCAACAGAAAGAGTCTCAAGATGCTGTGGCTCAAAAGATGTGACCCATTGGGAAAATGTAGCTGATTTGCCTTTTGGATGCAAGCTACTACTTCAGCTGGGTCCATGGACAAGGTCTATGACGCTGACAGACAGGGAACCTAATAATTCGAGGAACATCACTATTAAAGTATTGAGGAGCATGCAAAGCATCTTTCAACATTCTTGCTAACTTTACCTGGTTCATGATGGATGTCTTCCTTCCCAGGCGGCTTCCAGGGAAACGAATAGTGCTTTTCTTGCTGCCATCATCTGACTCAGACTTAACAACCTTTTCACTATCCCCCTTTTCTTTCTCCTGCTCTTTCTGACGCCATTTCTTCTTACGATTGCGACGCTCCTTGGCACTCTTGGAGCTCAGCTTGGAGACCTCAGAGGAGCTGCGGGACAAATGTCCCCCTCCTTCATCCTCTAACGCAGCCTCAGACACCGTGGCTGCAGATGTTGCAATGGCAGCAGCCTGAGAAAAAAAGGCACGTTTACAATAAACTATAGAAAATGTGTAGAAATGTATGTGAGCGTTAGAGATAGAGTGATACCAACCTGTGTCTCCTCCTGCTGCTTCTTCAGCTGCTCCAACATGGCCTTGAATTCAGCCTCTTTTTGCTCTGCCTCCTCAATAGTGGCTTGGTTCTGCTCCTCATAAGCCATAGCCACCACAGCCAAGATGAGATTCACTAGGTAGAAGGAGCCCACGAAGATGACAAGCACAAAGAAGATCATGTAGGTCTTCCCTGCAGCTCGAAGAGTCTGACAGAAAACATGATGAGAATGAATTTAGTGACTCAACAAGAAAAGTTATGTTTTCAAACATAACGTATTATTGACATATTGTTGATAAAAGGTAAACAGAAAGCATCTGAGTAAAACAGATGCTTTATGTTGAGATTTTTTTAATTTACTGAGACTGTATGTGTGTTTGTGCCACCATTGCTGGTGTTTCTATATCCGGTTCATGGCTTTCTCCAGAAAAACCTCCAGGCAAGAAAGAAGAAATTCTCAGTTTTAACATATGCATACACACACACACACACACACACACACACACACACACACACACACACATACACACATACACACACACACACAAACACAAACACAAACACACACTAAAACAGTGTCTGGCCTATTTGCCAAATGAAGTGAATCTATTTTGGCTGTGGTGATGCAGGTCTGTAGAAGGGGAAAATGTTAGTGCATTGTCATTGTAGTGCAGTTTACAGAAGTCTGTGCACACGTTAGATATTTAGTTAATGCATTCGAGTCCCTAAGAGCATCAGTGAGAGGAGTGAGAGGACTAAAGAGGGCGGAGATCTCGTCATGGTTCAGTGGTCTTTTAAAACTGGTCTCAAGGTCATTTAAGATAAATGTACATTTATCTTAAATGAACTTGAAGATAAATGTACATTTGTTAATTGCTTCAATACAATCCACATCTTTCAAAATTCAGAAATTATTTTCCCTCAGCATTAAAGAAAAACAAAACTGTGTCTAGTCAGTTACTTCTAGCTACAGTATTTCTGATCAGCTGTCCTTGCTTCGCTTTTATTCAGAGGGCATATGAACTGAGGGGGAGAACTGCTGGGAGGCACTTTTGCTGATTCATTCAGGTATTAAAATGACGATGTGTACATTTTTATGATGAAGTGAGGACAAAATCATTAGTACTGCTTAGGGAGTGTTTTACTTCCCAAGATAGTTGCAGATGACTGGAAATGTTTTAATATAGTTCTCTTTAACAGGTGTAAACGGGTCAAAGACTTCGTCCATGGGTCAAACTGTGACAAAATATACAGCCCTGCTTTTTGCTTCCTCTTGGCATTTCTGTGTTAATTTGAGAACAATTCAGGAAAGCACTGATTTACCAGCATGTAGAGATTTTCCCAGAAGTCTTGGGTCATTAGGCGAAAGAGAGTGAGGAAAGCCCACCCAAAGCTGTCAAAGCTGGTGTAACCGTAGTTGGGGTTCCTTCCGGCTTTCATGCATGTATATCCCTCTGGACATCGTCTGAAAGCGACACACAGCAATGTGAAAACTGTAACTTAATATATGACTGAAATGCATCACTGAAGCATTAGCACAGTTGGATTGGCAGTCCCACATAAAACAGGAGCATGAAATCAGTTTGAAAAAAATTCTTGCTAAATGCGTTTTTTGTAGTTTCTTTGTTTGGGCGTGCCTTCTTACATGTACAGTAGTAGTTGCTGATATAGCTTACTTTGTTATATTTTATAAGAAAAGCAAGAAGGTCTGGCTCAGGAACATATACTAACACTGTTTATTTTGTAAAGTACTAAAATATTTGACACCTGAATAATAGCATCTGTAATGACTGAAATAAGCTTTTTTTTTAGTACCAGTTGCATCAATTTCTTGGTAAGATGCTAATGATGCTCAAGTTTTTTCTTTTTTTTTTTGTCTATGTGGTACGGTTTTCAAAAACCTGCATGGCCTGGAGGTCAAGTGGCTGGCAGGTGTCAGTTTGATGAGGATGTGGACAGGATCTTTGAGCCAGGTATGATGCCGATCAGAAGCAACAGGTAATGTCAAACATCAGTTTTAACATTACTGTTGAGAAGTTTGGTGTTAAGAACCAGTGGGTGACAAGAAACCCTTGGGGGAAAACTGGTGGGAGACATCAGAAGATAGATAGAGACTGAAATCTCTGAGGAGGCAGCACGAGGAAGAGAGGCAGGAGGATTAGGCCATCTTAGCAGATCTTCACAACATTGTGAGGAATAAGGTCATCACCCTCTGCAGTGCAGAGTGGCACAAAAGGAGGGCCAGAGAGAGAGACAGAAAGAGAGCGGCATTCATGGAAAACCCCTTCATCTTCACAAAGAAACTGAAAAGGCAGAAGTGGCCATCTGGAGGGCTCCATAGAGGAAATTACCAATAGCTAAACATCACCTACAGTGATCAAGACCAAGACTTAGAAGAGAGAGGCTGTGATATCACCAAAGAAGTCATTATAGAGTTGAACACCTTGGAGCAGGAGCTAACAAAGCTAAAACAAGCTTGGCCCCATGCCCAAGTGGAATACCTCATAAGCTCTACAACAAGAAGACCCATGGCTCACACATGATACTTGGCCATGATCAATCCTGCCTGGGTCATGAGGGCGGAATAACCCCAGGTTAACAATGATCACTGATAATGTGTTTTAGTGCACTGCAAGTTGTATGACGGAACAGAAAAATAAGGGACACCTGTAGAAAATATTCCAGCATAAATATGCAGAGGCATGCATTTAGTGCAAGAGGTACTGACTTACCCGGAGTCAGAACTATTTCCACATAGTAGAGCATCAAGCTGACCAGGGAGGAAGTAGAAATTAGCTGTGAAAAAAAAAACAGAATAGCCACTTGCATTAGCCTCTGGGCACCTTCGTTATTAAATTTTTCTATTAATTTTTTTATATCAACAAGGTAGAACAAAAACAAAACAATACAAAGAGAAAAGAATTACCAAGATGCCCACACATATCATCTCCAATTTCTGTCCAAATAGTTAAATCAATTATCAAGGTCATCACTCACTGTTATTCATGATGTATGAGCCCCAGTCAAAGCCCCTGCTGCCATTTGGCAGGTACTGCTCAGTCATGTTGATTGGCCAGAACACACACTTCTGGCGCAGGTTCCCCATGAAGAGCTGCAGTCCAATCAGAGCAAAGACGCTGAGACAGAAGACAGTGAGGATCATCACATCCGACAGCTTCTTCACAGACTGGATCAGAGCACCCACAATGGTCTTCAGGCCTGTCAATTAATATGGAATAAACACACACACACACACACACACACAGACACACACACACACACACACACACACACACACACACACACACACACACACACACACACACACACAGACATGCACAAATGCACATACATGAAAACAGGCAAACTCATATGCACATACACACCATTCAAACACAAAGACAAACAGACAGACAGACACAGACACAGACACACACACACACACACACACACACACACACACACACACACACACACACACACACAGATAGACAAATAAAAAGACTTGCAACTTTTGGCACTGAAAGTGTTTGGTTTTACAGCTGCAGCTCAGAGCTGACTAAAGTCACGTAGGAGTTTAGTTTAGTTAGGTAATGTATATCTAATCCTGTATTTAACCCTGTGCTGTGCAGGCTGTTGCATAAATCTAAACTTGGCAAGCACCAGAATTATTTTTTCACCAAGCACCTACACCCAACAACACTGAGCCTCAACACCAGAAATGGACCTTGTGTGTTTTATGCATTTCCTTTGAGTATAAAACCAATTGTTTCTATCAGTCCTGCCTGGATGGAAATCTGTAGTTCAGGCTGCCATTTCTTTTTAATTCAATAATCATACAACTGTCAAAGACTGTTAACATCTTAAAAATGCACAAAAGTTCTTCAAATTCTTCAAAATTTTGTCATAAAGTGGGTTGTAACAGATATCACATTTTATGATATGCAAAAAAATTTTTTGAAAATGAATTATAATAACAAAAACAGTTGTGTATATGAGTTGGAATAAGTGTGCTGTTCTCCATCTTTTTCACTAAAGTAAATATATCTGAGGAATTTAACCTGTGTATAAATGTAATATGTTCATCAAATCCTCATACAAATGTAATAAGTTAATTGGTACAGAATTGATTATTTGTGACACAAAACACTGCTGTGCAATAGCAACACAATAGCGCCTACAATATAGAAAAGAAAACTGAGTACCTACATTGGGTGTGAACAAATATTTAGCGTAGAAATTGGAATTTTCTGATATTCGAACATAAATAATATAAGCACTGTGTAATAATGGTACAGGTATTCCCATAAGGTAATAAAAAAAGTGTGGTCTGTATGTGTGTGCTTACATGTGTGCATACGTGTGTATGTGTGTGTGTATGCGTTGGCTTGGGGGCTTAATAACTTCAGTCATTGACTGCAGGCCCAACTCTGCAGCTGAGAGGCAGAAGAGCATGTTGTCCTGCATCTCCACATCTCCTGGGAGGAGAAACCCTTTCTTTTCCTGTGCTAGTTTTCTTGCTGTTTTATTCCATTGTTTCTTTTCCAGCTCATTTCATAGGATTGAGACTAATATTACTTGTTATAAGCACTCCGCATTTCAAAATACAGAGAATGATTCCATATCATGAAAGTGGATACCTCATGTTTTAGACATTTAATAAACAATAGATAGATATGAAGTCATCATCAGTGGATTAAAAAAGGATGAATAAGATAAGATCTGTAAGGTCTGTAAGGTTTGTAACATGATTTTCTCAATGAGAGTCTTACTATGAGGGAGCATATCATTTTCTGCTAAAGTTGGAACTGTTAATATGTTTTGTGCCTGGCTTGAGCCAGAAAAACACAAATCTGATCTGAATCTGATGACAGATATGAGGTAGTTTGCTTATGTTTTCCAGGTCAGTCAAGTTGGAGTTTTTGGGTTATTAAACAATAAATAATACCTAATGATGTTTTTAAAGTTCTGTGAAGTGCTAAGAGGCTTTAAAAAGACACAATGCTTGAGCCTATGACACTAACTTCAAACATCTGAGCACTTTATTGTAGGAAAACCTCCTCCATAACAAAAGCCTTTTATAAAAAGTGGCCTATGTCTGGGTGAAATACTGAGAATAGATTTTGTACTAAAGCTCTCTACAAAAAGTGATCAGCTCACTGCAATTTCAGGCAGCTTCAGGCAGATCTTCAGAGTAAAACCTTCAGTGGAATTGTTGCATATAGTGCAGCTTTTTAAATGTATGATTATAAAGAACAGACAATTTTTTTTTCATAAAACACATTATACACCAACAATCACTGCAACTAGATGGGATGTTTCCATAAGAAAGACACATTTTCATTTGTATCTTTTACATTGATGGATGGCTCGTTCTACAGAATGTGTTTTTTTTCTGCTGAAAAAAGCAGAAAGCTGGATTTCGGATCCACCTGGAGAACAGCTCATGGCATTACGATTGCCCTTAATGTCTTGTGTTCATTTATGGTTACATCCCGGACTAACTGCAGTTGTCAATTATACTGCATCCATCGAATCAACTGCACACAGCAGCAGCACAAACAGCGAGCAGCCAGAACCAGGCTCAGTCAAGGAAGCAGGAAGTGAAGAGGAGAAAGAGAGGACAGGCAAGGAAGAGTAGGTGGTTGGAAGGAGGAGGGGCAATGAGAGGTGGCATGCAGGTCATTTAAACGCCAAGGCTGAAGGAATTGACTGTGTCAGCATCACTTGTCTGTAAAACTGTGATGGTGACCAATGCTTTAACTGAAGAACGTTCCCATCCCAGGCACCCCTTTCTCCCACTCTTGGTGCTGGACGAGCCCTCAGACTGGTTTAGCCCAGAGCGCTGAGTGCTACACGCCAGAGGGTGAACTTATTGTACTGTACTGAGTGTGTTGTTTGTGTGCAGTGACTTCATAGTGTCTGCATAATTGTTTTACAAGCAAGTAAATCAAATGTTATCAATTTTGTCAAATATGCACAGATTTTTTATGATCTATGATATGTATCTGTTATTTATGTTTGCCTTACACTCCCAGGATGGACAAAGATCTTCAAAAAAAAAAAAGAAAATCAAAAAATCTGAATCAAATATCCCTGATAACAAAAAGAAAACAAAATCAAGAAGAAAAGCCCTTTAAAGCCAAACTTGTAAAAGCATGTGTCTCAAAGCTTCATGCAGCGTCAGTGTGCTGTCAAATTAGGCTTGGCAGTCTTAGGGAATTAAAAGTCTCATAGACTCAGTGTCATAAACTCTGAGAATTTGGATCAGTGTATGATCATGTTTTTCCATAATATGTCCATTTAACCACTCATGATTAAGTCAACTCCTTGGAAATAATAAAGACTGTTACCCCATATTACGAGATGTTATGGGTAAAAATGTACAGAATGCACCATACTAACTGTCCATATGGGACATGTGAGCCCACAAGACTGCCAGTAGACTGCTAAGCCTATCAAAAATGTATTGCTACCATTTTTGATTATCATAAAACAAAAGTAAATAACCTCTTTTTTAAAAAGAACAGAAAATGTCAAAGTACTAGAAATAAAGACAGCTAATAGGTAAATTGTGCTCAGCCTTAGTGTTTAAATGGGAATCTCACCTGGAATGACAGAAATAGTTTTCAATGCTCGGAGAACCCTGAACGTTCTCAGCGCCGAGACATTCCCAAGGTCCACAAACTCTGTTATATATCTGTAACAAGGTAGGATGACACACAGAACAGAACCCCATGACACACAACACACACAATAACAACACGCACACGTATGTACGCGCAAGAGCACGACACCAGCACCACCATCGAAGACCAGGAGGGGACACCACGGTGAGAGAGAGAACGCCTGTCCGACCAGTGGGAAGAGAACGAAGGAGGAAGAGGAAAGGAGAGGGACTGAAACAAAACCACACCTAACATCAACCCCGTGACTCGCCCACCCGCAAACACAAACACCTGGACTGTCTTACCTGGGATAACTGAAATTGTTTTCAAAGCCCTCAGAACCCTGAACGTACGTAGAGCTGACACATTGCCTAGGTTTACAAACTCTGTTATATACCTGCAAGGTGGATCAGATACAGTTACTCAGTAGCCATCCCAAACAGAGGAAAGATAGAATAGATGAGTTACATAATACTTTCATAAGCATTATCAAGGTGTTGTGATGGACTGATGTGGATTGAAGGTGCTGTAGGCAAAAGTCATCTTATATCCAACCACAAATTATATTATAAATTCAATGTTCAGAGAAGGGGTTGTCTGTTTTTAAGTTTTTAATGGCACAGCTCTGTGCAACGGAGCATGTCTGTCAATTACACATGAACAACTGAGCCTAGTCTTTACAGAGAGGAGAGCAAACATCTATAGAGAATAAACAAAACACTGGCCCTGAAATGTGTCTATTAAATTGAATGTGTTTCGTAATTTGATAACTTCATCACTAACTACTACATTGAGCTTACAAAGTCATGACAAATGTAAAAACTATGAATTTACAATATAACAATTGCCAAACAGTTGCCCTCCTCTGTTGAGTGAACCCTGGATTTTTTCCTGTAATGACAAAACTGTATGTGTTGATAAACAATGATTCAGTAAAAAATGCATCAGGTTGGTGGAGATTTTGCTCTTACAGCCACTGCCTGGTTTCTCCAAAGTTGCCCACAGCAGCTTTTTCTCCAATATGATGTTTCAGTGTTAAAACCACCCCAGCAGACAGTAGGGTTCAATCAAAGACAAAAGTTTGACAGTGTATTGACACCCAGACCACCAAGGAATATGTAAGATGAACTATTATAGCTATTACTAAAATGTCTAATGTTTGGCTCAAGTTTAGCTTGACTATCTTAGCTTGGTTTGTAGCATTTTTGTACCAAAATACAATATGACTTGTGTCTGAAACCAAATTTCCATGTTAGTTAATTTCATCAAACAATCACACAATAAAATGCAGCGCCTCTTAGAGATGCTATAATATTTTTGAGGAATGAGGTGTCTGTTGTAAAGGGAGAGGTTGAAGAGCTAATGAGGGAGTGGTTTTTGACGTAGCCTCTCACAGTAGATGTTTGAACCCCTCATAGAAACAAAAGACCAGGTGTATGATGTCTTATGGGCCATGAGGTACCAGCACACTTCAATCGAACGCAAGTGTTATTACACATTTAAAAAGCCAGTGATTAAAGTTATCTATGTGTTATTATGTAACTATTTTCATGAATAAATCCAAATTAAAAGAAATATAATATCATGATATGTTTATTTGTCATTTTGAGATCTTTTTTGAGTTGATTGTATTACTTTTTATGTGTAACCGTAGTCATGTTGAGTCATTTTTAATTATTTACATATTGAAATACTTACGCCATCGAGATGACCATGAAATCCAGCCAGTTCCATGGGTCTCGGAGAAAGGTGAACCCATCTATACAGAAGCCTCGGGCGACAATTTTTGTGAGTGACTCAAACGTATAGATACCCGTGAAGGTATACCTTTAAAAAAAAGGAAAGAAGATAGTGAAAAAGTGACAGACACATGAATCTAGAACATAATTGCTGAGGAAAAATATGGACGTATACTTACTCTACTTGTTTGGACCACTCTGGTGGGTCACTAAATGTCATGAATATACAGTTGGTCAAAATCGTACACATGATGATCATGCTGAATAACGTGAGGAGACAAGTTAAGGAAAGTCTGAACAACAACATTTGAACATAATTTAAATACAACAGCCACTGAAATAAAATTTTAACACTGATGAAAATGCAATGATTTACAATTCATTAGCTTCACACACTATTCAGCGATCACTTGTAATATAAGCAGAAAAAAACTATCAGTGTTTAAAATACTGCACATCTGTTTTAGTACTGTAAAGCATAGAAAATGAATCACTTGAAAGGATATGAATGTATCAAAATCTTAATAGCTATTCGCCTAAGTAGATTAAAAGGGCTTAAGATGTACAAGGAGGGCGTGGCACTGAAGCGGAAGATTGTTTTCCCTTTGTTTAGGACTATAAATGTCTGTGGGGAGAGAGAGAGAGAGAGAGAGAGAGAGAGAGAGAGAGAGAGAGAGAGAAAGAGCGAGACAGTTAGATAAATTGCAGAATAATTATATGGCACATATGGTTCAGTACAAGGTGTGCAAACCTTTGCGCAATCTTGTTTGAACAAAGAGAAGAGATGACTGTATCTTGACTGTTGATGAGCCGATGTGAGTCCTGAGCTCACCTCTGAGTCGCAGGGCACTACTGCATGGGTTTCCACTATAGCTGCAGGGCTGATTGTCACAATACAGGTGACACTGATATCCATTTGAACATGGCATTTGATTCGAGTCCTCACAGTGCAGTCACTTTACACATTTTGCAGTCTTCACCTTACCAGCATTAAGACAACAGTGAGTGACCTTGCACTATACAAAGCCAACAGTATTAAAGTATAGTGTATTAAATAGATAAATGTATGCAAAAGGGCATGAGACTGTTCCAGTGACGTTAGTTGTTCAGTGGCACTAAGCCACCTGAGAATCAAGAGAACAGCTAACACCTCCTTCCTGGTTGCATCAGATGGAGCCTCAGCCCCGTCGAGCTTTTCAGCATGCCGGTAGCTTTTGTGAGCTGCCATAGAAGCTGCAGACGGGCGCATGGGAAGCTCTCCCCTCTTCATGGCCAAATGACTCTCTTCTCCCCAAGTTTAAAGCTCTTACGGGAAGAGAACCGCAAATGCTGTCATCGATCAACAGCAGATCTGCTGACTCCAGGCTCTCAACAACCACTCCCCACCCATAAACAGTACTGGGCCAAGTGGGGCTGAGCACTGGGGTGAGGCAGCAGTGTGTAGCACTGTGCATGTGTTTGTTTGTTTGTGCATACCTGTGTGTAGTTTGTGGTTGTTTGTGCCCAATTTTAAACAAAAACAACACGGGGTCAGAGTGAGGAGTACGAGCATCATTTACAACTGATGTTGTTACCAGTGCTGCTGGTTTCTTTTCATACCTACAGGCAAGTTGGTTCACAGACAATTTATAAATGTGCGGTGTGGATGAGAAACTGTACGTGAGTTATGAATGTGTACATGGAAGAGTGTTTTTCCTCCTTCAGTGCATCCTCTAGTGGATTTATGGCACAACTGACAATGCAGGCTACTAGTATTTACAGAAAACATATCATGTCCTGTATACGAATATTGAAGAACAATATCAAGATAAGCTAATATCAGAATTTGTAATAATTATAACACTTTGAATTCAGGTGCAGCCTGATACTTTGCTTTCAACTTGTATTGTATTCGGTTTATATGAATGCAGCTTCTGTGAACTGGAAAAAATATAATAAATAACATAACTATAATAACTTTTCCAGTTTTCATTTAAGTAATACTACTACTACTGTACACTGCTGGTGTAGAGAACATGATTCTAATAGAGGTAATTGGTCTTTAATATGCATATGACTAGAAAAACACACACACCACGAGTTTGTGGTTCACACCACGGGAAACACTAGAAAGAATGGTGGAGGCAACCAGAAGTGTCCAGAGACAAGTGGTGTCCTGAAATCTAATTAAGGTAAAAATAGCGTCCACAACGTGGGGAGAGACAAAATGTATTCTCTCCATCAAAGGACTCCTCTCTCTCCTGCCTTTCACATCTCCTGGTTCTTTTTGCATCCAGAGAATCTACTTAAAATATCCTCTCAGTATTTTTCCTGTCACACGGTGAGAAGAGTTATCTGTAGTTAACCAACATTATTAAAACAGGACAGCACAGGAGCTTCAGCCATGTTCTCCCAGAGGTCAAGTGAAGTGTTTCGCTGACCAAGCATGTGCAGTATGTGGATTGAAGGAGAGACTGTAAAATGAGAAATATGTCATTAGCAGGTTACAGATGCCCAGTGTGCATAACTGTCTTCCATGTGTAAAGCACACTGGCACAAATAAAGCCAATGAATTAATAGAGGTTTTTGAAAACTTCACAGGTGCACATCCTATCTTACACAACACATCTTCTTCTTGAGTTTCAATCTAGGTCATCCTCTACAGCATGTGGACGTTCACAAATGTTCAGAATATTCACAATTTAACAACCAAGGGCTTCATTTAGTCAATGAACTATGTCCATTTGGAGACAGAAAATGTGTTGATGCAAACTTGGCAACCTGGCAGAATTGCAACAAGGGATGCAAATGTCAGGCAATTTCCTTAATTGATTGTCTGCCACTCTGATCAATATCAATCAATTATTCAAGCTTATAAAATACTAAATGCCTGATTTTTCCCTTAATATAAGTTTAATTCTCATGTGGTATTTTCACATCTCACTTTAAATCATAAACTTAATAAACACAAGTCAATTATTTTAATCTAAAATGAAATAAAATGTATTGAGGCCAACAACTTAAATGACTAAGTAAAATATTTCCGTGCTATATAAAGGCTTTACTATACGACATATAGTTGGTAAAAGTAAACATATATGCCACAAAACATTCTTGTGTCTCTAAAAAGGATTGTAGCTTAGTAATGCAGACACAGTAAAATAAAATGGGCCTCCTATCTTCTTACAACACACTGAAGTCTCACTTTCTTCACTTTAAGAATATGAGCAAAGCTATGTAGTCAGAGATGAATTGTATGAGCAGTGTTAACAAACACAATCATTTGTGTTATAGTCTGTTATAGTAGAAGCTGGATAAATGACAAGCTGCAGGCAAGAGGTGCTTATTGCAATTTGGATGAACTCTAAACTCACTCAGCGATTGCAGTCAGATACAGTGCACATGTCACTGAGCACGCAACTACTGAAAACACCCACACAATGCAAACATAATACTTTTCTCAACAATTGATTTATTAATCACTCTTTTCCCCAGTTTAATTAATTTCCTAGGCAAACTCTGTAAAGTAGGTTGACAGACAGCGAATTAGAGACAGAGCTCATTGTCTATGAATTGGAAGTTTGAGAAGCTCACGATGAATTGGATAAACAAATAGTCACACAGATCACAAAAGGCACTGGATCACAAAGCGCTCTACATTTAACACAATGCATGTTTAAACCCCTCACACAAAGTATATGAAGGTACATACACATATTACTTTAACACCGATCTTCCTACCTACTCATATAGTTAACTACATACATAGTGTATGTATACAATCCTACATAAATACACAACTCAGCAGAGTAAGCTTCGCTGTGAGGAAGCCTTGTTTGCTGCAAAGCTGGAGAAATGTTCCTAATTCTCCACAGAGCTTTAAAGAAAAAGGCACATATGCAAGAATCTGGAGGCAGAATGCAGCTGCAAGGACTGTGTGTGTGTGTGTGTGTGTGTGTGTGTGTGTGTGTGTGTGTGTGTGTGTGTGTGTGTGTGTGTGTGTGTGTGTGTGCGCGTGTGTGCGTGCGTGTGTGTCTGTGTGTGTGTGGATGAGGAGGAGGAACAGTGGATGTGGAGAGGGGCTTGCAGGGGTATGGGACAGCAGCAAAGAGAGCCTAAGAGAGAGACAGAGTGAGAGAGAGAGATGAGGGGGTGGAGGGGGAGTGATGCAGAACAGAAAGCCAGAGAGCTGCAGAGGGGAGAGAGCCAAACCTGAGATGGATGGGTAGACGGAGGAAGAAGGAGGACTGGGTAGGCATGCAGCAGAAACAGAAACTGAGAATGAGATGATGAGTGAGATTTGAGTAGAGAAACAATAGACAGTAAACAATGGGGAAGGGGCTGTTGTACTTCTCTTTATCATTCCAGGACACCAGCGTGACCCCAGCCTGTCCACAGACCCCTCTAGTACTTTACAAAAATGAGGTATGCAAGATTTGGTCTTTCTAATCTTTAACCCTATTAGAAGATTACAATGAGTAGTAACAATTGGTCGATTAATCAACGAGACAACCTGTAATCATCAACAATTCTGATGATTGATTGAAGATTGGTATTTATCGATACAAAAAGGCCAAACATCTGCTGCTTCCAGCTCCTATTTGTGGATTTGATCTTCTTCATGTTGTACATCACTGCAAATCAAACCTCTGGTTTGAAGTGATGGTTGAAGTAAAAAAAATCCAAACAATTAATTGTAGCAAATAATTGTTCATTTTAGAGCTTTAAATGACCTTCATATGAACTTACATACATAGGAACAGAAAATGTAGCACACAAACAGCTTTATCTAAAATTTAACTCATTCTGTCATGATACCTGATATGGACTAAATGCATTTGATTCAGTTTACAGAGAAGCAAAATATCATGGTTGACTTTTTCACATTCTTCACTTTTAAACTTTAATGCTTTGTGACAAAGAACACAGATCTCAGTATGCACTTTAATTCAATATCTATTGAGCATTATAGCCTGAGACATAACTCATGTTCTTCTGTTTAAGCTCACTGCAGTGAGACCTTTGCCAGTAATGTCTCACCTATATGTCTGCAAACTAATTTCACTGCAAATTGAATCATGCTATATGAAAAAAATGCGTCATTCCTTTTTTTGTTACCTGTATGTTGTGCTGCAAAACCCCATTTTCCCACCATTACCCCACCCTCCTTCTTTATACCAATGTGGTAAGCAGTGAAAGCACACTCAGCCCCCAGCCCCCACCCCATCTCTTCCTCACTCAGCCCAGTACAGGAGGATGCTGTGTCATCAGAGACTGAGGACTCAGACAGAGCACTAAAGCCCTTGCTCTAATTTACTACACCCTGAAAAAAAAGAACGCCGGAGAGGAGGCGGCGGAAGGGAGAAGGAAAAGCAAAGTAATGGACTGAGACACACACAGATACAGAGATGGTGGGATAGGGACACAATGTAATGGTGTGTACAGTGCTACATGCTGAGATTCAGATTCGACTGCTGCTCTAGCCATGAGCTCCCCTTGTGCAGTCACTTGTAGTTGCTGCCCTGCAGAAACCTGAAAAGAAATGTCTGGTCCACTGCACAGTCCTCTGTTATAAGATGGTCACCAAAATGCCAGAGTCAGGAAGAGAATGAAGCTTTTGCGTCAACAAACCCAAACACAACCCTCTCTGTCCAAACAGTTATAAAGCAGCCAATTCAAGCTGAATCATCTTCTACTATATTTCCATGTATATCAAAATCACCCTTCCACAAGCAAACACAAAGATGTGCATATGACCAGAGCCAGCGAAAACACTCGTATGCCCTCCATCCATCCCGTCCTGCTCTTCCTGTATGACTACAGCAGCTTTAACATTGCCTAATCACATCAGACATTTGAAAAGCCCAGGCAGTCCTCTCCCCATCACAGGGGAAAACAAGAACTGCAACGCTGCATTTCTCTTCCTCACCACTGCCCCCTCTTCCTCTCTTTGATGCATGAGTGCTGTGATCAGGTTTCCTGCAGCTGACGGTAACACACACACACACACACACTTATACACACTCATTGACATACAGTGGAATGGTGAGCGATAGGATCACTGTCGGTCGAGTAGAGAAGGCGAGCAGGAAAAGGTGAGGGCACAAACAGCAGGAGGAATGGACGCTAACCATATAGGTACTTCCTCAGGGAACAAAGACAAAGACATTAGTGTATTAAATAAATGACTGATGTGAATGACAGTATGATGGATAGTAAAGATGAGGTCTTAGCCTGTGACTTTCATTAAACTGATAAAATACATGGGTGTCTATGATGAAGTTAGCAGAAGTTAGTCGGGACCTGTTCAAGCAAAAATGTACTGTAATATGGTGTGGTAAAATGCAGCCCAGTATCCAATCCTACTATTTTGAAAATCCCCTTCAAATGCGCTGGTTAGAAATGCACCATAGCCACATCTGCACTGCATAGATCCTGAAAAATAAAGAACTGAGGCTGTGATGGGATTCGGTGTGTGTTCACTGTAACTACTTTTTGAGGTCAAGGATTTATTTCTATTTTTATTTCTTTAAGATTAACAACATTTTGATAATGTTGTTGGTAAATTGTCAGGTTTCAGAGAAGTGACATTTTTATATTTCAAATGTATCTAACCATAAAAGTCATGAAGCAACATCTAAGTGTATTTGCAGCAATCATTAAATATAAAACGACTATTTCATTACTGATTATTAGTAATTATTATTCACAAATCTATAAGACTGTGGCCACTGGCGCACAAATGCCACAAATAATCATTGAGAAATAATATTTTATTTGTAGATGAACTGTCTCTGTTTTGAGTGCAACACCATCATATTATGTTTTTATTATGTCATACAAACACAGATTTATATGAATTATGTTATTATTAAATTAATATTTCACACTAATTATACATTTGTTTCATTATTTTAAGTCAACCATTTTTGTTTAAAGACTCCAAACATCAGTTAACCCATAATCCAAAAAGGGATTTTAAGATCTTTTGTGTGACCCTAGGTACTTGGAGATAATAAGAGCATGAAAGAGTTGAAGAAAACAAGTGCTCTCATTTACAAGACAATCGTCAGTACAGAAAATTAGGAGGAGAGACACATTAAGAAGGTCTGGGGGCAGAACATCTGCACAGTTTTCATGTATGGTTATGTATTAAAATGTTTCATACATAAGACACTGTTATTTAAAGCTTTGTGCACAAAGGTAAAATCTATACTGTATTGCATCATACTATGCTTAAGTGTTGAAAAATCTTGTGTCTTTACCATTGTTTATCGTGTCGTTTTGTACACATTAGGTTATGCTCTGATCCTATTTTTCATATCCAAAATCTACTGGCTGTTGCACAATGTATGGAATGTCCTGTAGATACAGTTACTCTATGGTAACTCCAATGAGCTACATCTGGTCCTGAACAACTTTAACAAAAAAACTACACCATCATATTCCCTTTGGAAACAGATTCACATTTTTCTGTTTTACTTCAAAACAGAGAGATCCTGACAGCACTGGTCCAAAACACTATGACTCTTCATATTTTACAATCAGTCAGGCATTCAACTCTCAGCTATGCACCAACTATCTAAAACATTATTTTGTTAGGTATTATTTTCACAAAGTATTCTCACTGCAAATAGTCCATCTACACATACCATCACACAGACATTTGCACACATGTGGCTGAGACAAAAGTGTCTCCTGCTGCAGGTGACAAGGTGCTGTGTGAGCTGTGGCAATGTTTAAAACCTCTACAGCAACTTTCCTTCAGTCACCAAAAAGAAACACAGATGAAAAGTAAGAAGGGGTAGAGATGCATGCATTGAGCAGTAAGTATAGAGGGGAAATGATAATGAGACAAGAATGCAACCCCTCCTGTGACCAGCGCTGAACCAGGACTGTGGATCAATAGATCACAAAAGACACATACACTTGATAGTTTCATCCACCCTATGAGTGGATGCTGCTGGCTGAGACGACCAGTCTTGCTGACAGGGCTTCTTGCTCCTGTACAAGCCGCAGATTCTCTTACACATTATCACTGCCACCAAGCAGGAGACTGGCGACTCCTACACAAGCTGCTCAAGGTACTACAGTATGCTCCTGCACTTCCTGTCTTCTCCTGCCATCTTCTGCCTTCACCCTTCATTCCCCTTTGATGGTGCAGAGCTATAGTAAGGGCAAAGCCAAGACGGTGTTGGAATTGTGTGGCACGGAAAATTAAAATACCTTGAAGTGTTGTCTTTAATTGATAAAAGTATACATCATTTTTGTGTCATGTGCACCTGTATCACATTAATTGAGTCAGTGATTTTCCTTAGATACAGAAATATCACATTATGATCCGCAATAACAGGAAGTTTGAAGAAACACTGATACAACCTTCATTGTTGATATGTAACAACATTATTAGATGGGATTTTTGGATGTGCTTATGTGTTTTAAATCTCCCCAAAACACCAAGCTCAAAAAAGGCCTGACAGAAAAAAAAATAGAAAAGACATGTATCTGTACTCTAATGAAAACATGGTTGTAGCCTAGCAAAATAGTAATAATAAAATAGTATAATAATACTTTCAGATCCCCATGGTGAGAAATTCATCATTGCACACATACAGTGCAATCACATCTTAAATTATTACTATGATACCCTGATGCAAGTGTGATTCTCTGTTGTTGGACACTTGCAATCTGGAAGTGTGTTTTGTCACAAAATAATTCAATTAGCAAAAGCATTGAATAGCCTCTAAGTCTAAAGGCAAATTTCATGTCATCCCCTCCAGCTGTTGCATCATTTCAACCACACATGAACTCAGATGATTAATCAAAACTGCAGAAACTGTATAAGAGGCTAACCCCTGCCTAACAACTGCATTCCACAGTAGCCCTGCAGTGTTGCAGGAGCAGAACAACTACGTGACTCTGCCTCAGTAGTGCTTTGATTTTACAGGTGTAGCCTACTAAAAAAAAAACTCATAGGCCTCACATGAGCTCTCTGTGCAGCCGAATAATGCAGTAACTGTCTCGGAGGTAAGAGGAACTGAAAAGCTCTTAAATGCTTCAAGGTCATCTTTGCAGTAATGATACCCTTCTCTCTGTGGTTAAAATAATAACTTCCATCTTGACTGAAGTGATGTGAGACCTAAATCTGTTTTGACGGTGAATTTTACATTACCTGTGCGTATATATATATATATATATATATAGTTTCACATGAGAAAAAGACAACAGATGAATAATACATTAATTCGTTCTAACTATCTTTAAACATCTCACCGACGTTTGGCAAATACAAATGCAACGTCGAAGGAAAAGTGGTTGGTGCATTTGGCCTGAGGGACAACTCACTTTCTTGTTCAAATAGAATGGGTCCAAATCCTCCAGTGGTGTGGCCGCCAGTCCATCAGGAATATCGCCATAGATGAAGGGCAGGCTCTTCCCAGCCTCCAGGTCACTGTTGGGCTTGGGCTCATTGTCATCAGATGTGTCGCGGTGACTACTGTCCGATCTTGGCTTGGGTGGCTTCTTGTTCTTCTCTTCTTTGATGCGCTTCTCGATGTTAGCGAGCGTCTCTGGGGTGAATTTCTTGAAGCTGTCAGGTCCTGGGGGTGCAAGAAGGGGTGCGGCCATGTTTTCATCCTGCAGCTATTTCCTCTTTATTTGTTTTCCATCCCAGACATCCAGCTCTGAGAAGAAGAGAGGGACACAGGGTGAGAAAGTGGAAAAGAGTGATACTGGGCGAAGAGAAAGTAATAGATTAAATGAAACTTTAAAAAAAAGAATAAACAATTAATTCTTTAAAATAATGTCATCTAGTTTTCTTAGTTGTTGTTTTATTCAGTGTCATTGATAACACTAACTGGACATGATTACAATAGTTGACATATTTATATTCACTTGGTTTGCATCTCTTTTCAGTTTAAGTTTTGCTGAAAGACTGATTTTACTAGTTCTCCCAAAGAGAGCAAACAAAGCAAAATAAAGCAGAAAAGTGCAAAGATTTGGAACATGGGCCAGTCTGCACTATTTCTGCTCTCAAACAACCTAAATGACCGAAGTACTGAGCCCGTATCCCCAGAAGCTTAACTTTGGTACCCAGACAGCATTGAAATCCATTTTGCTATCACCTTTATGACCCTGACACCATGGAGCAAGTGTCAAATTGTCTCTTCTTGCATTTATTCACAAATGACAGACTCTTTAACTCAACAGGCACTTATTTGACTGTTTTCTTTACTGGTGTCTGTCATGACATTTTGCAGTATTTCTGTTTCAGGAATAGCCTATTTCTAAATTAAGGCTTTCCTTTAAGATCCATGTTGTTGTTAATGACGATTGATAAAATGACACTTTGTGATGTGAATCATTGGTAGCACTGCTGGTCTCAGAGAATCTATCAATTCCTGGAGCTGCAAAAGCATCATACAGCTTTCAGCTTTGTCTTAGTTTGGGGGTCTCTATGGTTGAGTCTAAACATCTCCCACTGATCATAAGTATAAAATAAGGGCAAAGTTAGTCCTAGTACACAGGCTAACACAAGCGTAGTTTATGCTATGCTGCAAAAATGAAAAGGAGCCAAACAATCTTAAACCTGTCAAAAGACACCAAGATATTAGTGCTAGTGCTATAAGTTCACTATAAGAATTTAATAGGTTGATTTTGTATATCAAGGCGCATTGATGTAAATTTGGTTTGGACTTTACTTCTGCCAACCACTTATCACATCCATTATTATATAAATTATCATATAAATTAAATATGAAGCAGAGAAATTAATGTGACTGAGGTCTGTGATGGAATAGGTTGGGTGGGGCTTTCTGCATGACAATAATACAAATGTATAAATGTGACAGTTTTCAAATAACAAAGCTGAAATGAAAATACACCGACTTAATCATAAAGATTTGCTGTTTTTGTTTATTCTTGCTTTTTTTTTTTTTTTTTTACAGTGTTTTGGTTTGACAAAAGTCAAAACCTTTGCATATGTCAACTGTCCTAGCTGTAGCCTACTGACCAAAACAGTGACTCTATACAGGACGATGTAATGTAATTATTATTCATTTAAAACATAACTAAAAATGGCACTGAACTATTGAAGTGAAGAAGGCTTTTAAGTGAAAGTTATTCAACCTCAGGGGCTCAGACTCATTGTTTGAACAGCAAGGTGTAACAACATCAACTGTATCTCCTCAGCCTTCACAGATGAATTTCACTCCTCTGGCTGATGGCCATGCTGTTTGATACAACATATTTGACAGTCGAGTCACAGCTCAGGCTACCAAAAATTAGACAGCAAGCAAACAACACTCAAGGGTACAGACCTGGAAATGAATCAGAAAGAAGTCAGGAGAAATCCACAGACAGAGAGAGATCCAACAACCCGGTATCTTCGAGAGAAGAGCGCACCCAACCAGAAGAGGGATGAATTCCGATTCAAGGAACCCAACCTCGGCACAACCTCCAAGTCTCCTTCCACCAATTGCTCTACGGTGAAGGTGATTCACAGTGCATGTGCACTTCAAACATAACGCAGGACCAATCTTAAAAACAGGCAGCAAAACTGAGAGGCGACCGGAGGAGACTGTCTGAAATCCTGCAGATGCTGCTTTATGTCCACCAACTTACTGGGTCACAAGAGCTGCATGAAACCTACGGATCTGACTTGCACATTTTAAATGAAAATGACTGACGAGAGCGCTCAAACAGTTACACTGAATCCTACAGGCGCATGCAAGCGCACAGGCGCACAGATCCGAGCCAGGGGTGTCCCGAAATATATGTAGTAACAACAAACAAACAAACAAAAAACAAAACACCGGTTGACAGAGAAACTAACAACTCCAACAGCCTCAATTGCCCTCCTCCTCCTCCTCCTCCCTCAGTGGGGAAAAAAGAGATAAGCCTGTCGGTGTCCGGTTCAGCAGCAGCGTTTGGCAGACTGCTCTGACGCTGCGTCCTCTGCGCGGGGCAAAGACACCCTAAAGCCTCCGTCCCGTCCCCCGGAGAAACCCTTCACTCCTGCTCTGTCCACCCCGGCGATGACCTGACATCTGACGGAGCTGACCGGACACCGGCGCTATGTGGAGAGGAGGTGTAGGCTACGGGGCACTTGCATCAGAGTCACATGGCCCATGGAAAGAACTTAGACATCCTCCATCCCTGCAGTGATATTCTGATGCCGCCTGTCGCTAAATAAAAGATGTCAGTCCAGACCACGTCCACAGACCACTGAGAATAGGTGAGCCATGCAGGCTCGAGTCCAGCTTTACTGAGAGAATAACTTGGCTGCCAGATTTTTTTTTTTTTTTTTAAAGAGGCCTCACATAACCTCTTACATCCGATATGACTGGATGCCACCTCTTTCTCCGTGCACGACCTGAGCCAATTTAAGGTGAAGTTGAGTTATGACGACCGGACTGGAGATTTGGACGAGGTTTCATTTTTTAGCGGAAAGACTAGGAGAGAGGACTGAAGACATTAGCCAGGGAGCGCACAGGACATTAGGCCACGGTAGAGACAAACATATAAAGAACTTTCTTCCTGTGTGGGATGAAGACCACCCACTCCCTCTCACATTTTTGTATGTTGCATCATGTAGGCCTGACTGGGAGCGATTTGTAGTTTTATACTGGGGCGCGTCGTTGTCCTATAGGGCCAAAGCCTAAAATACTGCAGTGTGGTTTATTACTGCTATAGGCTTTAACTAACTAACTCATAGTAGGTCAGCTGAATACACAAGACATGTCCTGACAACTCATCCCAGGCCCCAACTTAAAGCAACCTGGAGCACATCAGCACAACCGGACCCCCCTCCATCCTCCCCCACTCCTTCAAAAAAAAAAAAAGTGAAATTATGACAGCAAAACAATAACGGCCTTAAGGCTTCACCACACCCGTATATATGGTGTGTGGCCTCCGGAGATCCAGAGACTCCATATGGTGAAGCTTTAAATAGTAACAACATGACGGGGAAACGAGTTTTTAAATGGGGGACACTGCGTGAAAAGAGCAGAAAAGGGAGCCGCGGCCCCTTTGAGGACTGCCAAACTAAAGACGCACCTACCTCCTCACGCAATACAGTCTCCAAAGGGATGGCAAGAGGGAGG
>CM076649.1:10473561-10487391 GCA_038496675.1 Rachycentron canadum | reverse complement strand
TTTTTTTTTTTTTTTTGCAAGCAACGCATTAGCCATGTACTTGGAGCAGAACACGGTGGAGACTGTCGCCGCTCAGAAGTTTGACGTGATCTCACTCTAATATCCCATATGCGTATGTTTCATATTCTGACACAGTGAAATGTTATTCCATCCAGCGGCAGGCCAACACCCTAAATAACCAGCTGTCTCCTTCTTTTACTACCACGTCGCATCACAAGTCCACGTTTCCCCCCTCGAAAATCACATCTTCCCTACTTCTAACTGATGCCTCGCATGTACATATTTGTCCATGTACTGGCAAGGAGCCCTCCACAGACGCTAGGAAAAGATGCTGAGAGAGGGACCGCTCTGCGGCACTGGGATGCAGTCAGTCGACAAAGTAGCACTGCGATCCATCCCACGACCAAAAATAAGACAAAGCAGAAAACAGATTGTCTACTTACTTTTTCTCGCATTAACAGAAATCCAGACAGCTGTCACTGAACTGCAGATGTGGGAAAGAGTCGGGAGTAACTGCGGCTGTCGCCATATTGTTGCTGCTATCTTCCTTCCCAGTGCGTCGGCTACCCTGCATAATTGATGACTCTCAGCAAATTGTTAGGGAGTGTCGGTAAATGCCTATAGTTTCAATAACGGACAAGAGACCGCAGCATCGTAAGCAGAAAAAAACCCTGTTCATTGTTCATGTAATAACAGTAATTAGTATCCTGGTTTGGATTGTGAGGATCATATCTGTTTTATCTTGATCTGCTATGAAAATATCTAAAGTGTGTGATTCCATATAATCTTTATAATTAGACCTGTAAGTTAGTCAGACAACTCCGAGCTTATAATGAGTCTGTAACATTTGAAACACAAAGGTAGACAACATAAACTCTTATGGCTTTGTTTTAACACATTTATTTTAACTTTTAAACATGTATTTTATATATGTCAGTTCAAAGTTAGTTAGTGGTGTGATTTTGTTGGTACTCAAGAATGTGTGAGCCAGATTTGAGGCAATAGACCAAAGTGAGGGACAGTGGGATACATAAGAAGGTTGTTAGCCCAGCCTCATAAATGTCCATATACAAGTTAAAAACTTGCTTAATATACAAATGTAAATGCATACAACATGTGCAATATGTGGACATTTACCCTATCACTGCACAAAGCTGGTCTATCTATTGCTTTTCTATAAATAACTTGAATTTCTTATTAGTTTCTGATTCTAACTAAAGAACCACTGCAGCAATAATAGGGCTGTTGAGGGTTTTGCTTGTAATATTTCTCAAATCAAAGCCAAGGGAAAATTTACCTGCACATGTTAGTGCTGAAGAGTGGAACAAGTTAAGGTTTTAAATCTTACTTTAATGACTACAGTGCACTCTAAATTATGTGGTCTTAAGCAGACGAACAAACAATAAATGATATAGAGGTGTATATGGGTCATTCATAAGGCTGGGTTTGTAACTGCATGCTGAACCATAAATGGTCTATGATATCTGTAGCAGAAAAGGCTCTGTTTTTTTTTTTTTTCTTTGTTTGCATACAGATTTGAAAGGACCAACATGTACACGCTACTGCTCACATTGAGTCACTTTCAGTACACTATAGCCCTTAGTCTCAAGGCTTCACCCTTCAAAATACAGGGTTGGGGGATTTTATACAGGAAGTGTTTTGAATCTGACCCAACAATGTCTCCATCTGGTGGAGCTTTGAAGAACTGCACCTTAATGTATACAGGAAGTCAAATGCTAGGCATGTATTTTCATTTGTTAAGCTGCTTTTCAGTTCAGCATTTGGTGCATTTTATTTTGTAAGCATGTAAAGGAAGGAAATTAAATCCTTTACATAGTCAGACATGAATCGTAAATTAAGATTGTAAATTATACAGTGGGAGGGGCTTCCAGGGTTACATTGGATAGCATTGCAGCACATCGACTTGTGCTCTGGCAGGTGGCTGAAAGTGGATGGCTAGACCAAATTATTTTGTAAAAATACATTTTACAAGCTCAAGGGTGTGGATTAACTATTAAATTTGGCAAATATGTCTCAAATAAACTTTGTCTTAGTAATCTTCAACAAAGAGCAGTGCACACTATTCAAAACTCCAGGCTTGCTCCTAAAAAGGATCACATTATGGTATAATTGCCTCTTTATCGTGAGAAAATTGAACATGATACAATTGAAAGCCTCAAAAAAGTGGACCCAGAGTCACTATGTCAAATGACTTTGAGGCTTAAAGTGTAAACTTTAAACTTTAATTTAAAGGAGTTTTCTGGTCTGGTCT
The DNA here is from genome assembly GCA_038496675.1 of Rachycentron canadum. Classification (NCBI taxonomy): domain Eukaryota; kingdom Metazoa; phylum Chordata; class Actinopteri; order Carangiformes; family Rachycentridae; genus Rachycentron; species Rachycentron canadum. The sequence goes on along the minus strand of CM076649.1, from coordinate 10,485,119 downwards.
CAAGCAAGTTAACACAAAAGACAAGGGGATGGCAACCATAGAACCTGACCTCCAATGGCTTTGTTTTTTACACAGGTTTTTAAGTTCTCAGTTCAAAATTTGCTGTTGTATTGAGAGTTTATTGGCATGACCCTACTGACACAGAGCAGATCTGAGGCAATAGACTGACCAAGTGAAAGGGTGGGATTAGTTATAGAGTTGAGCAAAAGGGCAGTGGTGAATAGTAATGTAATGTAAATGTGATTGATTAGTGTTTACAGGTATTGTGATGGCACAGGATGTAGTTCCAAAGGTATTTGCATTCATATACCTTACAGTGTAACACCTGGGGCCAATTTACTAAGGGGCAGAAATGGCCCTGATTTAATCTTTTAGCAAGGCAGTGAGGCCATTCCTCTTTTTGCAGATCTACTCCCGATCCAACTTCCTTTCATTCTCCCTCTCCTCCTCCTACTACTACTAATAATAGCTATCAAAATAACAACAAATACTACACATCACATTTGACAAAAATATGCCACAAAAGAAGTAACATAACAGCAAAGAAAGAAAAAAGCACATATACAAAACATATATAGCACCATGGAGGTACATAAAGTTAGACACAACACAAATTGACAGATGGTATTGATGGTATTAATGGTATTGAAGACCTAAACACCGCAATAAATGCTTTGTCCAGAGAGTGGACTGACCAGGGAAAAATTTCCAGGCCACTTTTTTGCCCCAGTATGTCCCTGTACATGAAGCACTCTTAACTCTTTACCATGTAGATAAAGCACTCATTGTCAGCCTAAATGTCCTGCCAGTGCAATGGCTACAACTAGCAAATTATGTGCATTTAGTTGGTGTGCTAACTGGTAGCACATTTATTTATCACCTGCGACGGTTTAGCACATGACACAAACCACTGGCAATTCTGACAATGCACTTCAGGACTTTCTTGTAAATTCCTTAAACGCAACATAACAGACTGGAACAGAGCTGAACAGATTGTGTAACCCCTAGAGTCACATCAAGCACAGTCACAGAGTGAGATCGAGCGCCCCCGCAGAGCCCAGGCAAAGCACCATTGACATGATAAGTTTGATGACCATCAGGCTTATTTGACCAGCTGGTTTTTAACCATATCAGCCACAAGTTATATAGCTAACAGTTACATGAGTAAAACTAAAACCAAAGGTAATTGCATTCAAAGACCTTACAGTGCAACAACTGGGGTCAAATTAGCACAGGGCTGTCAGGGCTCCCTGACTTGACCTGAAAATGGTATTGTGAGATAGTGTTGAAATTAACAAGATAGGGGGGACACTTCAAAGCAGTGTCTTTTCACTGTCTGGCTCGAGGCCGTTACTCTTTTTTGCATGCTTACTCTTAATCCTGTCTCACATCTACCTCCTTCTTCTCCCTTTCCTCCACCTCCTACAACTACTACTAATAAAAATAACAATGATCATCACCATCATAATAATCATATAACAAATACTCCACTATTCAACTGCTACAAACTCTGCTACATTGAGGACAAACTATGACCAACAACAACACAAGAGTGTTTACTCTTTTATCCACAAAATCGACACTGAAGACAAAAGAATGTTTTTTTTATTATTATTTTAGTATTAATCATCACATTAGAAATACAAAAAAAAACTAACAAAAAAGAAAAAAAAAACGAAATTGCTTCACTCAAAAAAATGGGCACAGCTTTTTTTTAATCATGAGGTAGATAATTAAGTGGTGTCATCAATATACAAATTGCCTCTAAAATGTTCTTATGAGTATATAGGAGACCATTTCAGACTCTACCTGACTTTTAGGAGCCAGGCACATGTCAAAGATGATGGATATCTATATCCTGTAGAAAGATGTAGGAATAAGGCCTGCAAAGGAAAGATGTACATGAGGTGTAACAAATGACTCTGCATCAAGAAAAGGAAAACATACTTCCAGGATTATCACCACTAAAAATAAAAGATGCAAAAGAAGAACTTAAGAACAACGATGAATGAAGAACAAAACTATATCGGTTTAGGTTTGACAAATCCCAATAGTAGTAGTAGTAGTACTACTTTAACTCACTATTCAAATAAAAACACACAATCCAGAATGATAAAGATTTTGTTTTTTAATCAAATTTAAAGTGTATATATATTTAATGTAAATCGTAAGATGTTTTTTCTTAAATGGGTAGGAAATCACACACATAAGAAACAAATAGATAAAATGGAATAGATTGTTTTCTCTGGCTCCAGGAGTTTAAAGGCCCCTGAATCGCCCCTCATTGTTCAGCTCGGAGCCTCCGCTTCATCACTGCTCAGTTTGCCGTCGTCGCCGGTCGCCTCTCAGGACGAGTCCGCCAAAATGACTCCGCTAACAACATTTTTCACTTTGCTTGTCACTGTTTTTTGCCTGCCCCTTCATTTGATACACGCCGTGGGCCTGTATGAAATATACAAACGCATCTTTCCACTTTGTTGGTCGCGGATTTCTAAAACATACTACAACAGGAAAATGCACGATAAGAAGCAGGAGCTGTTCCGCGGTTTAGCAGACTTCATCGAGCCTGGCAGGCAACTCACACTTTTGGAAATCGGCTGCGGCAGTGGCACAAACTTCCAGTTTTATCCGCCCGGTTGCAAAGTGATCTGCACTGACCCCAATCCCCATTTTCAGAAATATCTGCAAAAATGCATGGACGAGAACGACCACCTGACTTACGGGAGCTTTGTGGTGGCCCCGGGGGAGAACATGAGCTCTGTTGGGGACGACTCGGTGGATGTTGTGGTCTGCACCCTGGTGCTCTGCTCTGTCAACGACGTACAGAAAACTCTGCGGGAGGTGCAGCGCGTCCTACGTCCAGTGAGTTTATCCCAGACAAAATGCTGGTTTCAGCTATTTTATAAAATGATTGATAGGAGAGAGAGTTAGAAGAGAGAATATCTTTCTTACTTTTATCTCACAGAGCACACACCCTCCATCTTGGACCCACAATAGTGGGTTCAAACAGACTTTTGTTTGGGGGAGGTCTTTATTTCTATCTCTCTCTATCGATTACAAATACAAAATCAACTCTATCAAATTTAAAGCGCTCTGATATTTCAGTGGCAGAACCTCTTTATGTCTTAAAATGCTTTTATTGTATAAGCTTTTATCTCATTTCCGGTAGCTGGCGTTTCTATTGTTTTATTTCCCAGATCCCTCGTTTTTTAATAGTTATTGATGGCTTTTCTCTGTGTGTGTCCTCCCACGCTGCCTTTGCATCACTTATAGTTACACGCCTCATTTAGTAATAAGGCTGCATGTGATTGAAGTGGTTTATTCGCTGTAACGTTGGCGAGGCTCAGTGTATAGGAAGCGCTCTGCTTTCCCTGCAGTTTCCCGAGCCAAACATGTCTATACCCGGTCCTCTTTGAAAAAAGTCTCACTAATTTGGCAGCACTGCAGGTATCAGCGGATACATCAATATCACATTTCCCACAAATATCAGAGGAGAGGCTGTAGGATAGGCTCACCTCATGCTGCTGCAGGACAGAGACTTAGGAGATCATTTGTTCCTAGAGCCACAAGACTTTAAAACTCTTTCTCTCAGCATTCAAGTTTTTTTTTTTGTTTGTTTGTTTTTTTTATGTGAAGAAGTTGGCCACAGGACAATCAGAAAACCTTATGAACTATAAAATATGTGGGAATCATGGAAACACATTTCTGCCAGGAAGGAAAATAAACAAATTGTATCAGGGGAAACAGATATGAAATGAATATGAATTGGTGTAAAACTATACCCTGTATTCTTCTATATTCACATAGATTTTCATTATACACCTCATGGAACATGTTCATCAGTCCATCAGCAATAAGATTTTCAAAACAGAGTTCAAATTCAGTTTGCATATCAATTGCATTTAATTAGTGACAAAATAACCATATACAGTCAACAGAAACACATTGGCCACATGGCATTTTGAGTGAAAAGAAATTATCGCTTTATTTTCTTGATACATAATCAATCTGCCTCAGGGGAAATTGATATATATTCTTTTTTTAATTTGCATGGTGTAAATGACCAACTTTGCTTTGCAGGGTGGAGCCTTCTTCTTCCTGGAGCATGTCATCGCAAACCCCTCAACTTGGGCATACTTCTTCCAACACGTTCTTCAGCCTGCGTGGTACTATTTGGGTGATGGATGCGAGGTGACCCGTGACACGTGGAAACATCTGGAGGCAGCTGGATTCTCTGATGTCAAACTGAGACACATTGAAGCTCCTCTCATGCTCCTAATCAAACCACACATTGTAGGCTATGCTGTAAAATAGACTCAGTCAAATTAGCTTTGTATTAAGTCTCCTTGTACTAAAAGTGTTTGTTTCACAAAGGAAAATGTTTTTTTAACACATTGAATAAACACCCAATCAGTACACAATACTGATGTTGTATACAGTTGAGGTTAAAAATATCTTTGAATGTGTGTTAATTGTCACCATCCCCTAATACTGCCATAGAAGTGCTCTCTGTCTCTTTGTGTTTCTGCTGTACAGTGTGTGTAGACTGCATTTGATGATCATCACACTAAAATAAACATTTTATCGTTGCGATAAATATGTCAGTGATTAAAGAGTCTAATACTGAGGCATTGTAATTCTTTAATTTTAAATAAACATTGTTGACATAAGTAAGAGGGACTTGGACTCGTTATGTTTAGACCACACCTGTCTATTTGCGCCACCGTGTGGTGGGAGGGCAGCACAGATGCTGTCGCTCAGGTATTACAGTGTAATCTGTTGATCTTCTGGAGTCGCCTGTCTGGAAATGCTCTCAGCCAGGCTCTGTGCAACATTACCACAGAGGAAAATGAGGACGTGCCTCATGAAATTCTGCAAACTTCTTTGCTTCGCATTGACTTTGCCTCTGTATCTAATGGAGATCACAGGCCTGTACCGCGCGTACAAGCGTCTGTTTCCTCTGCTTGCCTACAACATTACATTTTCCTACAACGATAAAATGCATAAGATGAAGAGGGAGCTTTTCCGAAACATGGGCAAATTTGCGGACAGCGACGGCACACTTCGCCTGCTGGAGCTCGGCTGTGGCAGCGGGGCAAACTTCCAGTTCTACCCGTGCGGCTGCAGGGTGGTCTGCGCTGACCCCAACCCGCACTTCGAGAGGTACTTGCGGATGAGTATGGAGGCAAATGAGCATCTGACTTATGACAAGTTCATAGTTGTGTCTGGAGAGGACATGGAGGAAGTGAAAGACGAGTCTGTGGACGTCGTTGTCTGCACCTTGGTTCTCTGCTCTGTCAGCAATGTGCAGCAGGTGCTGCAGGAGATCCGCCGTGTCCTCAAGACAGTGAGTCTCCACATGCTGCCTTCACGTGCTGTTGGAAATATAGATATTCCTGAATTCATGTGAATGAGCAGGGGCCCATAGATCTGTAACATTTTTTACTGATATTTACTATTTTTTTCTGTCATAATGTCAACCCCCACAGTGCAGTGAGTACATGCACATATGCATGTGTTGCCTTCAAGTGTCCATTAAGTACAATGCACACTTCATCTGAAGGTATATTTTTTCCACAGAGAGCCAGAAACCAATTACTTACCCTTACAGAATAATACCAACTTACCGTGCATCACTGGAAATTTAGTTAAACATGATAATTTGAAAATACAGATAATGTGAGCACAATATAAATTAACACAAATAAGTTAAAAGTACATTTTGGCACATGGCGCCTCAACAAGTTGGGGCTACAAGACCAGGTAACAATGTAAAACCCACCTTTGCTGACTTGAAATTCTGCACAAAGTTGGACAGGCTTCCATGGTGCAGTGGGGTCTCAGGGTCTGTGGCCCGGCACAGTGGCTCTTTGCCCAGTGGTTAATCCAGCCTTGCACTTCGACTGGCTTGCTACCTACATGTCTAAGTTGTGACACAATTAACTATGTTGGCAGTTTATTTTAAAGTGGAATAAGTGTTACTGCGCCATCTCAGCAAAAAAAATATTGTTTCTGTGACTTTACTTCATTGGGTTGTTGTCATTACTGATGACTTGAAGCCAAAAAACACTTTCTTCTTTCTAGCTCTGTCTGAAAAGGATGGGGATGGGCTGTCTGCCACACTGAATTGAAACACTAGAGCAGTCCCTCTGCAGTTGTCACATTGCAGAAATTGTTGTTCTTTAGGAGGCAGAAGGATGCTGTGCTTTTGTTTATAGTTTGAAGAGATTAAATTATGTATTTGACTGTTTACATTCATGACATTTGGTCTTGGTTTTATCGTTTTACTATATAAGATATGTTCCTGTTACTTTTGATTATTGCCAGAAATTTGAATTTTGAATAAACATTTACTGCAGAATGTATCTTTCTGCTCTGCCACTTTTTATGCTTGATACTCTAAACGATAACACCCAGTAAGTCAAGCACAGCCTATGTACATATAATAGCAAGATAACTGAACCAGATTTGATTGAAAATGCAATTATTTGGTTTTGCTGACTCTCTTTCAGGGTGGAGCCTTCTACTTTTTGGAGCATGTTGTCTCAGATCCATCCTCCTGGACATACTTCTTTCAACATGTGCTTGAACCTCTGTGGTACTATCTTGGGGATGGTTGCAGGATTACCAGAGCAACATGGGAAGATATAAAGGCTGCTGGTTTCTGTGAAGTTCATCTAAAACAAATTGAGGCTCCAGGGGTTACTTTATTGATAAGACCACATATCATGGGATATTCCATTAAATGACTCTTGGGAAAATGGACATATGTAATTTCTCTTTGTGCACAGAGGTATTTAGTATTTTCACTCTAAACCTAGTCATTAGTCTCTATGAGAAGATTTTGCTTCCTGCTAAGCCCTGTATTCTTACACAGGCATGTTCATCGGTCCATCAGTATTACATATTTCAAAATATTGATTCAAACTTCTGTTTGCAGGTTTCATATCATCAATTGCATTGAATCAATGAAAGAAAACCCATATAGGGTGGCCAAGAGTCGAAGATGAGTGTGCACACCCATGTATGTGTATGATGAGTATGATCAGTTACAGCAACAAAAACACATTGGCCACAACATTGAGTGAAAATATATTTATTTTCTTACAGAATCAGAAACATTTCATACACGGTTTGTTCTTCTTCCCCACCCCTCCCAAAATGTACATAATAAATATTACCTGGACACTGTGCTTTTTCCCTGATTGTCTAAGTAACTGCCATGAAACAACCAAACAAACCACCCTCAATGTCATATTTTCTGTTACCCTTTATATTCCATTGCACAAAAATAAGGAATGACAATTGTAATGGATATGAGGGGAATTGCTGGTTTACAATATAAACAGAAATTATGTCTGTGTAGTAATTATACAGTCAAAACTCTGAAGATGCTGTTAGAAAAAAAAAAAATTCCAATGGCAACATTTTTAAAAACACAAAAAGAGGAAGGGATATATTTAGAAACTGAGACTCAAAGATAAAGCTCACAATTTCAAACCTCCCAGTATTAAAAATGTACACAACTATAAATGTTATAGCATTAGCAAATTTAAAAAAAAAAAACATCAGGTGGAAAAATGGCCAATTTCTTTTTTATTTTTTGAGCAAATCTTACTGCGATCATAAGTCACTTTTATATCAAACAGAGTAAAAAAAAACTGGAGGATCTCAGCCTGAAATGAAGTGTTCCCAGAAACCCCAACATGTCCAAATGGTGGAGCTGTGCCGCTGCCACAATATGTTTCAATCCTCACCCTGTATTCAAACAGGTTAACCTGTTTTAACACAATAAAGGTCCTTTAATGTTTTGAGTTCTTCAATCAGGGTCTTGTTTTGGTTCTCAAGAACAGCTACGCGGTTTTCCAGGCATTTAACATATTCCTTTTTTTTCCGTCGACATTCACGGGCTGCCTCTCTGAAACGGGAAAAAAACGTGCACTTAGTCCAACTGAGGGATATTGCAATGGGTGCAATGTATTTAGAAAGGAATAGGTAACTTCACCTCATATAATGCAACTAAAAAAAAAAAACAGGTCTAGTTGGTTTCTTGCATAATAGAACACTACAGCAACGTCACAAAGGGGCCATTGTAACAAGCTACTCGATGACGCATCCACAAAATATTAAAAGCAACACCCAGGATGGAACACTGTTATTTAGCACAGTACATTTACATTTAAAACTATTTCAACAAATATTTGGATCAGTAAATAAAAATTATAAAGTGATTTGTTATTTATCAAGTGGGAAGCAGAACATACACAACTACAATGTTGAGATGAGCATCAATACATTAAACACAGTACCGTGCATCTATCTGATATTCTATGATTCATTTATATTTTCCAAAACCCAGAAAATGTACACTTGCCTGTTTTTCGCAAGCCTGATTTCTCTCTTAATTGTTGGATCGTCGGTCTTGCTCTGCGGAAGTCCCACAGGAGAGGTCATAACTACAGTCTGAGGCAGGGAGCTGGATGTGGGTGCTGCACGGATCTGGTATGTTTGTACCTCACCTCCTGCACCTGAGGGAAACGCAACCATCAAAAATTGAGGGATCTTCATTTAGAAAGTAACAGCATTTGTTCTTTAGCTATACCACTTATCCTATTTTTACGCATATGGTCGATTTTTGTCTCTACTCTTAATACTGAGACAACAGTTTTTAAACGTGTAAATGTCCTTGCAAAGGAAACAGTAGAATTAGCACACAGCTACCCAGTACACAACAGCAAGTATTCTACCCGACACCCTATCCATTTGCATAAATTTAATTGGCCGCAGCATTCTGGTTTGTTGCGGGTACAGTTGAACCATTACACCCTCTTACATTACACCCTCTCACATGACAAACCACATTTCAAACCACCATTCATTGACTCTTATTTTCTGATACAGCGATGTTGTCTATCTGAAAGAGTAACACATTTTTGGCGTCTGCCCACCAGCCAAACTATGCCATGTTTTGCTCACCTTGTACAACAACCTGGTTGCTAGGCACCAGTATTTGCTGACCATCAGGCGTTTGGGCATACTGCAGGATGGTGGTGCTTTGTTGGGCTCCACCAGTGTTGGCCAAGGTGACACCCTGAATGCCTTCAGACCCTGGAGTCGCCAGCTGGATTGTGCCATTAGGGGTTATGGCGACTAGAGAGACAAACCAAACCACACAGATGGCAACAGAATTGAGCAAAGCACAGGGTAGGCCACAGAGAACTCTTTTCTAATAGGTTAAAAGACCACATAGGCTTTCTGAGAATTCGGCCCATCAGTCACTTTGGCTAATAGCTGTATCTGGTAAGAATACCAATACAAAAGCATATGGTCAGTAATAAGAATCATAACAAAGTAAATTAAATCCATTTTTTAAAATTTGAAAATAAATTCTCTTATTTAATTTAAGTAAGTAGAAATGAGTCATACTGTATTGTCCACTGCTGGTCTGGTAGATTGGAGTGGTGGGTAATGTAACACCTGTCACTCCTGTAGATGCTGGGCTGTTATCCTTTGCCTCAATATGTGTCACTTCTTCAGATGAAAGCTCATTTAGGATTTTTCTACAAGGTAGAAAGAGGAAATTTGCTTGAATTATTACAAGACTGTTTCTTGTAAATTTATCTCTTCAGTGTTTTTTTTTTGTTTTTTTACCTGTATGACGGTCGCCTCGCCAGTATTTCCCTGGTCTTTTGGGTTGTTGCTCCACTGTCTGACGAGTCCTGTGACTCTTCGCTATCTGTACCCTGGACCTTGAAAGAGGGAGGTGTATTAACAAGTGCATGAGTGATTGGATAAAATAGCATATTGACTGCTTACATAAAGACATTAAGCAGGTGAATTAAACCAAGGTGGTTGGTCTTACGTGTGCAGTCTGCACCTGAGGGGACTGAATGACTGATGACTGTGCAGACTGGATCACTCCCTGAACCTGAAACTGGCCCCCTGGCAGTTGTACGACAGCCACAGACGAACTACCCAGTGACATCTACAAAAATCCAAACACCATTTCAAATCCACAAAACAGTAACAGTGGCAATTGCATTCTACTTATACAAAAAATTTGTTCAGTAGCACAGCGAAACTTCACCTCCATTTGAAAACATTTCTTAAAAGGGCCATAACCATACTGCACATAACACATTTCCTCACTTTACCCCCTAGAAACTTTCAGTCATGTAGGTGGTTTTGGTTTTATGTATCTAAAATTGAACCAACTATCAACCAATGATGCTGCCACGCCAATAAAATGATAGTGAATATAATTGCGCTTGTGCTACACAGAGAATTGAACAAAATGCATTTGAAAAATTCAGCAGTAATGCGGTAACAGATACCAATGATATAATTACATTTTTATTTGGGTGATCTGATCATTATAAATCTAGTTTAAGAAATCAACAACTGCCAATGCATGATGGGCCCTATCACAATATAATTATGTACTCATTTACCCTTATTAAGGGTAGTCAATGATCATGGGAGGGTATGCTTTAAGTTTATAAACCATGAGAACTGCTGTCATATACAGGAACTTAAAGTCAGGTACAGGCTTTTTTCTGGTGTCAAAATAGAAACTGGAGCAGCTTGTGGTACATCAAAGGCGATCAAGTAAAAGACAGCAAAAAGGGTCTCCACCGAACAAGCAATTCATAATAAACCCCAGATTGAGTTATCCCTGCACGTTACAAAAGTAACATGTATATTATTTAAAACTTAATCTCTACTGTGTTACAGAAATAATAGTCATTTCACTTGTCATTGTACAAATTATTTCATACTATTTTTATGCAATAAAATTTTTAAATCTATAGTTTGAATTCAGATTATATGGAAGGTTCTTGTTGTCCATTGTAAATTTTAATCCACATGACAAGAGTTTGAGCAAATTTGCTGCACATATTAACCTGAAAATAACCTGTATTAAATCAGACATTTTGACCTTAAATTGTGCTTTCAGTGTGTAATTCATAAACAAAGCAGACTAGTGCCATCAGCTAAGCCAGTGCTGCTGCGTCTCTAATGGCTGTTTGAAAAAGTTTTTTGATTTAATTCAAATGCATCTATTAGTTACCTGTTGGGCTATCTGTGAGAACTGAGAGGATGTGATGGTAGTGGGAATGGTAGCAGTCTGTGACTCAGTGCCATTGCTGCCCTGTTGTACTTCTTCCATAGTAACTGGGAACAAATAAATAAATATTACTGTTTTACAATGGCTCTAGTCTGACACAACAAATGTCTGTGGCGGGGCTGCCTGTATTATGCTGCAACTGGCCCGTATGCGCGTATATTGCAATATTTGTTAAAAAAAAAAACAAACAAACAAATTCTTCCCAACTACTGTGAAAAAGATTGGAGCGACGTATATATATTATATATAAAATAATAATAATAAAAAAAATAAATCACAGTTTTGTATTTTAAAACAACCAGTGGTTTCCCCTGAAGTTAAACACGTGAATTCAAGCCAACTCGACTTCCTTTTCGGTTCAATCGTGTTAGCCAATGTTAACATGGAGTTACGGAACATAACTAGGCCCGACTGTCTACTAATAACTCTT
>CM076649.1:10421696-10468957 GCA_038496675.1 Rachycentron canadum | reverse complement strand
GCCCTGTTGTACTTCTTCCATAGTAACTGGGAACAAATAAATAAATATTACTGTTTTACAATGGCTCTAGTCTGACACAACAAATGTCTGTGGCGGGGCTGCCTGTATTATGCTGCAACTGGCCCGTATGCGCGTATATTGCAATATTTGTTAAAAAAAAAAACAAACAAACAAATTCTTCCCAACTACTGTGAAAAAGATTGGAGCGACGTATATATATTATATATAAAATAATAATAATAAAAAAAATAAATCACAGTTTTGTATTTTAAAACAACCAGTGGTTTCCCCTGAAGTTAAACACGTGAATTCAAGCCAACTCGACTTCCTTTTCGGTTCAATCGTGTTAGCCAATGTTAACATGGAGTTACGGAACATAACTAGGCCCGACTGTCTACTAATAACTCTTTTCGCTCATTATTTGGCGTTAAATCCTAAATTTGACCGAGTGGCCGATCCCGTCCATTGAACCCGCTTGGAGCTGAAATGTAAAGTTATCCTGGGAGTCGTTACTGCTTAGAATGTTCCGAGATCACCAACGTTACCGTCGCTAGTTAACGGCAGGCTAACGTTCAGTTAAACGGACGTTAACCAGTTTAAACCGTTAAAAACGACCGTTTTCGAGCTTCAACCGGGGTAAGTTTCGCTACTCCGGGGCACAGGATGGATGAGCTTTTGTCTCAATGAGCAAATATGTGTAACTCTGTCACTGGCACGCAAGTTACCGCGTCAATAGACGTCAGCGATACGAGGAGCCATTAAGCTAACTACACCTTCCCTTTTCGTAAAACGGCGAGGAGTTGACGAAGCAACAGCCGCCATTACCACCACAGCGCAGCAAACAGCCCGACGAGCACAAAAGTACCGCCGGGCCAGCCAGAAATTTACCTTGTCAAAAGACGCGTAACTGCTCTCGTTCACAGCGTAGATTTGGTGTAATTCGCGTGTATAGTTTGACACAATAAATACCTTGAAAAGTTACTTAGCAGTAACTGCTAACAGCTAAAAATACAAAGATGTCAGCTAAAAAAATAGCTGACCACTTTTTTTTCCCAAAGGAAATGGGCGGTGCTGTTAGCAAAGCCGCATTATGTAATAGTTCCTCTAAGCTTTGTGATTGGTGAAAAGAGTTTGAGCAATTGGTGGATACACACACAGTTGGCAAAAGTTGCATTTGGCACTTTTCAAATTGCCTATAGAACTAACCTGCTTATGTTTTAACCAATTTGCTAACGAAATAAAGTTTTGTGTATGTTCATTGCTAAGCTTTTGTAAAAGCACGTTGCACTGTTTTTATAATCCTGCCATAATTTTCCCACGTAGTATGAAAATTCATTTGCAGACTTGACTTGGTTGATCTCCCACCCTTCACTTGAAAAGGGCCTAAAATGTAATCAGCATTATGGCTGTATGGTTATCAAGCTGACAGATCACTATTTAGATTCGCCTGAAACACGTTTACATTATTTCACCAAATGTTGGCCTTTTTGGCAAACCACCCTTAACAATTTTCTTATGTGTGAAGTCTGTGCACAGAAGTCTGACTCTGAACAACTTGGGCTAAATCTTACTGATTTATAATTTTACATGAATCCACAGAAAAGCCTTTTTAATGTTTTCTCTTTCCATTAAGGCAAACCCAGAGGGCCATCCCTTCATTGTAAAGATGCAATTTGTATAATATTCCAAAGAGGCAATGATATTAAAGTCAGTGCCAATCCCTGTTAGACAATTACTAAATTCATCAATATCCAGACACCTGAAATGATTAAATGTTTTCATTTATTATGTATTACTTTTACATAAAGTATAAAACAAAGTACAACAAACCAAAATAGAAAATAAGTGAGAAAAGTGGGAAGGGGTGTACCACCTTGATTTCTTAACTATATGAGTTAAAATATCTTTCTAGCATTAAAGATTCATGAGTGGAACACCCTAAAGGAGCAATTTAGAATTTACCAAATAATTAATATACAACATATCAAGAGTGCATACATAAAATATTGATAGAACAACTCAAGAGAGATGAATACAGTCTTAAGTACACTACTGGTTAAATTTCATCAGTTCTCTGTTCTTTGTTATTATAAAATGTATAAGCATGTATAATTCACCAGACTGTGCAAGCTATGAAATTAAATTGCACTGTCTTTGGGATTGCATAGTGTGTAAGAACTCTGACGGAGAAAAAGAGTGGAAACCAAAGGAAGCCCTTGCTGGCTTCCCAGTGAAGCAGGCAGATGGTATATGGACACTGGTTGCCAGTAACCCCTCTTTTAGCTCATTAGGTTTGCAAGGTCCGCAATGATTTTGTTTTGAAAAACGTCTACATTTTATGGGTATTATTCACAGATTGCACCAAGGGACCACCTGGTCCATCCCTGTGTTATGAGTTTTGTTCCCTGAATGTACAGTTTCATACATATGTCTCCCCCACTTGTGCCTCAAGCGTATTTCTTTGTGTGCTTGGCTGAGTCATGCAAACACTCTGCAAATGTAGGATGCAATGTTAAAGCTAAGATTGAGTGCTATTAGTCTTTTGTCAAGCTAAACTTAAAACTATGCAAAACAAATGTAAAGCATTGCATTTCTAAAATCATTAGTACAGTTAATCGAACATAAAATGGAGATAGTAGACAGACAGTAGAAACCTACCATAAGTACCAACAGTTCAAAGTGCACTATTTCAATGGATCATAGTCCGGTTTACCTTGAATTAATTAAACATCTTCCTAATATTGTGTTTGGCATGATTGAATATTATAATGGGACAATTTTAAAAGTCCAAAAATAACAAAAACTATTTACATGACAACTATTGACATTAAGGGTTCATCACTGAAATACAGTATTATCCAGTACAAAGAACCTATAAATTATGGCAAGGAGCACAAGGAAAGCACAAGATTGCAGGAAACCAAATACAATTTGCAAATACATCTTAATGCAATATTTTTAAAAACTTTTTCATACAATTACTTTTCTTGCCAATCAAGGATGTTTCAGATGTGGCTCAGCTTTGCAACTGCTTTCACAAGTGCTTATAAATCCAGTGACTGAACACAGAAAATAATCCAGATACATGATGACTTGCCTCTATTGACTACAGACTTGCCAATAACAATCTTGTTGGCATTTAAAGTAATTCTTTACAGAGTTGCACAAACACAAAACACAGTTCTAATGAACTTTGAGTGTATAGAGGGAAAGGAAAAGGGCCAAACTCAAACACTTGCTCTACTATACAGTACAAAACTGAGACGGGTGTGAATCTCAGCAATACAAAGTACAATGGCAATGGATATTAGATGAACATTTGGGGTGGGGGGGTATTTTTCTTTACATTTAAATAAGCCGGTAGCCTGAAAACAGTCATGATATTGGGTTTAGCTTTCTCTTCACACCATGTTTTTCTTTGTTAGTGGCCACAGGAAAGGTTCCTGATATAAACAGTGACAGTCCTCCTCGTCAACTCTTAAAAGCCCCCCCAAGCAAGATTCGTCAGAATAATATATGCTCCTGTACCATTAGTCTTAATGCCTCATTGTTATAATAAAATAGACATTTTTTGAGAAAGTGCAATGTTATATCTATCCTGACTAACAATGTTTTAAAGTTTTTAATTTTTACTCTCCATTATACAACTAATATTTCAATTCAAAAGTACTGTCCAATCTTATTTACAATCTTCTTCCTGCTACTATTATCATCTCCCAGCTTAACTGTCCAGAAACCATCAACTGGGAGAGATGAGTCAAGCATTTATACATTTATACAATTAAAAATATCTATACAGTAACATACAGTATCTAAAATACAGGGAGGCCTTTATAGATACAGTACAGAATATGGCCTCTTTCCTCTTTTACTTTAAACCCTTTGGATATCTGTCAGGATTTCCACTGCTAGTCAAAACCAAAGGAGAATAAGCAGCCATTAATAACAGATTAATTAAAAATCACGATAGGAATGTATGGCTGAAGTTTATAAGGCAGGAAATATAGATACATATAAGGGTAGGAAAATCTATTTGGCTTCATTATCATGGGACAAAACAAGCATTGTAAGTAATGTACACTGACTGAGACCAACCACTAGTTTCAAAGATTGCTTTCTTATGCCCTGTTTAATTCATCCATGTAAGTTAGAAATGACAATGGTGCAACGCACGCATTTGTGTGCATTAGTTTAAAAGCTGCATGTGAAAATGTTTTTGTTGTTGATTTAAGTTTAGTAGCTCTTGGAATCTGTGTACACAAACAAGGGAAAGCATTTTAAGAGGGTTGTGGTAAGTATAGAATAAGAAGATGGATTTTCACAAAGACATTAATATGGTATTTATATTAAAAGTGGTCCTGTTGTATGTGTCTTTTGCCCCTTTCCCAAAAAAGTGCAACAGGGACTTTTTTTTCTTTGCCATATGCGACACATGTTGCTTCAATCCCATTTGCAAAATTCTATCTAAAACACTGAACAACTCCAAACATGGCAGATCCAATCACAGACATGCAGTGGCCAAGATATGCTGGTGTCACACAGGGCTGGGTAGCAGTATATGTGGTTCATGCTTTTCCTTCCCATCATCTGCCAAGCTAGTGGTCAAATGTTTGCATGATGGCGCAGAAGCATCCAGACTATGGATGATGCCTAAAGAAGCTCATCACATATTGTAAGCAACATAGATGGGATCCAGCTGGTCAGCAAGGAAAGAGTCGCGAAGGTGCATGCGCTGCTTCTCTCCCCTGGAGTTGATGGGTATAACCCCAGGGTCCACAATAACCACCACCCCCACGATGAGGTGGTGCTCCTCCAGGACCACGTTGGTTATCAGAGGCACCAGGTCCAGTGCATCCTGCTCTGAACCACAGAGCTCCGACACCACCACCAGCAGGTTGGTCCATGTAAACACAGCACTGTGAGGAACAGGAAAAAGGTGAATAAGAGCGGGTTCAAAACCAAAAGTGACGTTAATGGTATAGTTTTGGAAGTCGATCTTATTTACTTTCCTGCCAAGAGTACAAATACTTGAATATGACGCCAGTAGTAGATGGTTAGCTTAACGCAAATACTGACTCAGGTGGAAATAGCATGGCAGACTCTGTTGTGAGGTAAATCTGACACTGACTTCACCAGACCAAACCGAAAGTAAAAAAATGAAAATGGTTTTATGGGGAGTTAAACAAACAAGATCTAGCATGTTTATTAGTGAGTTTTAGTATTTTCTTAGAGCCAGACCAGCTGTTTCCCCCTCTTTGCAGTTTATGTGCTAAGCTACCTGCTATCCATACATTCAAATGAATGAAATGAGAATGGTATTCATTTTCTTTTTCAACTAGAAAATAGGTGTATTTATTTTAAGTGTTGTTTACCTATCTTTCTGTTTCTGCTCAGAGAGAACTACATTGTCAAATAACAAGGGGCTGATTCATGGTCATGGGATAAAAGCGAAGCAGGGATTATGTTGTGATGCTACAAAAATTACAAAATCAACTTTTGCATCCATTAAAAGTCACTCTTTCTTCTTTAAATATCAATGCTTGAAATAACACAACCTTTGTGCATAATTCAACACTACAGATGAAACTCTTAATCAAATTAAATGCATATATCACAATATGCTTTCTAATATATATAAACAAAGTGTTTGTCAGATACTGTACATCAAGAGCATTCTCACCTCTCAGCAATGCTTCTGTGAGCACGGGACACTGAGGTTTCAATGTCAATGGGGTGGTAACGCAGGCCTCGTAGCTCCAAGGTCTCATCCAGTGAGCCCACCACAAACAGAGCATCATGCCGATCTGAGCGCAGAGATACGGACAGAAAAGTCAAGGCAAGGCAATTTTATTTGTATAGCCCATTTTTACAAACAGTTTGTCTCAAAGGGCTTTACATAGCATCATAACAACATCCTCTGCCCTTAGACCCTCACATCGACTGAGGAAAAACTCAAAACAAAAAACCCTTTTAACAGGGAAAAAAAAGAGAAACCTCATGGTGAGCAACAGAGGAGGGATCCCTGACCTAGGACGGGCAGACGCACAATAGATGTTGTATACAGACAAGAAAACAGGTAACAATACAGAATATGCACAGCATGGAAATGGTGTGCAGGAGCTAATGAAGGCAGTTTTTGGTGGGAGGGAAGGCAGGGAGAGCAGGCAGCTTAATGGGAGTAATGGGTGGTAGACTGGTTCCTGGGAGCGAAGGGCAGGTCGGTTTAACAGCAGGGGTAAAAGGGGAAGGGGGTGATGCAGGGGGCGGTTGGTGGAGAGAGATGGAGCTTCAGTGGAGCAGAGGAGAGGAGAGGAGAGAGCTCCATGTAACCTGATGTGTCCCCCAGCAGTCTAAGCCTATAGCAGCATAAAAATGGTTCAGAGCTACCTGGACCGGCCCGAACTAAACGCTCTGTCATAGAGGAAAGGTTTTAAGCCTAGTCTTAAATGTAGTGAGAGTGTCTGCCTCTCTGACCCATGGAGAGAGTTGGTTCCACAATAAAGGAGCCCGATAACTGAAGGCTCTACCTCCGTAAGCAGCCAGGAGTGTACTTACTCTGGTTTAGTAGAATAAAGTTGTATTTATCATCTATAATCAATCAGATATTTAATTAAATGATATTTGACTGTGCTGATTCAAGCTGTTTTGTTTTGTTTCTAGGTTTCTATTTACCCCCACTGGCATCTAACAGCTCAGTCCTCTTCACAAAACCCAAGTATCCAGTTCTGGCCCATAAGGTCTGTGGGTCTCCAAAACTGAGTTTGGTGTTGAAGTGGTCAGCCTGAAGACTCTCCTCTCCATAGATTGTGTAGTAGCCACTGGCATTGTGAGGGCTGTTCACCCAGATCTAAAAGAGAGAAGGACAGGCTGGGTCACTGCATGGATCAAAGGGAATTTTTGGTTTTTGTTTTGCCCTGATGTAGGTACAGTACAGAAGAAGAGTTTTGTTCAGAACATCCTCTAACCTCTCCTAGATGAGAATCACCAAGTGGACCTCTGGTCTCTGGGTTTACGATTATCACCCGCACACCTGGAAGTATCTGAAAATACAAAGAAATGTAAAGGCACCGTAGAATACAGCATCAATATGCCTTTAACTTAATACTACACAAACTGAATCTGCATCACTGGAACATCTCACCTTGCCAGACTCCATGAGAGGAAGACTTTGAGGTGCTCCTCTCTCCACTAGCCTCACTCTGCAATGGGCAACAGCACAAATACATCCAAAAATTCAAGACATTTTTGGTTATTCAAACTAAACCTCTTCAATTTATGTCGGAGGTTTTTTTTTTCAAGACCTAAGGTTGTCATTTTACATTTACTGCTTCATAATGTGAAGCCTTTTGAATTATTCCAATATAGACACAGGTTGTCTCCAGATTATGAGGCAATTTCAAGTCATTTTAATGCTGTTTAGGAAAAAAACACACAACCCCCCTTGTACAGTTTGCCACAAAGTGAACTTCAGACACAACAGTCACATTAATCTTCAGAAGTCTCTGAATTTAAAGGTCAATATAGGACTCTTAATACTTGTCAAAGGTTTATAGTAATCACCCAACTGACATAATCTACATGATCTCACCTGTCATGGCGGAGGGACTTCATGTCCACATACACTGTGCAGGGATCAGGACCAGTTGTGCCCTGTCACATAGAGAGAACAGGGAATAGACAAATACATGTCAGACTCAAGTTTTAGTTCACAGTATGTGTCTATGTAATGTAAAGTTATGCTGTACCTGCAGGCAGATGGCCAGGTTCACCCTGGAACCAAAAGCAGTACTGACAGCTCTGGTCGACAGCCCTACATCCTTAAACAGCTTGGAGAAGGAGTGTGTGAGGGCCAGGCGGGGGCGTTCCTCCGCTATCACCACACAGCTCCGCACGCACGACAGGTTCACACCACGAGCCTGAGACAGAAATGCACACACACACACAGACATGATGAATATCTTTATCTATCATTATTAATTCTTCTCTTTATGTGCAGTCCTCACCTTGAGTAGGTCAGTCTGAGTGCCCAGCCCTTTAGTGCAGAGCTCCATGACAGAGTAGGAGCAGAAGGTGTCTCTGATGCGGTACTGACTGAGTGTGCTCAGCCACAGAGACGAGCAGCTCTCCAACTCAAAGGGAGGAATCAGGATGGACTGGTGACCTGAGTAAACACTAAGGCAAGGAAGGCAACCATGAATAGAGAAGAACATCAGAGAAAAAACAAAGTGTGGGCTCTGTGGGTCAACGTTTACTGTACCTTGCGAGGCACCACAAGACAAATCCCAGACCACAATAAGGATCCAGGCAGATGGCTATTTGGCGAGAGGAGTACAGTTCACACTGCAGCTTTATAGAGCGACAAAGTGCACTGACCGCTGCATGAGAAATCTGTTACAAAGAAAAATACACATTAGAACATCAAAGAAAAACTACACCCTGACTCTGAAGCTGTTGTATAACATCAACATCTAAAGTTTGATATTCTTTTTGTAATTTAGTTTACGAGTCTATTGATTCTCCATAAACCAGCCTTGTCTATTTGGTGATTTCTTTTACACTATTGATAAAAAAATATTATTACCAATAAATTATACATGAGCATAAGAAAACTACCCCACCAAACAACAAAAATATGCCCATAAATGCAAAGACATTGCTGCCTGCAATGCTCATTGCCTAAGACAGATATTGGCAATGGTCTTTAAAAGCAGCACTGTGCTATAATGTTTTTATTTGGATCTCACATTCACATTGTAAAAGGTATGAAGATCCAGTGAATGTGGGAGGTGGTGAAAGATATTTAAGAACTTAGCAGCTGTATAATAGGTAGTTACAGGATTGTGATCTAGAGGTAAATAAATATATTTGGAAGTGCATCTAACGTGTTTCACCTTGACCCCAGTGAGCATGCCTGTGGTGGACACACTGAAGTCCAGATAAGCTATCATCTCTGCTGTGGGTGGTTTATAGATGTGTGGAGGCCGACGACGAGGAAGGTCATCTGCGAACAGGAACAGTCGGTGTTTTACAGAGAACAAAGTAAACGTGAGATTATTGTGATCAATGATGACACATCAAAATGTTATCAATATCAGGTATATCTGATACTGCCAATTTTTAATTTAATTGTTGTGCAACTCATTCAAATTGAGCTTTTTTTTTAGCAAGGGCTTCACAGCAAAACAATAAATACTAAAAGGATTCGATTAGTGCTTCAAACCACTGCAGCCAATAGCCAATCAGCTTCCCTGATAACTGATAACTGATAACTGAGCACATGGCACAATGACAACCTTACCCAAACTCTGAATACTACCACTATCACTACTGATGAACATCATTTTTTATTCATGAGCATGTCTGTTGTTGTAAAGTGTACAGTCATTTTGTATTAGAAATATGTGGCCTTAATAGGCTAAATGAGAGAGACACACAATTATTACTTGAATATTTCTTTTTTTCCCTAGCTATGATGAAATTTTCCACACCTAATAGTAGTATCATATTTAAGGTTCAGGTACATGTTAAACTTTGGACTGAAGGCAGCGAGAGAAAATTATTCACTTGCAACACTTTGCTCCATGATAAGAGGCATAGAGTCTTTTTTTGAAGTTGTACCAGTGCATTAAAATAGTAATTTTTCACTGAATACATGTTGACATGTCACAATAGGAAAAGCACAGGTGTAGATATAAAATGAATGAAGGCTGAATTGCATTTAGCTGCATCAGTTTCAAGGACCCACTGAATAGAACAGAGACATTGTTATCATGTCATTATGTTATTGGTAACACCTTTTCATTTCCTACTATGATAAGCCAAAATGTCTGCTGAGCTGATATATATTTTTGTACCTTACCTGTGTCAATGATTGTTGGCCATGTTTTAATGTTTACAGAGGCAGCTGCCTCTTTGGAGCGCAGAGTCCTCATGAGGTTTTGAGTAGTGAGGATACATGCAGCTTTACTGACCTGGTAACAAAACATAAACATGATTCATTTGAAAAGGAGAAGGAGCCAAAAATTGAATGAGTGGCAAAAACAGCCCTAAGCACAAATGCAACCTTTCAAACAACATGATTTATCTTCCTTTAAAAATCTGATTACAGACAGAAAAGATTTCAGGGAAATTGTACGACCATATTTTCAAATATATTCAATTGGTATAATTCTTGGTGAACTGCAGTTTTTTTTTGTTGGGATTGTTGTAACAAATGCATGAGATTGTGATAACAAACACACACACACACACACAAAAGTGCACACATACACTTACATCAATAATCATGCGAACAGTAGGCAACGTGGCAGCCAGATTCTGAGGGTGTGGAGGTCTGACGTTTACTGGGACACACCCAGCATAGAGACAACCGTAGAAGGCAGCTATCAAATCAATACCTGAGAAGATGATGAAGCACAAGATTGGAGTAAAAAAACGAGAGAAAATCCTCAATAATTCACAATCATTCATCTCTGTGGTAGTAACACTTGCCAGGAGGATAGAGTAGCACTACGTTCTCTCCAGTGTTGATGCTGCCTTTCTCAGTGAGTGCTGCTGCTATCTTCTCAGCTCGCTTGTGAAGTTGGACGCAGGACGCGGTGCCCACGGTTACACCCTGGAGGACAGGAAGAAATAAGAAGAGAGAGAGATACAGGGTCAAAAACTCAAGGTGTAATTGGTGTAGCAATATCTTTACATTATTATTGTGCATTTAAATTAACTTAAGCATCTGCATTCACAATATAATGTGTTTCTCAGTGCGTGAAGTGATCAGTATAGTACCTTAGCATTAAGAAGAACATAGAGGACATGATCTGGGTCTGTCTGTGCCCTCCACTGTAGAGCTTCTGTCAAATACTGATGCTGCAGTAACAGAAAAAAAATTATTAGATGTGTATATTGCATATCTGAGGGTGTACTTAGAAAAGCTGCTACAATATTACATTATCTTAAGCCATGAAGGGCTCACACAGGGATGGGTTTTGTGCTGATGGAAGAACTTAATTTAATTCACCTAAATAAAACAAAATAAAGTGGTGCTCAGAGACTGCATACCTCAGTAGAGAGCTGTCTGGCATAAATTGTCTCCTGCCAACATGCAAACAATTTATATCACATATTCTGAGCCAATGCAGCTTTTAAAATAATGAACAATAATTTAGGATGTGAAAGGTACATCTGCAGTAAAATAAGGGATAGCTGCAGGGGGTGCATATTTTATAACAATTAAAAAATGAAAAAAAGCATGCAAATTTTTTTCTTGCATCACATTTTAACACAAGCACACAAAATAAAACCACAATACACTACAGATAAGAGCACGATGAGAATAAACAAGGGTGTGGAGAGGATGCTAGGAGGGGGCCATAATTTCTTACCATCACTGTGGGCCACATACAGAGCTACATCCGACGAGACACGAGAGCAGAAAAATAGTCAGATTTTTTTTTTTTTTTTTTTTTTTATATATCGATAGAACTGAGGTCCGGCTGAACTTAACTGCCACCAGCAGTGGAAACTCACTATTTACCACCATAACATACTTTGAGCATTGGTCATGATGAAGTTCACAAGTTTCCTGCTGCTTCAGAGGGACATGCATGTGGCACTTTTGAAAATGGGAATATGGTTAAAAAGCTACTAGACTCAGTATTAGTGGCTGGTTTTTATTATGATGTACATGGTGATACTACCTTCCGGACGAGATCTTGGTCTTCAATCATGCCGAGGTCTCTGCCTGCAGCCTGGGCAATCCTCTTCCCTGCCACCAAGTTACCAACCATGACGGATGCAGGACCTACACCCACTATAAGAGAAAAAGAGTATGAGAGACGAAGAAAGGAAAGGGCAGAACATTTTCCAAATTTAGAAACGATTATATGTTATATAACACTTCTGACCATGCTCTTATTTTTCAAAACACTTTATACCACGACTGACTCTCGCATGTAGGACAGCATCTACAGCCATTAGATCAAGAGGAAGTCTAATCCAGTCAGAAAGCCCAGCATAATTAGTTCAAATGTGAAAAATCTCCTCATGTCGACATATTGATTCCATGTGAACTTTGCTAAATAATGCACATTTTACAAATATGTTTTATCACATACATACCTGGCTGCTTCTGGCGAGGCTTGGGCAGGTTGGTGACACATGTATGGGGACACATGAGGATGTTGCATGGGTGCAGGTTGCCATCCAAGAAGAACTGCTTTGTGTCAGAGATGTGGATTCCACCCAGGGGTGTTTTAGGTAAGGTGTTGGCCGGGACCAGGGCCAGACAGTAGAGGCCAACCTGGTGTATGCTATCAATAGCCTAGAGAAGAAACCAAGCATGAAGACATTCAAACAGTGAGTCTGTCTCATAGTCATAGACACACTGAAGAAAGATCTTTAGTTCAATATTATAGTGTAGCAGCATACAGAGCAAACAAACTGCAACTCTGAATCAGTTGTATCACTTTTATATTTTTACACCAAAGTGTCATTTTGCACTACTTTGTAGAAACGTTGCTTTAAAATAAAAGCCTTTTGAACGAGGATATTGTGGAATTTACCTGAAGCACTCGACTCATCCACTGGAAGCTGTCCTCCTCGCTGGCATCTGGCCTTTGCTCTGCCACGATCACTACCCTCTCATCATAGAAAACTGTGACTGAAAACACAGCGATCCTGACACACACAAGTACAGAAGCACACAAATACAGTGATGGTTATTCAGGAGGTGTGTGAGTGCGACTCTTCCCCTCTAAGATATAAAGAAATGTTTGTACATCAACAAAGCATCCAGTTTTGCCCTGTTTCAGCCTGCTGTGCTCTCTTTGCACCACCAGATGTCAGTAGTGACAAATTAGGATTCACTTTTGACCCAGAGAAGAGCTCATCATCTCTCTACACACAATTTGTATCAAGAAGAATTTCTCACCTCCCGCGATACACAGTCTTGACTGGCTCCACAGCCAGAGCAGTGGCCACCAGGTCATCAGCGTTGTGTCTCCGCCCGCTCACCATCAGCAGACCTTCTATCTTCCCCACCACAAATATCAGACTGCCCTGTACAGAGAGGGGGACACAGCGGGAACATTGTACTGCAAGTATACACACCCATTCAAGTGCAGAGTGAGAACGATGGTTTCCAGGAAGGTTCACGCTACCACAGATGTTGTACTCTAATGAAACAGTCCTACTTACTGGGCCAACAAACCCCAAGAGTCCTGAGCGCACAAATGGAATCTCTCCAATGGGAACTCCATTAGCATTAACAGGTATCACCTGAAAACAACAAAGGCAGAAAGGAGGGCAATATAACACGAAATGAAATTAACCAACTTTCTTATTTTATGAGACGGCATCAGCGCAGGCAGGTTTGTGTTTTACTTCTGCTCTCATACCTCAAAGGTGTTTTTTGTGACTCCAGGCAGGTTGTAGTACATGGTGCCTCCAGCACGAGAGTTGATTATTATCTCTCCTATCTCATCTGTTTTACACAGCTGAGGAGGCCCATCAGGCTTAACAATGCACATCAGAGCTGGAGACACACAAAGACAACGTCTAGAAAACACAGACTTCTCAACAGAATGGTAGGGTTTTTATAAATGGCTTTATACTGTTCATCCCAGTTTTCAATGCACATCACAGCAATTAAATTTACATTGTATAGCAATTATCTAGAGGCCAAAGAGGTGCACACTTCCTCTGGTTGTTCACATCATATTAAAAACATTCAGGAAGGAAATAGATATGCCAGCTGTGTGACATTTTGTTCTTCTGTCTTATAGGATTGACTATTATCATTTAACAGACTGATTTGACAACTGGGAAATATTCTGGGCTACAGAAAATCAATCATTCAATTGGTTATTTCGTTTTGATGTGGAAATGAGGCAAGATAGATTATTCAATTGATCATCATAATCTATTAAATTTGTTGTTTAAAAAATATGTGCTCTGCATTTTTAATATGGTTTGTGTTTATTTATGGTGTCTTGAAACCCCCTGTGGGCTGGAAATATGACACAGTAGTAAACCAGCACAATAGCAAAAAAAAAATCATCATTATCATCGAAAACCATGTACAGTTTAGGCTGACAACATACTGTAGGTCATGAAAGCTGACTTTTATATCTTTGATGTCAGATTTCCCAACACATGCCTATTTGTTGTTTGTTTGTCAAGATTTCCCTTTGACTCATGTATTCTCCCCTCTCTCCTCACCTCCAGGCATGACATGACCCACATCTTGCACAGTCAGGGCAGAGTTCTTGTCCTCTGTGTTGACCCTGATGACGCCATGGCTCAGGCCGCCCATGGAAAGAATGGCACGGGCGGGGAGGGGTGCACCCTGTACTCCTGGTCTACACAGGAGAGAGAGCTATATCAAACAGTTGGCATAAAACAGCCTGCGTCTTAATCTGTGAAAATGAAGCTACGCGTAAATTCAATCAGGGAGGCTGGATTTATGCCTCATTCATTTACAGTTTCTCTCAGTGTCACAGTTTTTGGTGACCAATAAGATTTTGCCTGAATTTTAACCAGCCAATCATGTTGTTGCTGTCAAACTTTAAAATCCATTCTCATCTGTCACTATGTCTCATCGAATCTGAATGAAGTCTCTCCTGATTGAAATGAAAACCAATTTTGAATGATATACGTGTCATGTTATTTCTTTGTCATATTTTATTAATTATTAGCTAATGTTGTTCATAAAAATTGGATTGAATTGGGGTGGGAAGAAAGTAGGAGGTTTTTTGACTTTTTTATCTTGTATAAAGCTTAGAAATCAAATAAAAAAGAAAATATGGGTCAACAACATACCTTCGTATAGCTACTGTCATGGCTTCAGGGGAGGTGGCGCAGGGACAGATGACCTCAGGCTTCAGCCCGTGAGACTGGAACACATTAAGGAAGGCATCGCAGGAAGACACGGACCCTGGAGAGTTAGAGAGAGGGGATCCGAGGCTTTACACTGGATCTGTGCGATTTGAAAAGGTCTTGTTTTACAAAACAGTCATGTGTACTCACAGGGATTAGCACCATCCGCAACAATGAGCATACGTAATGAGGCTAGGCTGGTGTCTCTCTGGTCCCGATGAGCCATCATGGCCCAGTGCAGATCACGGCACTTCACCAAAGCTACACGAGCTGCACAAAAGTGAAATGAAATATTATGCATAAAAGGAGCTACTTGTAGGTTTTCTCTGCCGCCACACTTGCAATTATCACTCGACAAGAGCTTTAGACAATTGTTGTGTTTACAAGATGCCCTCTGAATTGCACTACATCTTCAGGGCAGATTGGATTGGTATGGAGAAATGATGAGATGTAGATGAGTGACTGGAGCTAGGTGGCTAGTGTGCTCACTTCAGTTGCAGGAAAGAAGTGATAGAGACAAGACTTAACGTTGCCGTTGCTTGTTACAAAGCTCTCTATTGGTAAGTAAAGGTAAATCAATGTAATTTACCTTTATGGATGTGGACTCTCTGTACCCAGGAGAGTGGACAAGCCTTCATTACTGCATAGGGAACACTGATAGTGTGTATCCTGTTCATCACAGCCTGGAGACAAACAAAACCAAATTAAGCAGCTGATACAACATAAATCTTTTCTTTCCCATCATGAAAAAACCAAACATTATGACAGTACTAAATTAACTCAATGTCAAATAAGTGACAATTAAAAAAAGATACTATTATAAATGCTAAACATACATACAATATTGACTCAACAACAGAAAACCTGAAAAAGAAAAACTGTACACCAAATAAAAACAGAATTTTAACAGAGAAATCACCCAAAACTCAGAAGTAAAAGAAAAAAAAGGGAATTTCTTGATTGCGCTGCCACATCTAGCATTCAATCTAATGCACCTATATGTCTACATCTACATGTGACTCACCGTGAGGACACCATGCCATAGGCCCATATCCTTCTTAAAGTCCAGGACATTCACTAGAGTTTCCCCTTAAAGAAGAAAGAAAAAAAGAAACTTCAGATTCATAACAACTGTCCTGAGGAGGAAACCTTCAGATGATGGCTAATGACAACACTGCAGGTCTTTACTCACCCTCACAGTAGTTGCAGGCCTGGGTCAGTGCTTGGCAGTGGGTCAACATGGCCACTTTAGACACAGCCACACCCACGACTGTGCCCTCTTTACTCGCCTTGTACTACACAGGAAGGGAAACACAAGAGGAGCGTTTGAATAACCTGTGCAAACTGCAAAACAACTGTCACCAGGACACAGGAATAATCAGGTTTTAATGTTTAAAATGTTACATTTTGCTTCTATTGTGATCCAATAGCCAACAGGCAGTTCTAGTTTCGTTTAGATTAATTAGTTTATTTATTTTCATATACAAATATGTGCAATAAATTAATGAAATCCTTTTAACTAACTGTTAAAAGTATTTACTAAATGCTTTTCAAATTTAATCAAACTACAGTTGGGGAAGACAGAAAAATAACCAGAAGCATGACAATAAAATTATAGTTTCATTTAATATGGAATTACAATATAGTCTCCTTAAAAAAGCAACAACAAACACCTCTGTTACCTCTATATATGCAGGGTCAGTGTTGGCAGTGGGGATATGCGGCTGCCAGTCTTTTGAGGGCTTGGTCAGGTATTTTGAGTCTGTCACCACCCACTTTAGTCGAGGCCAGCCTGTTCGAGAAACGCAAGTGAACGTAAACTGGACCATTTCAACATAATCTAAAATTACCCATGACACATATGTTTAACCTTCATACCTGCAATATTTCATAAAATAGCGATTTTTTTACGAGAACATCTCATTATCTTTCATCAGGCACTTCCACATTTAGGAAACAAGTTGCTAACCTTTGAATTGCAGTATTTCCCCAGTGGGTGTCTTGGGTAGACCCTTCAAACAGATCTCACTGGTCAGAGCCAGTCCAACACCACAGCTACCAAGCAGAAACCCCACCTGGCTGATACC
This sequence comes from Rachycentron canadum, assembly GCA_038496675.1. Lineage (NCBI taxonomy): Eukaryota > Metazoa > Chordata > Actinopteri > Carangiformes > Rachycentridae > Rachycentron > Rachycentron canadum. Next base: position 10,451,999 of record CM076649.1, on the reverse strand, counting down.
TGCATCCTAAAATCACCACACACAGAAAAAATATACATTCAAACATTAAAAAAAAACAAATCCTTGTAAATGTTCTTTCTCCTCTGATGGCGTTATTACCTTGCGAGACAGTGGTACCTCAATAGGTACTGGAATCACCTCGGCCAGGAGGCAGCCGTAGAAAGCCACCCAGAACATCCCGGGGTCGCTGTTGGGGTACACCAACGCCACCTACCAATACATTAAACATACATTACATTCACATTTAGCTTTATGTTAAATTTTAAAGAGGAAATAGGTTTTTATGTTAGGTTAACACTAGACATAAAACAATCTAAGTATTCTAAAGGAATCTTAAAAATAGTAGCAGCACTTCAAGTCTACAGTCATGCCCACAGCAGCATGCTCACAATGACAATGCTAACATGATGATTAGCAGGTGTCATGTTTGCAATGTTCAGTATATTAATTTACCAAGTTAGCATTATAATATTTGCTGATTAGCACTAAAGGGGAAGCCCAGGCTGATTTAGTCTGTGTAGTTATGTGGGTATTTTCTAAGTATTGGACTGAATCAAACTTCAAAGAGGCTTTGTCCAAAAATTTGTGTAAAACATGTAACAGCATTCCACACAGTTCAGACAGAAAATTCACAGGTCAGCAACAGTATATATATCTTATTTTTTATACACCAGTTTAAATCAGGGACTGGCTCAACTTGTTGCCCACAAATACTGTACAATGTATTCCCCTGTTGTAAATGACACCAGGATGACACTAAATTTTTTTGTATGTTGTGTACGTGTGCAGTTCTCTTTTCTGTCCATATGTGTGCTGTCTCACCCTGTCTCCAGGTTTGAGGATTTGCTCATTCTTGGTGCCCAGCTTGTTCAGCAAGGTGTACGCCAACTTCACACTGCGACTCCACAGCTTCCCTGACAGACAGAGGGTGGACGCAGGAGGTAAGATCAAATCAAAACACTGCCAACAAAAAATCTTGTAGCACAAAAGAAAAACCAGCTTCCTAATATTCCAATTATGAGAAATAACACACCATTATTAGTGCTCTTTTCAGTAAAAATATCTCAGTGGATACACTTGATGCAAAGGCAGGATTTGACACTGTAAACATCCTCCAATGGCTTCTACATATTGAACAGTATAGTCGTGTCTCACCATAAGTCAGTGTATAGAGTGGTCTGCCTGTAATATCAAGAGCAGTGAGGGCCGGGCTCTTCCCCTGAGTGGCCCCCCAACGGGCCAATGCTGCCTGCAGAGCTGGGGGCCAGTTACTGACCACTCCCAAAGGCTCTCCTTTCACTGGGATGATCTGTCGGCCTTCCGGTTTGGGTGTGTTTGGGTCCGGTTGGGGGACTGTTAGACAGGCAACAGAACACTTTTGGGAACATCACAGATGAACAGGGTCTAAACATCAGTCCATACATCAATGTTGACCTATACAACATGGGTTTCACTGATTCAAAGAGCAAATGTTGACAAAAAGCCTTTTTAACAAAGCCAAAGTTGTGGTTCTTCATAGATTTTAACTCAGAACTGTATAGAGAAATAAATAAGTAAATATTTATAAACAATTAATAAAGCCATAAGTTACAATTTCCAAACATGACTGAATAATATAATACAGCTATAATGACTAATATGTATTTTTTAAATACACAGGAACATGTAAAGTCTGCACCTGGCATCATCTTTCATTTGAATAGATCACTTCATAGAGGGTGGAAACTCAAAGTGTTGTATTGCAATGAGTGTGATATAGTACAGATTAGGAAAAAAATACAAGAAACTTAAGGGGAATGTTGGTAACATGGTAACAGTGGTCTAAGTGCTTCGTGAACCATTGTACCTTCTACAATCTCCTCCGAGTCGTCGGTGAAGAACTCGCTGAGCGGGGGCCTCTTAGGCCTCTTCAGGGTGTTGAGAAGCTGCTGAATCTTAGTGGACACTCTGCTGCTCACAGGAACCCCTGCAGGCGGGGTGAGGATGAGGGGGGAGGTGGCACAGTCACACACATTGTGGTTCATAAATACAGTGACAAATCACAACCCACTGAAACTTCTTCCCACTTCACAGTCTGCTGCTCATCCCGTAACGTAAGAGATCGTTATCATAATTGACTTGAATTGATTGTGAAAAACAGAAAAAAATAGGTGGCAACGACACAAGGAAAACATGGTGAGAAGTGGGGTAAAGTTTTTTTTTTTTTTTTTTAAGTTTGGGGTCACACGGGAGGATTCATTTTGTGTGTGGCTATTGTGTTTTTTTAATTTCTATAGTTATAGTCATTCATTACAAACAGGAGAGAGAGTGAGGGTAGAACAGCAAGCACAGACATCATACATTAAAGTGTTTCCTTACTCTGGATATTACCTCTTCCTATCAGCCAGTCACATAAACATGTGATAGGGTGGAAAAAGATCAAGAAGAAAAGAAAGCAGTAAAGTCCGATTAATGATATGTCACGGTTGGAGGTCAACACTTATTTTGAAGAGAGAAGAGTCAGACACTAGCTCCAGCAAAGAAACAGACAAATAAAAAGCTTTGTGTGGTGCAGCTGTTACCATCCGCTGTCTCCATCATGCTTGAGCGGCTCTGCCCACGGCTCATACCCCGAACCACGGCGTTTGAGGGCAGGTCCACCCGCGGGCCTCTGGATGGAGGTGCCCCAGCTGTAACATCTGGAGGGGGGCCACTGTTCTCAGAGGGGGCTGCAGGGGAAACAATGGAGGAGAGCCTGAATAAAGCTATCCTCCATTCCAGTTAAAAAAAACTGTGCACTAGAATATTTAAAGGTTTAATAAAAATTAAACTACAATTTATTTAGATAAAAATTCCTTCTGGCTTTTTCATTCAGTCTTTTATGCTGAGTCATGCTTCAGTTTTAAACAAAACATTTCTTTGTGTTTTGTGCTATTTCTAGTTCATTGTTCTATTGTCTTCACTGTTGAAACATCATGGAAGGTAAATTCTGTCATAAACGATTTTCTGATTTTACAATGGAAACTGCTAAACTTATACAGGTGACGGTGGCGTCTCACCAATACGACTGTGGGCCAACATGTCTGTCACAGCTGCGGTGTGCAGCTGCTCATGGTGCTGAGGATGGTGCTGAGGCTGGTAATGAGGCTGATATAGAGGCTGGTACTGTGGTTTGTACTGTGGCTGAGGCTGAACTTGGCTCTGAGGCTGTGGTTTGGCCTCTCCATGAGACAGGGTTGAGGAGGCTGAGGAAGAGGTGGAGGAGCCCTGGACGGAGCGGTTTATCCAAGAGTCTGGGCTCTGCAAGTTGGGATTGACCAAGGGGGGGGGGGCGACCACTGATGACTGCCTGCGTGCAGATGTCTCGTCTTCAGAGCCCGAGGAAGAGTCTAAATAAGAGAGAATGAAGTATGAATTTCCTTTGTCCCTCTGGCCAAAGGGTTAATCTGTGTAAAAAAGTGTCTTGACAGGATGAGGGGATCGTACGTCTTGCTGTCCTACCTGGTGGTGTGCGGGTTTCAATAGGAGACTGGACATAAGTGGAGCGTCGTTTGGTAGGCATGGGAAGTGCCATCTTCTCCTCCTTATGTTTAGCCAGGGCAGCTTGTACTGCCTCAGTATGGATATCTGTATAGGCAGTGAACAACACACACTGAATTTTAAAATGTAAGAGATATTTTGCCCACAACATGCAGTATGGGTCTTCCTTTCCCCTACTGGACGATTTTTTGCTAAGTGATTGTTGTGGTGTGGATTCAAAGCAGAGTTTTCTTCTTTATATACTGGAGACTTTAAAGCTGCATTATTGTCCTATGTGCTGCCATTAATTCACTGAGCTGGGAGTCCTCTAGTTCAGTGTATCACAACCTGAAGGACTCCAAGAGAAAGACTATGATCTAAATGAATCAAGGGCAGAAACCATAATCCTCCAGTCAACAGGCAGGTGAACAATCCAGCCTCCCTACAAAAATCTGTTTCTGGAAAAGTTGCTGCAAAATCTTCCCCATGTTTTTCTATTTATCGAGTTGAAAAGATCAGACTTTTTCTGAAGGTAAACTAAGCCAAAAAAAACACACTGCTTCATTCCCAGTGTTTTCCAAGTCATTTTTGTTTCAGTAAGGTTTTGTTTAAGAAAAAAATGTAAAGAAAAATTATGAGTGCATATGCCGAGAGGATGGCTGTCTTTTCCCACTGAAACCATGACAGGAGCAGAGAGCAAAGCTGTGTATTAGCCCACACACTTGCCTACGCACATGAACACACAAACGCACACAATAATAAATGCAGACATACTTTCCCTTGATGACACCCACAGGCGCATAAAAAAGAAACGACCACGTGAACAGCTACACGTTCAGACTGTGTAACAAAACATGTGCAACAAAAGCCCACTCACTGACAAATCACATCTATTAACTCAGGGGACATTATTTCCATTCAAACATCAACACATTTAAATAAATCATCAAGCACAGCTCATTACACAGCAGCAGTGGGGACCATAATTACATAACTGGCACTCAACAGAACAGATCGCTCCAGGATAAATCATCCTCCCTCGTAATGTGCCGTCGTCCACCCTCACACAGGAGAAACAGGAGAGGCTGACTCCTGACACACGTCTGGGAGGACAACCGCTGATGAGGGAGAGGATAAGCATTGTGGGGTGTGTTTTACATCAGTTCCAATTAACAGTAGGATTTACAGGCAGATAAAGGCCATACTCTAGTATCCCTCTTACACACCCCTTTGTTTATTATTGTGAATTTGAATCAGTGGAATCGTTTGGAGAACGTACATAAGAAACTATAGACAGAGGAGCATAAAAACAGTCAGCATTGTATTTTATAAAGGGCTCTCAGATTGTTTAAGAGAAGCAATAAATCAGGGGAACTTGAGGAGATAAGTGGCAGTTAAATTAAAGTTCTCTCTCTTTTTTTCTCTGCAGCCCATAAAATAATAAACACTTTAAATTTCATGCAGTCTTCTGGCATCATTATCATTTCAAAACTCTGTTTTAGAGCAACGTCGCTCTAGTTGTGACACTGTTTCAGTTGGTCTATCACTTTGCTAAACCAAAAACTGCAGAAATTTAAAAAATATTGTTAAATTCTACTGTGTTATATTTAAGTGTTTCCACTATCTTGTCCAGCCCAGTTATATGAACAAGGTTCAGCTAAGTAACACAAATTGAATCATAATGAAATATATGATAGGAGTGCGAATTATGTATCAGTATGCAACACTATATAGCATTTGGCTGTGTCTTTTTTGATTCAAGTCATTTTAATTTAAGTTTAATTTAAATTTTATTGCAGTTGATGCAGCAAAATGATGAGATTTCCAGTGTGTTTAAAATCTCAATTTTTTTTCCGGACACTAAACTGATGATGACAAACTCTCCAGTTCCCTTTGGGAACAGCCTGGTTGAAATGTGCTGTATCAGTACAGTGAAACTGTACTTGAACCGTACAACACAGTGAACAAAGTAAAATGGAGGAAACACTCTTTATATGGTGAACAGCTCATCTTCTCGTGCCTTTGCTCTGCTCCAGGCCATTACTTTCATCCCATCAGTCTTAAAAAACTTTTACACTGCCCAACACTGTGAGAGCCAAACATATTGCTGCACTGTGTTCCCTCAGTACATTTCAGCATGGCCCCCAATTCCTTGTTTATTTCTTGATATATTGCAGCAATTTTGACTTTGCCTCTACTCTATTTCCCCAGCTGCCATGCTCTGTGTGCTCCCTCCATCAGATAAAAAAATATTCTGTTGCTGGACAGACAGCTTTTAATACAACTGAAACATCTTTAGAAACCTCCAGCTTAATGGACTAACTCTAGTCAGCCTGGTATTTAGCATGCTGGAGTGCAAAGTGGTTTCACATGAGAGGAAAGAATTGTTAAAAAGGAAACCAGGAAGAAAGAATTAAGAAACAATACAGTGGGGGTGTTGGCTGATCTGGGACAAGGACGCTTTTACAATTTGCACCCCAACTAACAGACACCCCAGTATCCTCCTCACATGCTCTGTGCTCTTTCACCTCTACTCCACTGCTCTGTTTTTCTTTAACCACCAGCGTCAGATTTTCAGCTCTCCACACAGCCTCCTCACACATAGCCAGGCAGTGACATCACTCTGCTCTCACAGAGTGAGTGTCCTGACCAAGGAGCTCCCCAGCTGCAGGGTTGCACAGCCGGCTGCCACACACACACACAAACACACACACACACACACACACACACAAACACACACACACACACACACACACACACACACACACACAAACACACAAACACACACACACACACACACACACACACACACACAGAGTTGTACGTCTATATGACTTCCACAAACATTATATTGACTTACACTAACTTCCTGGCCACTTAACTAACCTTAAAACATAACATAAAAACATGTTGACAATTCAAAGTTCCATGATTTACATTACATCATTAATAGCCGAACCACACACACACACTTTAATTGATCCCTTTGAAACAGCCCAGTGTGTCTTGCTTAAAAGCAGACAGGCTTAACAAGTGAAGCCGCTGTAGGATCATTTGAATACTTTAAACACATCAAGAAGGAACTATATTTCCTCAGTGACAGACACACTGAGATGTTTTACATTTGGGGGAAAAGTGAGGCTGAATTATATCTGTGCTTTTTCTTATTTAGTTGTATGAGTTCTTGCTGACCTGATCTGTAGCGGTCATCCCTGGTTCCTCCACCACGATGTGTTCTGCGGGAGCGACGTTCCCGGTACCTGGACGAGCTGGATGGGGGAGGGGCGTGGCTGGAGGAGGAACTGGGAGCAGGAGGCTGCACATCATTCTGAGGGGGTGGCTCCACTGTCAAATGCAATACAGATGTGTTAATAAATAAATAAACACAGGAGTCTTATCTTGCTTCTCCGACAGCGTAATTTCAGTCACACTAGCTGTGATGCAATCTCTATGTTTCTGGTGAAAATGTCTCTTACACCACAAGACGCCAAAGATCTTCATGTAACTTTTGTCTTTTAGTGTGTTCATGGAAATAAACAGAAAGACTGACGATCTTGCCTTGCTTTAAAAGACTGACTGCAATTCCACTTCATTTCATTATTTTAATTTAGATTTAGCTTAATATCTCAATGACTAGTTTAGCTATTTTTCTGTTATATTGCATATTTATTTCAAAGAGCAGGGAATGAAGAAAATCCAGTATTGGCATAGTTGGCATATTTTCATTATTGTATGTACTTGTGCCTTGATTAACTTGGTCTTTCTGAAACTGACAATAAAGATATGAAATATAAAAATATAACAATAAGAAATACATATTTAGATCCTGTTCTCTGAAATATTTATAGGCGTGCATTGACACTGCTATTACGGCAGGTCATTCATAACTAGTGGGCCACAATGTCTGAATATAATATGTTATGTCTGTCAATATGTTATGATTATTATTATTTAAATATAATGTTGTGTGTTAATAACAGAGTCATGCACACCACTCCCCTCTAAAAAAAAAAAAAGTTAATTTAAAGGGTGTTGGAAGAAATTTCTCTATTGGTTGTTAGTTGTTTGATGAGCACCTGGGACCATTGTCAAACCAGCAGCCTGTTTAGTGGATTCATCCTGCTCCTGGTGAAACAACAACCTATTATACTAGTGGAGGGAGAAGAAGGAGCCTCCAAAAATAAGACAGAATTTATGGTCAACCATCATTGGGATGATGGGAGATTAGTAGACAGACTGTATCACTAGGAGGCAGCAGTGAGCATTATCAGGTCTTTATGAGCATCAGAAACAGCCATTTACAGAAGTACAGTTACAGTAAGGGCCAGGCTGAAATAACACTTAGTGTAAAAAGACCCTGATGGGACAACAAGGTTATAGTGCAACTTATATGACTTATAATTTTCTCATGTGTATCAGCAGAGAAGATGGAGGATGCACAGATGATGTGTTTTTACCTGGAGTCTGGATGATGTAGGGAGCAAGGAGTTTGGTCCTTTTCTTCTCATAGCCCTTCTGTGTAATGTCACCTGTAAAACAAAGCCCAAATATAATGTACATTTTTACATACTGGGCACAATAAGACAAAGCCTTTAACTCAGATCTCAGTGGATTAGAGTAAACATCAGTATATTCATATGATCAACAGCGCTGGTCTTAAATAAATGTTTTTAACATAGTACTTCAATGAATGTCTACCCCCTGCAGCATTACATAGCAAGTATTCAAATTTTAAACAAATATCAACCTTACTTTAACAGTGAGAGCTAAAAGTGATAAGGATCAAGTGACAAGACTCGTCAGGTATTCTCTCCACAGTTTGATGAGAGCGTTAATACCGCTAAAGTTTTCTACTCTCTCTCATGTGCCTGTTGAAATGGTGAAAGAGGAAGGAGAGAGCAACAGGGGGAAGATGGAAACACAGATGGATGCAGGCAGTGTTACAGTAATCTCCAGAGATAGCTGAGGGCGTCAAAGATGTGGCTTGGTTCCAGTCTCAACTACGACACAAAGATAAAAACAAAGCAGGACTAAATTTGGAAACTTATGGAAACGTGGGCTGGAGATAGGATGATTCAGAGACACTGAGAAAAAAACAAAGAAGCATGAAAACTGAGGATGAGAGAGGTGGGAGACACCCAGATAAAATGGGAATGACAACAGCACAAGGGAGGAAAAGACGAAGATGAGGCGAGGGAGACGTGACAGATGTGAGTGACAGTGTGGCCGGAGGACAGAGAAGGAGGAATCCCGAGCCTCAAGCAAGAGGTGAGCAAAGTGTCCCTTCAACACCTCCTTTCTACCCCCCCCACCCACACCCTGCCGACAGCCCATCTGCATCTTCCTCCACCCCACCAGAACCGACACAGGCTGACTGAGCTGACTGAGCTCTCTGCAGTGACTCTGCCAAACTCCTCTGTGAGCAAAGCTGTCAGATTCTCAGACACATACTAAAAATCCATCTGGAGAGCCAGCACTTTTCTAGTAACTGTGTTGAACAGCAATGATTCATTCAGTATGTCCGCCAATGGCCGCTCCCAAACCTCGTTTTCATCATGAAGACATGAAACCTCAACATTTTTACGCAGAGCCTTAATAATCCTGCCTCTGTGTGTGTAACAACCCTGGGATGTTTCCGCTCTGTGTAATATTGGCTGGTCTGACATTTGATCCTATTTTGTGAACAGCAGTGACTCTTCTGTAGTTGTATCATCTCCCAGAGCTCTGAGCTTTAATCCCTGATTAAAAATTAGGCTGCTGAGATGCACAGTGGTGAAATGCTGTAGCTGTCTGCTTCTGATGTTGTCTCTTCCCAGTTACACCACAGAGGACAACAGAGATTTGAGGATTTCCTGGCCCACTGACACAGGTGTACACCTGCCAGGCACACAGATGCATAGAGTACAGACCTAGGGTCAGGTGAAGTTGAATACAGTCATAATACTTAAGAATAATTCAGCTCTATTAAAACTTTGGTCTGATCTTATAGTCTTAGCCATTGTTTCTGCCGTTTCTATGTTATCATGATAAGTAATTCATAGTAGATCTGAAAACACAGTGGCATCACCACGAAAAAGTTCAAATCAGGCAACAAACAACAAACTATCAGATACAGCGTTGTCAGCTGTATAATTATCATATTTGTAGCATTTACGAGTCTATGTTTTTCACTATTTTAACTCTTTTCTGTATTAACTTGCTGTAATTTTGAGGCCCTTGATAAACTTACCAGGGGAACACACACACACTTTTCTTTCCTTTCTTTTCCTTTTATTTTATTTTTTCTGTGTCAGGATCATATATAATCAGTTTTGGATCAGACAAAACCAAAAAGTAAGTGTGCACAAAATGTTAGTAATAATTTCTCTGTGTAAAGTGTGTGTGTCTTTTACCAAATAAGTTTGTCTAACCTCTCAATTTGTGAAAAACCTGTAGTATCTGATCACCAATGTGTCTTTCATGGTTGTAACAACTATTTTATTGTTACTAATACAAATAATGAACATATTACAAAAATAAAGTTGTAATAAACCTGAATTATCTTTTATCATGAATAAACTACATGAGACTAAACTCTTCAAATGCAACAAAAAAACTTGAATAATCATTTTAAGTATTTATACAATTTTCTTGGACTCATTACTTTGTACAAGAAACTTTGTAAACATAAAAAGAAAATATGATCATGTCACCTTGATGCGACCCCACTGAGACAACACACAGACCCAGTTGTGTATTTAGCCACTGACTGTTTATCTTAACTTGAATTACAGCACTATAACAGTTCTTCAGCACAGCAGACAACAAAGAAATTCAGACATCTACACAGTGAAATCAACACAAGTCTGACACACCACAGACGAGCAGACAAAAATGAGAGCTCTCATGTTTGGAGGGTATCGCCTGAGAGCCCACTCCAACACAATATCTACTCAGGGACTGAAGCTCTTTTTTTTTTTCCCGAGGAAAAATGGAAGAAAAGCAAACACTTCCATAAGTAATGCATGAACGGTACAGTTGGCCTCGCTCAGTCACATGATTTATTTTTAGCTCATGTGAACAGGCAGTTTCTCTGCAGATAGACAGAGAGAAAAAGAGAGAGAGCAATGGAGATGAGAGTCAGAGATGGGGGAGGGGGAGGGGGCGGGCATAGCATTAAATGAATCTCAAAGTAATCACTCTTCCATCTGGATGATATGAAATTCATCTGTTTTCATTTTGTGCTTGTATCATCGGATCCAGGCTTCAGCAGTGGGAGCTGAAGAGTTAAACCTCCAAAAGGTTCAGAAACTACAGGTGAACAGATATTATACAGGAAATCAAATGGGGTAAAATTGGTAAAAACTGATATTTGAGAAAACAGAGATAAATCCTTCTAATGTGTTATTTTGTATTTTAATTAGAGACATGGGCACGAGAAGACATTATCTTCTCTACTAAAAGTATTTTACAAATAATGCTTTATTTAAGAATTTATACTAAGACAAGAATTTGTTCACAAGTTAGACTCTAATAAACAACAAGATCTGCTTTGGAAGCAAAACACATCTCTGCTGAGGTGATGAGGACCCCACTTGTTAACCCATTTTCTCAGAGTGACCCAGTCATGTCTGTCCTAATGTGGAGGTCACAATCAAACCATGTCAGTGAGGAGCACCATAGCGCTCATTTATCGTAGCAATAACAGTTGCACTGGCGAGATTCAATCTCCTACTCAGAACGTACGTTTTCTTTTTTCCACAATAAGGAGAAACATCAAAGCCGCTTCTTCTCCACAGCCCTGTTACCTCTCACACTTTCTGGCCTCTGATTATTTGAATTGCAGCGAGACTGCTCTCTTCTTCTACCCCACAGGCGCTCCATCTGAATAGTAATTAGCTGCCGACCTCTATTTTCTTTCCCTGCTATTTCCTTCTCCCTCATCACGTCTCACTCAGTTGCTTTCTCATGAAAACAATTTAGACACGTCAACACCTGTTTAATGAAAATTACACATGTTAAAATATTACAGGGACCTTCCAGCTGTTATCTCAAAGAAAACTGACATTTTCAATAAGTTCTGAAGATAAGACGGGAATGCTGCCTCCTACAACAACACAACATTGAGCTCCAAGTTGGATGCTCCTAGACATAAGATAACAAGTCAGTTTAAATATAGAGTTTGACTATGAGACGATGGCACCAGAATGAAATACTGTGGTCCAGAGGATGACATATGGACTGCTCTGTTTGGGCTCGTGCTCCCTCTACATTTGTTGACATGAGTTCTAGTGTGTTACTTTCATTGGGGGTGGGGTTTGTTTATCTGCCAAGCCAACCTTCCTGAGGCTAAAACAGCCAGCAAATTTTTATCTGTAGAATAAACATCCTACTAAAACCTCCCAGCGATCTCTTCTTACCAGCAGGCCTCGCATCCCACTCAAGAGAGATCACCCCTTCACTGATTCCACACACTCACACAGGTCGCACATATTCTGGACATGTTAGCAACACTTTGGCTTGATTTATTGCTTAAAATAAAAATTACCCAGATAGCATGCATAACAGATCTCTCTCTTTCACACACAGGTCTCCCGTCTGGGAGCATGATGTTATGTTTTCCACTATTCAATCTTACCTCCTCTGAGAGGGTTTTCCTGCAGACTTGGCAGACAACATCTAGTTATATATCATTTTTTTTACAAAAATAAGACAACATCTACCACCATAAATTTTACTTAGAACACAGTTCATGTTTAGTATCAAGTGGTTTGACAGTTAAATACAGGATCTGGTCACGGCCATAGGTGGAATGACAGGTGTGTCTATACATGTGTATACTTGTATATATAACAAACAAAAATCTGGTGGAGCCAAAAGCTCAGAGTGCATGTCTACACAGGACTGCAAGCGTGTCAACGAGAACAGGCGTTAATAATATAGTGGATGAAGCGGGAAGGACATTTAGGGTGAGAGAGCTATCTAAATTAAGACCACGATCACCAGTCAAAACATAATGAACTTACATTAAAGACCTTAGTATCTAACTTTTACATTTTATTTAAGTAGCTTTAAAGTGAAAATCTTCAAAAAAAAATTTAAAACAATGTCTGACAAGATTATTTGCACCTGGGATCAGATTGTTCCAGCTCTACGTTTAAGTTTTAGTGTTTATACTATGAACTCAAGACAATAAACACAGGCACAGGTAAGCAAGAGAGGTGCTTTAAAAGAATGTAAAGCCCTAATACAAACACACACACACAGAGTTTCTCTGTGGGTCTCTGAAATGGTAGGCAGGGTGTGGCAATCTCAGGTAATGCAGTGAATCATGTTTCACAATCATAAAACCGCACGCACGCACGCACGCACGCACGCACGCACGCACACACACACACACACACACACACACACAGCCAGTTTATGCAATAACAGGGCTTACTACCTGGAGTAGCAAAGACATGCAGTGAATTAAATGGAAAGAAGGCATGACTCCCTTCTACCTCCCGCTACTGACTTCTCCTCTCTGACTGAAAGGAGAAGGTGTGGCTCACACACCTGACACTACACTCGCACACCTGACGCACTAAATTTATATGCTAAAGGGCTCCAGCTTAAGTCAGACCTCTTTTTTCTTCTGGTCAATGTTGAAGCAACTTGATTCTACATATTGTTACAGCAACAATAGGAAAGATAACGCTCTCTAACTTGGTAACTAGCTGTTAGCAATATGATGAATATATCCGGCTACCTGGCTAAATGCTAGCTTTGCTGTAGAGCGTATCGGGCCAATGCTACTGTGGCCTAGTGGTTGTGGTTAGATAACCAACAGTTTTCTGTTGGTTCTCACACATATACACATGGTAACTTTATCCAGTTGTGTTGTGCGTTAAAGTGGCCACTTTCACTAGGCTCTGTAACACCGTACTGACTGCGAATGAGACAGGAAGGGAGGGTGGTTGTGGCTGAACAGATGCCAGATATGGCTGGCAAAGCATTGGTCTGAGATACTGGTGGTCTCATGCGACATCTATCTAATTCAAATCAATCAAATGTATCAATTTGAGTAAGGAAACAGACAATGTGTAAAAAGAGAATAGGCAAACGTTTTAAATTAAAATAACCCCATTAATTGATTAATTTAATTTCATGAAAATTATTACATGAATTAAATTGAATTTAAGTTATAATAAATCAATAAAAATGTACAGAAACTTGATTAAGAAATTAAATTAATTCAGTTTAAAAAATTTGAAAATTAGAAAATTTTGAAAATTGAATTACATTATCTAAAATTACTACTAATAATAATCAAATTACTTAAAATATATTAAATCAAATATATTAAACTGCATTACTCACTTCAAATAAATTATTAAATTGATTAATTTAAATGCAAGGTTCTCATTTTATTCAAGTGAATGAAATTCATTAAATACAATTAATTCTACTCAATCAATTTGAGACCGACCTTTGTGCCAGCCGTAGGGAAATTCTCTTTGTGTTCCTTATATATCGTGTTAACAAGTACGGGACGGATGTGAGGTCACATTGACCACCAAATCTGATCAGTTAATCCTTGAGTCCAAGTCAACATTTGTAACCGAACTTGAAGAAATTGTCTCAAAGCATTACAGAAGGATGGATGGACAACCTGAACACATAATGCATCCAGCAATGATTGTCAGTACAAATGCATTAAAATGAAGATAAAGTTTTAACAGTGAGTAGAAAAAAGTACTTCAGTAAATTTAGGAAGTCCTACAGAATAAGTGCAGTAGAAAAAGTACTTTATATTAGTACTAGTTTATGTTCTAGGTCCAAGGTGTCAGGTAGCATGGGTTGTGGCTTGTGTCATTGGAGGAGGTACCATGGAGGATGTGTATAGCAGATTAGGTCAGGACAAGAAGACTGGGGTGGCTCTTCTGTCATAGAAAATAACTTTTACTACAATCTATTTAAATTGCTTGCTGTGCCCTGGGAATGCTATCCCAATGCTAGAAACCTAATTATATAGGTTTAGATAATTGGATTAATCTGGTGTACAACCTGTCTGTTCTCCTGACAGCATGTGTTGCTTACCTGACTCTACTCTAGCCTTGTCCCTAGAAATCAGCTATTAACATGGTAAGTAAAATGGTACAATAATTGACAGGAAAACTTGTCAAAATGTGTCAAAACAATGGGGAAAAAAAAACAAAAACAGACTGATAACGCTTTCAAAATTCAAAACCTTCTGCTTCTTTTGTCATCAAAAATAGAGCAAGAGAAGCTTACTTTTTCACTAACACTAACTTTTACACAGCACTATTACAACTTCCTTTAGTACTAACCAATACTTGTAGGAGTAGTGTGTGAACCCACACCCCTGCCCCAATAGAGCCGCTCTGGCCTCCTAGAGATAAAAAATAAAATGGGTCCACCTCATCTACTCTTAAAACCAGATATTTACAATGTTATGACCTGGAGGTTTATCTCAGTCAGATGACAAAAAACACCAGGAGACTGGGCCTTGAAACTCAACTCTAAGATAAAAATTTCAGTGTTACACTTCACCATATTATGGACTTCTGGCAAATGCTGGACCAGCTTTTGGGTGATATACACGTCCATATAAGTGCTATTGATTTAAAAGCAGTGACGTTTCTGCATGGTTTCTATTGTTGGCATCTGTTTGTTGTTGGCATGTTGGCAGTGTTTTATTGTGACCAGTTCAAGTAGTGACCACCACAACATCTGGATTATGGGATACTAAGGGCTACATACACATTAGTTGTATCCTACAAATTCATGACACAACCTTGTTGAGAAGCTATGACTAGGTGACAGAAACCTGATGTTTGCTCTGTAATGGTTTTAACAGCTTAGCAGAACATTACATTGTGTTACTCTAAGTGTGGCCTAACATATGGCTGTTCTAATCTGGAAAGGCTTTATGGAAAATTCACAAAGTAAAAGTGTGTGTGCATGTGTGTGTGTGTGTGTAAGCGGATGGGTTGGGGGCAGGGCACGGGAGCACCACATGGGTCATGTCCATAGCAACCAAGCCCATGTGGTGCTGCATGATGGAACATGAGATGCAAAACCCTGGTGATAATACAGGCCAGGACCATTCAATGCCAGCACATGAAACACATTTGGAAACATTTATGAAATGAAAGGTGAGATGAAATACATTAAAGTGTAAACTGTTGTGCATTCGTCTAGTTTGATGCTGAACTTCATCAGCCAACTGAATTAATCACCATCGAAGCAATAAGTCATGTCTCATTCAAATGTGAAGATTTACTGCTTTTCTCTGTTTCTGTTTATATCATTGTTAATTAAATATCTTTGAGCTTTGGACTGTTCAAAAAGCCATAGTGACGTCATCTTGGGCCAATTACTTTTTTTCAAGACAATGATTAAGTTTATTCTTATCCATATATTAGGCCACTGACAATTAAAACTTAATTAAAACTCTTATTCATTTGCATAACCTTGACATCAAGGAGAAACTAACATGTTACCTAGAAAGAAATGTTGGTAAATAACCAAAAAGTTTGATGTAATGCAACATTATGTAAGAGAGTATCCAAACTTCATGCAGTCAGTATGTCAATATATGTACGTATGTATGTGCTCTTTTTGGTGAGTGACTGAGTGAGCGAATGATTGAGTGTTTCATCAACCGAATGCTACATGAATGAGTTGGACATTGGATGTTGCTCTTTCAAAATGACTTAAATAAACTTGAAATAAACTTGGATCTGAAGCACGTGCTGCAAGCAGTCTGACTGCAGCTACTTCACTTGCTACTTTTTAATAATTCAGTGAACAGCACAGTGACCTGACCATTACTTACACATCTCCCACCACCACCACAGCCTTACTGTTGTTTCTTTAAGATGTTACTTTTAATTATAAACTGTAGAAATTATAAAAATAAGTAAATTGGGCAAGGTTGATTCCTAATGAAAGGATTAGGAGACGGTCAACTTTAAAGATTGAATAGTTTTGAGAGCCCACCTGCATTTCACTGTGGACTTAAATGTGAGATTGTTGAGCTTACAGGCTGACAGTGTGCATCTGTGTGGAGGTGTGCACTTGAGTCGCATCTAAATTATTCAGTCTTTTTTTGTGCACAAAGCTCCAATGCGTTCTCAGTGTTTATGTGTGTGTGGGTGTATGTGAATAGTGAAATTAGACACATAAGGTGTTATATAATACTCATGATTCATTTCCAAAAACATGAATCCTGTTGTTGTGTTCCTGTGTGACATGGGTGGCAGAAGAGTCCCTTTTTTCATGGTGTAAAGTCTGTGGAGTCTGTGGCCTGGAGCGCTGGCCGACAATCAGAGCGCAGCTCCTCTGCAACAGTTAATGAGCTTTAAAATATATATGCTAAATAAGCTTCCTTTCTGTCCCTATGCACACTTGCACGAATAAAGGCACATGTAATTAAATTGATACATGTGCCAAGAAACAGTCAGTGTTAAACTCTCAGCTTTAAAGGATAAGGCTGACAATATTTTCTTTTTCTTAATGTCAGTGAATCCCATTGAACAAACAAAACCAAAAAGGAATTCATTCTATTAAAGCGTGGCCTGTATCCTCTTTGGTTTATAGAGCTCTATATGTTCTATCTATTAAAAAAGACATAAATAGTCTTCACCATTACATATGCTGAAATGTTTCTTTACACTTCCTAAAAAATGCACTTATTTATCTTCTGTGTGAGTAACATCTGATGAACACTACGGTGCCCTGTTTTTTTTATTTTTTAAAAAAAAATGAAACTATAAATAAATCTGTGATCTTTTTAAATATTCAGTCTTCAGTAGGAATCAGGGGGTTAGGGGATGAGTGCCTCAGACCAGGTAGGGAAGTCATAACATCAGTAATAAGAGAGACAGAATAACATAAGGTTGGTTTTGGTCTTTCCATGGGATTTTTTTTAACAGTAAAAAAAATGCAGATAACAGCAGTCGCTGCCCTAATGCTTCTTATTTATCTTAAAGGGGAGGAGAACTAAAATAATACAGCAGTAGGTAGAGGAAAAACAGGAAAAGTGACAAGATATGGAGAAGGCAGTGGTAGTGTGAGGGCATGTGGGTGGGGGAGAGGAAGAGATCCCCAGCAGCAGTACTGGCCCAGTGTGACTCGTAGGCTAAATGAGCCAGGCGTGTTGCCCCCTGATGCTCTGTGACCTAAATTGAGAGACGCAGGCAGGACCGTAATCTCTCATTTCTCTCTCTCTCTTAGTATGGAATAGGCTGCTGAAATAAAATCCCGCCTCTCCTCCATAGCATCACAGACGAGAAGCAGGATGGCTGCCAGTCACTTGGAAATCCACACATCCACTTCTGAGGTTGGACAGCTACAATAGGGACTGGGACGGTAATGAAATTAAGCAAAACAGAATATGACGACTGCCAGGAACTGTCTGCTTTACTGGGCATTGGATGCATTTATAGCACCAGGCACACATGCACATGTATACAATGGCACAGATGGTGTGCATCATAGGTTAGGACCAGGTCCTTATAAATATATTAATGCTAGAACCTACATGATACAGTATTAGAGTATCAACACCAACACCAAAACAATTATTTTAACCACACTAGCATCAAACCTCTAGGGACAGCAACATCTGCCTGTCAGTTACTCCACTGCTTTGTCCAGACTGACATATCTCAGCAACTTGATGGACTACTATGCAACTGGGCACACATACTTATGTCCCCCTCAGGGTGAATTACAGCAACTTTGGTGATCACCTGGCTTTTTCTGCAGCATCACTAAATGGCCAAAATGTTAATCCAATAAAGATTATACCTGCGAAACATCAGCATGTTATCAGTTACTGTGTGCCTGTTAGCCTGCTGACAGGAACAGTTCCACTATGCTGCAGCCTCACAGAGCTCAAAACTTCATTATATTAATCTACATTCTTTTTTTCAGTTTTATAAAAGAAAAAAAGTGTTATCTAAAAACATATTAGATTAAATTTAATGACTTATGCAAAAGGAGAACTTTTATTTTCTTATTCAAACCAGTAAACACCTCATTTAAGAATAATTAAAACCAATAATTAACATCAATACAGGGTGTGACAGACACATTTCCAAGATCAATGGTCTGTCCTCCTGTGTGGACATCGTCATTCTCTGCCTCTGTCACTTTCACAAACAAGTACAGGAACTGCAGACACTACAATGACCACACACACACACACACACACACACACACACACACACACACACACACACACACACACAAGCACAAGCTGAGCAGCTTAAACAGTTGTGGTTCAATGCTCTAAATTCCAGTCCAGTTCAATCACCAAGTCTTTGATCCCCTCAATGGCTTTCTTTGTGTCTTTACAGTCATAGAGGTTATAGTAGGTGGAGCTGCTCTCTTTCTCACTCTCTCTCTCTCTCTCTCTCTCCATGATACACCCGTGTCCACATATACACACACACACATGCTGTTGCCCACTACTCTTGCTGTGGACAGAAAATGCTGATGCATATTTTCCTCTGTTTGTTACTAAGGGAGACCCATCTATGGGGATAACAATGGGGTGATTGTTGCCATGTAAAAGATATCCATGAGAAAGTTTCAGACTCATTGGACGACCAGCTGCTGCTCGCCTTGTGCCATCAGCCTTGTTACGTGCTGAGTGCTGTCCAGCAGACGGCAAATGCACTTTATCACATTATAAGATGTGGATGCAGGAGCACGGCATCTGGACAGCGCCGAACCTTTTTATTAGCAAAAGAGTTGTCTCTGAGCTTGGGTTACAAATAATAGAGCCATGATCCTCTGAGGCCGAGTCCCCAGCAGAGGGGCAGTCACTTTGGGGGTATCACCTTACCATGAACTCACACTTAGCCGTGAAATACTAAAACCATCACAGGTGACTCAGACTGTACTCAAAGACTTCTAATTGTTCTGATATGAGACCAGTTGCGACTGCAGTCAGAGCATCTGAGTAGCCGTTTCCAGACTGTATTTTCTGCCAGTCTGGTCTTCAGCAAGTGGAATGTAGCCCTGGCTTGAGATCAGGTGATTAACTCTGCCAGTAGAGGATATTCCACCTCTTCACCCTAAAAAACTCTTTGGTTTTTTTGGCCATGTGTCTAGGATCATTGTCCTGCTGAATTATTAAATGTTTTTCGGGATGTAAACAGACACGTCTCAATGTCACGTCAATGATCAATGAAGACTGAGGCCGTAACCGTACTATTACTCCTGGTGAACCTCAACAACAGAAAAGCAAAAAAAACTCTACGGACTGGTGAAACAAAACAAACAACTTCCATCATGGTGATGGACAGAGAAATGTGTGGACAAAAAAAACATCATCTGTCAAACATGGTGGTGGCTCTGGCTCAGGCCTTTCTGTCAAAGGCATTTATTGATGATTCCACTGCTGATGGAAGTAACACAGTAAACACAGAGGTACAGAGGAGCAATGTGTGCTCACATTCAGCCAAATGCAATGAAACTCATTGGACAATATTTCATGACCAAGAAGGAAAAGTATTCTAGGATGGAGAGGTGGAATATCTTTGACTGGGCATCAATCACCTGATCTCAGTCCACTTGCTGAGGACCAGACTAAGAGCTGCAGGAGGCTGCAGTGATGCTCTGTGAGAGCATTAGGTTGAACGAGGCTGAAGACTTCAGGCAGTCACGGACTGCTAAAGAGTTTGCATTTGACTTCATATGACATATATTTAATTTCAAATTGAATGCAATTAAGCCAAGGAGAGGCCAGAAGAACAAATAATGTGTAACTTTCAAACAATACTTATCAAATGCTCTGGACTATGTGTGTGAGAAAGTGAAAACAATGTAATATTTCAGACAAAACACATCATTTGGTGATGTGACCATTAGCTCTTTGATTTGTGGGCATTTTTTGCCATTTCTAAGACTATTTTAAGATGAGATAAGTAATTAAATAATTGCTCAAATAACTGACAAATTGATTGAATTGATAATGGAAATAACTGTAAAAGGCATACCTGATGAAATACAATAACTACCCTTTGAGTTCTACTAAATGCATTTGATACAGATTATATTAGTCTTTAAACCTAATTTTTGCTCTAGTTAATTGGCACAAGAATGGATCTTTTATTCCAAATTGTTACTTAAGGATTGACTTAAAATGTATACGCCAAGGCTACAGCATTTACAGTAAGCTGTGGAAATGAGAAGTGTTGTATTATAATATAAAAATCATAAATAACAATGATATTGCCATGCGTGCAATTTCTGTTTTCCATTCCATATTGCACACTTGATGCTTTCCCATCATCCACTGTTTCTGACCCATGTTAAGTGAGTTGAATATACAGTGAACATCCCTTCCTCCATTATCCACCCTCATTATCTTTCACCTCACTGTTAATTGCAGTCTATTAATAACTCGGGCACATTCTCAGCTCCACAGTGGTCAAAGTTACTGCTTACACACTCTATGATACAGTGTGAATTTGACAAATTTAGACGACAGTGTAGTGTAAAAGGTAAACTGATCATAGTAATGCTGCACAAGACTGAAGAAAAACACAGTGGACATCAATTATTCAACAACAAAAACTGATCACAGAGAAAAACAAAGCCCAAGCTTGGTTGTTTTCTCAAGCAACTAAAGTCAACTGGAACAAATGACAAAAATCACAAAGATTTACAGTTGGTTGTGTGGAAAACACCACCAGCTGGTTTGTCTTTTAAAATCTTCAACACATGTCCTCTGGGATGTGCTGGCTTTTCATGAATGGAAGAGAAAACATGTTTCTATTACTAAAAGAATCAAACTGGCTGAACAAGTGCACAGAGATGGTGATTAAGTGTTTCCACCTAAGTTCTCTCAAGTTTCACCTGTCCTCCCACACAGATAGGACAGTTCAGGGTATCTGTGTGTGTGTGTCTGTGGTTGAGGGACTGAGGCACCATCAGTGGCCCATACATCCCTCTGCTTGGCTCACCACGTGAAACATAACATTACTCATCCACCCCCAGGCACCTGAGAACTGCACAGCACCAATCAAGCTGCTGCACTGTGATTCACAGTGTGAGGAGGAGACTTGCATAACTGAAAGCACCATATTCCCCTTTTCCTACAGTCATTCTTATAAAACAGATAACCCCCCTATATCTGCTGCTGTTGAAATGTTCAGGCTCCGAGAGCAAAACAACTGAGTGTTGGAGGGGGCCACAGCATCATTTAGTGTCCACTGATGTCTGAGGCTGCACACACACACATACACACAAGGCCTCTGGGATGACAAACGTGACCCATTTTCCTCTTCAGGAGTGTATAGAGCATATAGCTGAGATGATAAGCAACGAGTGACACATACAAAGGAAGATCATGTGGATCAAAATAAGAATATAGAGGGGAATAAATACCGAAACAGACCAGATTATAAATATAAACTGACAATTGTTCACAGCATGTGTCAGACCTATGTGCAATGAAGGCACCAAGAATAGTTGATGAAGAAATGACAGCTTGAAAAGGAGGTCAGTGTGTTTTCATCATTTGTTGTAGTCGTGTCCGGATCCTCTGCAGCAGCTGACACAGCGCGGCTGTTTGCGGCTGCTTTCATACAAAACACGCTCCAGATCCAGACTGAACTTCTCGTCTGCAGCCATCGCCGTCTCAGCTGCAACTCTTTTTCAAGCCTTACCTTCGGACAGCTCCAGGTCCAACTCCGCCAGCTGGTCCCTGACCTCTTTAGGCAGAGCCGACAGATCAACGCCGCGGTCGGCCATCGTTGGAAGCACAGCAGCCTGTGGGATGTTTGCGATATCTGGGATGGCAGCAGGTAGAGTCCAGCATGAAGCAAAGAAGGGGAGGAAAAATAAATTAAAAAAAAATATATCAAGACGCTGTTGTGGCGGTGTTTACTCCATCTTCGCGACTCCCTGACACCGCCATGACTGTGGGAGATGGGAACAACTCGCCAGGGGAGTCTGTCAGTCACGTGACCGGGGCTGATGGTAATTGTTGTGACAGGACGGTGGGATGAAGCAGACTCTCTGCTCCCTCTGCTGTTTGTCTCTACAGCTGGAGGCAGACCAGTCCCCTCCCCTCAGGTGGAGGTCAGCTCCACCGTATATTTCTTATACATTAGTTTCTGCAATGTTCGCGTCGTTTTATATGCGGATTTGACCTAAGCATCGCACTATAATGGCGACACACGGGAGAAAGGCCTCGGCTCTATAATTATATCACATTTATCACTGTTTTTATTGGGCCTTGCCAGCAGTACATAACAATAACTTATAATATTATGATAAAAAAAATACCCGACCTAGACTAAAGTAAAGCGCATTAAAATGAGTGGAAAGATATAACGAATTAAAACGTGTTGATTTCAAAGTTCATTTAAGTTTTTGTTAAATAGGACTTTATTTTCAATTGTAATCTTTACCAATAACTAAATAAAATGTAATAACCTCCTGCTCCATATAAAGCTTTGTAGGCCTATAGCTGAATAATAAAAATAATACAAAAAATGTCTTTGTAAATTAAGGTGAAGACTTTATTACCTTGTAATGTGTAGAGGAAATGTATAAATCAACGCAGTTTAAGTGTTTCGAAACTCACAGATAACCTGTTGTGAGCACCCGGTTTCCTATTAGATATTAGGTGATCTTTGAAGGTGTACAACTACTTTTTAACATTTGGATTTTTTATTTATTTTTTTATAAAAGTGTATTTATACTTTTCTTATCGTTTCTTGTGTTGCTCCCTGGATTGTGTTATGGTATCACAAACCTAGCAGAAGTTTTCAATTTGCTCCTCCAGCTGACATGAAACAGTAATTATTTAATGATGTGTTTCTGGTCATCTTATGGATAGAAGTTCATCATTTATTGCTCTGTTTTTGGTCTCCACCAGCTCTTGTGAGAAATAAATGAAAATGCTGAGAAAAACAAAACAGCTAAAAGAAGCTACAGTATATAGCTCTACAGAGCTGAGAGGGACTGGTCAGGTGTTACTTCTCTGTTGGTATGACACTGCAAGTCCTAGTACATAATTATTAATTCATATATCAATAAGTTAATAAATAAAAATATACATTTAAGCTGTTTAAAGGCGTTCTGAAATACATACGATCACTGGGTACTCATTTTTCAAAAAGGCAGCTCTGATTGAAATTTAATGGCAACACAAGAGACTGAGGCTTGGTGAAAATGCTGATGACAGTGTCTTTTTCATTAATTTATTTTATTATTTGCCCGAGACAACTTATTCATTAGTTGAGACTATACACAAGTTATTTTTCCCATCTTGAGGCCTGAGTATTTGACACCCCCATACAGATATCTTCAAGACATATTTTTCATGTGGTTCAAGCTCTGTTTAACACATAAAAGATATCTCTGTTCTCAAACAAAACAAGGGAACATATTCTCACATGATGGAAAAAAAAAGCCTAACATGCCCACAGAGAAAAATAAACATCTTGAAACAATGACATGTTATAAAAAAACAAAACAAAAAACAACACATAGTGATCAGGGGAAAAGCAATGATACTCTTGGAAGTATGATGCAGTATAAAACAATTTGCATTTCAAAACTTTTAATTCAAAAGAAGCACCTTGCACAAGTATGAAGTCTACTTCATAATATAAGACGGCTTTTCAAATGTTGGAAAGCACCCAGGTCTAGGACATCTGTAGTTCCCTACAGATGTGCAGTCATCACCAATCTCATTCATTCAATATCTTCACATTTTCTCTGCTCATCTCATAACTTTAGCTTTCAACTAAAATAGACCAAAGCCTTCTTGTTGGCCGGGCTACACGCATCAGCTAAATACAAGAACATTGATATTCAATAGAAAAATATATTGCACTACTCTTTCCTCAACTGAAATGCCAGGATTAACAATTTAAAATCTGTTAGGTTTGATTATCATTTAAGGGCCATCTAAAGCTAACCATTTCAAGGACTGAGAATGGAATTATCACATAACAAGGACTGGACGCAAGGATTTTTGCATCAATAATTTGATGTAATAAAAACAGATGTAAAGCAGATTACTAACCAGTGACAGCACGATGAAGCACATAAACAGTGGTATTCCTCATCCTTGAATAATCCATGCAGCCGGTAGGGTTTGATACATACACGATTAATGTAATGGCACCCATTCCAAATGGGTTAAAACTAATGCTAAAAACATCAGGCAGACATTAACAGGGTAAACTGTGTACACATCTATAATTTGGTTTGTTATGCACTGACTAAACTGTTGTGTATTTAAGAAGAGTTAACTGAAAACGGAAACAGGCAGAAACCAGACAAGGTGAAAAAAACAAAAACAAAGAACAAACAAACAAAAAAAAAAAGAATAAAACATTTCCAGGCAGCCTTATACTGCAATCAGCCAGCCTGTCTCCCACCATCTTTCACTGCATCAGCAAAACAACATGTGAATGCCCGGTATCAGGCATTAAAATCTTTTCTTACATGAACAATACAAGACATCTTACAGTAAAATCGTCAGCCCGCGAAGCAACCAACCTCATCACAGCCAGCGTGTGGGACAGAATTGGACTGAAGCTGCATTTTTAAGTGAAGCGAAAATAAACTGATGATTTTAACAGAGATTTTTCATTCATACATTTCATCCCAATCTCAGTTCTTTTTCAACTGTCATAACTGAACAAGAAATTACCCCAAACCCTGCAGAGTGAGTGTCCAATGTGTTATTCGTATTTACATACATAGAAAGTTTCTCTGAACAGGGAGCCTGCTGGGGGTGGAGGGCTGACGGAGGCACTGTGCCATGTCTTTGTGTGATTATCATTGGCTGTGAAGGGAAGAGAGTATCTTAGTCTGGGGTGAGAGAGGAGGGCAGATCCCTCTTTTCAAACATTTTGCACTAGTCCGGCCTCCAAATGCCACTCAAGTTCATTCTGGCTACCTGCGTCAGCACATCATCTTGGAGCTGACTGTGACTGCGTTGCCATGACGACCCCTCCCGACTGGCCCGATCCCATACCAGCCAAGACTGACATAGCAACAGCCTCTGCAGCACGGACGCTCAGCCCGTTAATGGTGGACCCTGGGCTCGGGGCCGAGGCAGGCGGTGATGGCCCATGTTGGATGACTGCTGCCGGGGAGCCAATGGGTTCAGATGAAGTATCCCTGGAGGTTTCCTCTCCTCCTGCAGCTACAGACAGAGAAAGAGACATTCACCCTTAAGAGAGGTGAGCGAGTAAAAAGAACATATTAGATGGATGAGATGATGGATGGCTCCTAACAAAACAATGATACAGTAGTGGAAGCTTATTGGCCAGGTGGTGACCTTAAGTGGTTACCTAAGAAAGCTGCCTTCTTCTGCATAACAGTGACTGGGCAGTCTTTGTGGGCCAAAAGGAGCTGCTTCAGATGTGCCACCTCATTCCTTAGTAGGGTTACTTCATTCTGATTGCAACACAACACATACAGCACACAAATTATTCCCAACAGGTCCCTGCTTGTCATAATCGAGGGGACTAAACTGTGAGCATGTTTAAATATTTGGTATACACCATGGAAACACTGAAGACTCACTGTTAATGAGACATTCATGTTGGCAAGATCTTCTGCCTTCTTCTCCAAAGAGTTAACCCACAGCTTTCGTTTCTGCCTGCAGCGGGAGGCAGCCGCTCTGTTTCTCTCCAGAAAACGCTGCCTCCTCTCATCAGGATCCATCTCTGAAGCTCGCCGCCGTCGACCCCCTGTTGGCTGAGCAGGGGACACCTGTGGAATGAGCAGTGGGCGAGAGTTATCCCACCAATGTTACATTCATGTCCTGAGAGTGGGGACATTTTATTACAAGAAGGAAGATTCCCTTAAAGGCACAAACATGCTGTAACATAACAATTAAGTTTGTGATTTAGTATGTAGTGAATATTAATAAAGTCTTATTGATCTCTACACTCTGGCAAAGGATATTTTAGAATTAGTTCATATGTAATTACTGTGAAATGGGCTACTTTCACACTCAAATGTGATGAAGAAGAGCAAAGATGTAGATTTGAACACATATGAATTTCATAAGTTTAATTTCATTAAATGTCATGTGAAAAGACCAAATGCATTTGCACATTTGCTGCTTGATACCAGACTGATAAACAACCATGGTGAATCACAAAATATAATTTTACAAGGGCTGGATGCCTGTGCAAATTATTATTTTTAATTATTTGAGACAAATTTGTTTGTAATACTTCTATAGGGATCCATGCCATTTTAAACATTCATCTTAAAGGTTTCCCATACAGTGTGGGCATGTAGGTGTGTGGTGCTAGGTAAGATATGACTTGTTTTTAGGTTTATACAGCATATGTATTACCTGTGGTTGAGCAGGTGATGGTGCATCTGAGTTTTGAGTGGGCTGTTGGCTCTGTTCCTGCCGCTGTGGGATGGCAGGAATGGATCCTGCACCCCCACCAGCCCCATCTTGTGCTCCTGGAGCCTGATGAGTTAGAGCTGCCTTCAGTCGCTACAAAAAAATAGACAGGCAACACCCCATATAGGCCAGGTGTAATTTTTTAATCAATCAATTTAAGAGTAAAAGCAAATTTACATATAATACCAATTGTTATAAAGAGCCTGTGGCCAACAAATCGATGCCAAAAAGACTGATCATCTCACCATCTTGGTCTCAGAATGCAGACTATACCCAGAGGGGGAGGACGAACCACTGCTTGCTCCACCAACTGGGGGTCCTGGTATCCCAGGGATGTTAGGCACTGTGTTCACTGTCCTTGCGAGCTCCATATTCCAACAAATAGCCATTCAGAGAGAAAGAGGAAGAAAGAGAAGAGATATGGTAAAGTATAAAAACAATCTTCCAAGTATCCTTTGTAATATATCTTGAGAATTTTGAAAATCACTTACAGATATAACAGAGGTCATCTGCACAGGACTGGGCAGGAGAGGGACATTCTGCCCATTTGGAAAGTGCCTCACCAATGGATAAGAACTTGTTGGGGAGCTGTTGACAAAACCAAATACTTGTAAACTACTGCACCTCCATTCTGCACACATTAACAAAATTCAGACTGAGGTTCCAGGTAGACAAATAATTTCTGGTTAACACCGGTCTCACCAGTCCCAGTGAAATGGTAGTTAGACCACCGTCAGCCTCTTTAATGTGGCAAATGTCTGAGTGTATCTGAGTATAATTTCAAGAGGTACTCAGTTTTGATCCTTCAAAAGTAGGTGTGACCTAGCATCTCTAAAAATCTGCAGTGATGTTAATCTGTAAAGAATCATCTCAAGCTGCACTTTGGTACACTTTCCCAGACATTACTTCAATAAGCAACAACAGGAAGAGACTGTTGTTTACCCTAGCTGTCTGTTGGAGGGTGGAGCTTGCGTGATGACAGATGTTGGAGAAGGCAGAGTTGGGTGTAGTGGGTCATTACTCAGGTGAAGTGGAAGGGAACCTGGACGTACAATGGTTGGAGTGGGTGCAGAGCTGGGTTTTGTAAGAATCTCCTGTTGACACATCAGACAATAATATTATTTTGTCTTTAGGAACAAAGACATAATCATTACACTTAAAGAGTTTTTTGATCTTGTGCACAATATAATGTAAATATTCAGTCTGTAAACCAGTGTGCTGGCCTCATAAAGGCAGAAAATGGCACTGCCTTGTACCTTGCCTCTCACCCTTGAGTCTCTGCTGTTGTCTGACATGCTGGAAGAGGAATCTGGACTTCCAGGAGGGGAAGAATCAACTTGTAAAGGACCCTCATCCTCATCTTTTACTTCAGATGGTGTTTGTAAAGGTGCAGCCTTGGAGATAGAATACACACAATGGAAGATTGATAAAGACTTTCAGATCATCTACTTTTAGCTTGAAACTTGAGGGAAAACTGTCCCATAAATTTGCCTAAATCTTACTGGGTGTTTTGTCCTCTGCTCATCTTCCTGTGCTTTGCAAAACTCCTGTTCAAAAGAACTGGCCAGCTCATTGAACAGCCCAACCTCCTCACAGTTCTTCAAGAAACGTGTGGGTGTAGGGGTCTGGTCTGCAAAAAAGAAAGGAAAAAGAGAGCATGCATTATGCTAGTCAAGAGGGCAAAGGGGTTAGACAGAAATATCCCAATAGTATAGACAACAACAAACACTATTATCAATTGTAATGTCATTACCTGCAATGATAACAGAGTCTGTTCTAGCAGGACCAAATTTTAATGTCATTTCATGCTTGTGTTTGTGGACTGACAGGTGGTCTTCATTGGTGAATCTCTGCAAACAATAGAATGGCAGATAAGACAAATATGATGAAGTAACATATAAAAGGTATATTTTATGTACAAGAGTATATACAAAAGGATATAAAGTGTGCCATCAGTGTGTCCACTGTGTCGCTGACAAATCGCATTGAGGTAAATAATAGCACCTGCTTTCTGTGCAGAAGGTCCACAGTGAGGTGAGGCACTGTAAAAGCAGTCTTACTTGTGCCTGATCATTGTCCACTACTTTAACTCTAAATTTAGCTTTAATTAATATGTTGAGAAATCATACCTGCCCACACCCAGGGGCAGTGCATACAAAAGGTCGATCATCCCCCATCTCAGATAAATGTTCTGCAAGAGAGAGCAAAAAGGAGCAAACTGTTAGTAACGTAATTTTTGAATGCATGGAGGCTAGTGGACCATGGATGCCCTAGTTACTAAGACACAATATCTTACATTTCAATAGTTTAACTACTTGATCCATCTATAATGGCTTAAGACAATTGACAACGTTTATATGGAAGCAAGGGGCTGACCATAAAGTACACTCATTCAATTGTATCTAGCTAATGCAATAACTTGCAGCATCGGGCTACTTGACGTGAATGACATGCACCTGTTGAAAAACTACAATCTGTATTTGCGCCATTAAATACATGAGCTCACTAGACAACAAAAACAGGAGCACACAATTCGTACTGACAACTCATCAGGAGGTAAACAGGCCGACAATCTTCGGCCTGTTTGAAGCATTTGCTTCAGACTCTGTCGAGGATAATCGAGGACTACCGTCCAACGATGAAGCAGCAGAGCCACAGCAAGCTACCATCCGATCTACCCTGCAGTGTCATCAAGTCAGTGGCGTTAGCTGGAGATCACTGTCGAGGTCGTTCGGCTATGTAGCTAGCTATATGGCTTATGTTACGGACTAAAGGATAGGTTGCCCTAAAGTGCCAATTCTTTGGCTAACTCTGACTTTATGAGAGATGGGCCTCCACATAGCATAACCCCATTCCCAGCCACGCCAAAACATTTTGTTTCCGTAATCTGACAGCGGTGTCATTATAACGAACGTGGTGGCTAAAATACTGCGAACTAATTACAGATAACGGATCGTCGGATACGCCTCGCAAAGCGATTTTTTTGTGTATCTGCCAGTCACAACACAGTTAGCCAAGCTAACGCTAACTGCTAATCGAAGCTTCGTTAGCTTACCTTGTGAGTTCACACTCACAAGTCGAAGTGAGCAGGTCCGCGAAGTTAGCAGCTAAACGTTAGCTCGCTAATGCTAAAGAAGCTCTGCTCGTAAACTTAGCAACGACTGTATCATAACACCGCATTCTTCGTGAATATTGGCTGTATTTACTTCGCAAAATATGAAAATCTACGTTAGATGATCCAAAAACAGCCATGACTTACCCGACGTTGAAGCAGCCTCTACACTCCCCCCTCCCTGCTCCGGACAGCGCTCCAGTGCTGCTGCTGCCTACCCGTTGTTGACACTCTGACACTTCCATTAGTCAAACACCGCGAGAACTCCAAGCTCGCAGAGTGTTACGTAACAGGA